>CM030882.1:4555207-4577707 GCA_018132145.1 Boehmeria nivea var. tenacissima | reverse complement strand
AATTCAAAGGGATCAAATAGGAAATGATACTCTGAATCATAGAACTATAATGAAATATACGATCAACCAACATTTATCAAATTTCGATCCTCTTATTTTTATTTCTCGAACCGAGAGATCCATGAATCGGGATCCTAATGCATATAGATACAAATGGTCCAATGGGAGCAAGAATTTACAGAAACATTTGGAACATTTCATTTCTGAGCAGAAGAGCCGTTTTCATTTTCAAATAGTGTTCGATCGATTACGTATTAATCAATATTCGATTGATTGGTCTGAGGTTATCGACAAAAAAGATTTGTCTAAGTCACTTCCTTTCTTTTTGTCCAAGTTACTTCTTTTTTTGTCCAAGTTTCTTCTCTTTTTGTCTAACTCACTTCCTTTTTTCTTTGTGAGTTTCGGGAATATCCCCATTCATAGGTCCGAGATCCACATCTATGAATTGAAAGGTCCGAATGATCAACTCTGCAATCAGTTGTTAGAATCAATAGGTCTTCAAATCGTTCATTTGAAAAAAAGGAAACCCTTCTTATTAGGTGATCATGATACTTCCCAAAAATCGAAATTCTTGATCAATGGAGGAACAATATCACCATTTTTGTTCAATAAGATACCAAAGTGGATGATTGACTCATTCCTTACTAGAAATAATCGCAGGAAATCTTTTGATAACACAGATTCCTATTTCTCAATGATATCCCACGATCAAGACAATTGGCTGAATCCCGTGAAACCATTTCATAGAAGCTCATTACTTACCACATATGTATCCGAAATTTAAAAATGAACAGACCATGTACTGAAATAAAGTTAAATACAGATGAATTTACTTTATTTCCCGTGTTGGATGGATTGCGTATATGAAGACAAAAAGAAGCACACATACGTTTTTTTACATTCCATTTTGCTACATGATACTAATTCAATGACATATCAATATCTATAAATGATGAAAAAATATTCGTCATTTATTTTATTTTTAAATTTTCATTTTAGGGGTATAATTTTTATCTTTTGTGAGTGTAGACAACCATCCTTTTGTCTACCTATTTGAATACAATTTTCAAATTGCTAATTTTTAACAAAATTAAGATTATTCTATTGTGTATGCAAAAAAAATGAGTAGCACTATTATTATTGATCAATAAAAATATCTATTAATTAAGGTAAGGGCCGTGGGGGGAGGAGGAAAAGATTTAATTTCATGGTAAAAAAGTCATTCATCTCGGTTATTTCGTACGAAGAAAAAGAAGAAAAGAAGGGGTCTGTTGTATTTCAAATACTAAGGCTAACTAATAGGATACGAACACTTTCGTCACATTTGGAATTGCACAGAAAAGACTATTTATCGAAGAGAGGCCTCCACAAAATTTTGGGAAAACGCCAAAGGATGCTGTCTTATTTGTCAAAGAAAAATAGAATACGTTATAAACAATTAATTAATCAGTTAAATATTCAGGACTCAAAAACGCGTTAATTTGAAGAGTCGTTTTGAATTATTTGATTTATTAGATCTTGAATTTTAATGAACTTATTTTAACTTTCACTAATTCATGAAAGAATGAACGGAGAAAAAACCTATGAATATACCAGCTACAAGAAATGACCTCATGTAACGACCCAAAAACTAACACGTAAAAGGAAATATAAATTCACAATAATCATAAGAGATTTACCAATTTTCAAGTCCCAAAAATACGGTAGAATTTGAAACTTTTTACATAACAATAAGAAAATACATTTAAATGCCTAACACGGGATGTAACCGTGACCACACGACCATCAAAAGAGTTTTCACGTGGGATTTTCAAAACAAAAACATCAACTTCTCAAAATAAATGCCAACGGCTAGCCGGCGGTATACCCGACTCTCCCAAGGTCGGTCCCGTATGCACTCGCCGTTATCCTTCCATGTCGCCTAGTTTTCCAGCTTCCCCTTCAACTTACCTGCAACACGAGCACACTAGTGAGCTAATAGCCCAATAAGTGGATTAAAGATGTATAATGCTTTACATCGAGACATATTTGAACATATGCGCATAGAATTTATAATTGAGTCAGAATAAGTCTACCCTCCTCTAAAATCGAGCCTCCGACGGCTCGATCATGATTATACCTCAAGACCATCCAATGCTGGATTCAACACAAGACTCTAGAATTCAATCTCCTTGATTGAGTTACGTGTGCACACGACTTTCATGTTTAAAGGATCCTTATTAATTCTTACTGGGCCCGCTGAATTATGCCGAAAAATAGCTCGCTGACCTTCACGAGGTCCTTCGGGTCGTTCCGAAATCTAACATGGCTGCTGGCCCCGTCGGGCTATTTCGGAACCAAATCATGATCGCGGCCCCGTCGGGCCCCACCCAATTGAGCAAGGTACTCACACAGAGGAAGGTCGTCCACCGACCTCTCCTAGGCTCTCAGGCCGCCCCGAAATATGATAAGTGACCCCGTCGGGCTATTTCGGGACCGATCATGACTTGCGGCCTCGTCAGGCCCTACCCGCACACATACAGTGTTTTCACCCCCCTTAGCTTGTCTTAGAGTTTCTCTCTTACCTGCAATAAGTTCTCAACAACAACAGAATAGTTTTATGTCTGTGGTCCCATACCCACAGACAGGAGACTCATGCACGCAATCACACATGTACTTAAAATATATGCAGACTCGCAACCCCATAATTGCGAGTCAGAAGACAGGGTATAAGCACGTGAGCCCATACTCACGCACCTAGGAAACTAAACATCACAAGTGACATTTCACGACATCACAAGAAAGAGAAACAATCAAACAAGGTAAAGCCTACTCGTGTTACAGAGGAGATCCACTTACTTGAGGTCCTAAGCTCCTCGCTTCGGTCCTCGAAATCCTTTCCCTAGGGGCTTCTCTTCTCGTGCTTTGTGTGAGATGCTTCTGTTCCACACGAGCAATTAATGATCAACGCCAAGGTTTACCACTAAATACAGGAGAGGAAGAACTTGGAATTGGTGGACTCGAAGAATGTGACTCTAGTTAGTGGAATGGTTAATAATTTATTAAGAAAGCCCATCTAAGGTTGTTTCCGTCCTAAGTGTTGTCATTTGATTGGTTTAGGTGAGGAATAGGTTCTTAGCCTTACACATACAATGATTAAATCAATAAAAGTGCCTAGGCTTCGAGCCGGAAATCCGGCAGAGTTTCCCCTGTTTTTCGGATATCACGGCCGAAGCCTTCACCTAATATCAACCCAGCACCGAACTAATTTCGGTCACAATCCAACATATCAACAACTAGAGTCAATAAACACAACATCAAGATATCTCCAAATTTTCATAATGACAATAATTCTCGAGCCTCAAAGGCTAAACTCATAACATAATTCTCAAGGATTCCAACAATATCCTAACTCAAGTCACGCTTCCAATGTCGTAACATTTTACGGCAAAAACTCAATTTTTGGCCGCTTGGTTATACCTTAGTATACGACGGTGAGGGGTCGTGCGTCCTTGAGTGTTTCGGTAGTGATCCTGCACAATTTTGGCATAATAAAATGATCGGATCAAATTTCGAACTTAAATGCAACATGATGAGAAACGCTCGGAATTGTGACCCAGATTTATCACTCATTCACATTTGAATGGCACAATTGTCAAAATACAACTTCACATGGTTGAATAACCAATAACGTGCATAATTTTCTCTTTTTCCACTATTTGATTTTTGACAACCAAATCTCCAAATCAAACTTTCAAAATAATATCACTTGGAAATTTTATTTTTATTTTTATTTTTATTTTTTTCCAAAACCGCGTCTAAAAGAGAAAATTTAGTTCCCGCTCGTCTAAGCACGGATAAATCGGGATTTCAACAATTACAAATATAGTGCGAAAAATAAACATTTAAGCGCGTGAAGTTTACCGCACAAAAAAACGAATTCCCAACTTGTTCGTTACTAAATTAGCACACTTTAAGGTGTCAAAAGTTCAAGGTAAACCGAATTAAAGACGACCTCTAGGCGTCTAACAAGTTCAAGCCCACCATAACACGATTCTTGAACGCAAACTAATCTAAATCACCCACTACGACAATAACGTAATTCTCAATACAATGCTTTACAAAACAAGCCTCGAATAAGATAGAATTTCGTTAACAACGCAATCAACAAAAATCGAGTATCTAACAACAACCACAAAAAGGAAACGAGGCTCACCAAACTTGAGTAATTACGGCTCGAGGAAGCACGCAACGGCTAACAAAATAACCCGGCAACGGCGCGAAGCGACGACGAACTCTAAACTACAACGGAAACAAGGAATTAACCCGCTAAAATTTAAAGATCCAAGTTGAACATTCAACGTCAACGCGGCGGACACGAAGCTTACCTCGGTGTCGGCTTGGTAACGCGACAACTCAAACAATGGTGGAGCGAGGGAGAGTCGTCAGCTTCGACGACGACGGACGAGACGAGTTCAACGCGAAAAGGGCACGGCTGCTGCCCGGAGGAGACCACGACGCGACGAGGGTCGGCGTGGTTACGCGGCCGTGCGGGAGGGGCTGGCCGGCGTTGTGCGGCGGTGGCCGGACCTGGGGTTGCCGGCGACGGGCAGATCTCGCGCGGAGGAGCTCGGACCGTGGTGCTCGGAGGCTGGGTCGGCGCGGCGGAGCTCGGCGCGAAGGAGATCGGCGCTCCGGCTGGGCTGCGCGCGACGGAGAGGCGCGCTGCTGCTCGGGGGTGCACGCGGGCACGAAGGAGAGGCTTGGGTCGACGCCGGCAGCGCGCGCGGAGGCTGGGCGAGCTCGGCGGAGTGGCGTGCTGCTGCTCGGCGTGCGGAGGAAGCACGCGCAGCGCGAAAGGGAGGGAGAGGCGCGCGGGGACTCGCGCTGGCGGAGCTGCGCATGCGGGCTGGAGCTCGGGGCCGAGCGGTGCTGGCGGCGGGGACGGCACCGGCGCTGTGCACGCGAGCTGGGCGGAGGAGCGGCGGCACCGGCGGGGGAGGCTAGTCGGCCGGCGGAGAGAGGGAGAGAGAGAGGAAAGGAAAGAAGAAGAAGAAAGAAAAATTTGTGAGGAAGGGGGGTGGGGGACTTGGTCGGCTGTGGGGGGAAAGAAAGGGAGAAAAGAAAATGCCCTAATGGGCTTGGGTTAATTGGGCCCAAAATGGCCGAAAAATAGACCACGAAAATGCAACATATTTTTCCGAGAAATTTTAAAATTGCACACGTTATTTAAAAACGTAAACTTAGGAATTTAAATATCATTTTCGAATCAAACATAAATTCCTAACACGTCTAACTTTTAAAATTGTAAGATAACCATGCTAATTTCATAATTTCTCTCATAGTTCCAAATTATCAGATTTGACGAAACTGACCAATTTTACAAATTGGTAACAACTGAGGTAGAAATACAAATTAATTAATTAGCACAGTGATATTAAATTCATGTCATTACAATCCTACCCCCTTACAAAAGTTTCGTCCTCGAAACTTAGAACAAGTGAGGGTATTTCTCTCTCATGGCACTCTCGAGTTCCCATGTTGCCTCTTCCTCAGCATGATTTCCCCATTGCACCTTGACCATCGGAATGGTCCTGTTCCTCAGTTGCTTGTCCCTGCGATCTAAGATCCGCGATGGCTTCTCCTCGTAAGTGGCTTCCGGATCGATATCTAGGACCTCATGACGTAGAACGTGACTTGGATCGGGAACATACTTTCTCAGCATAGAGACGTGGAAAATGTTGTGAACCGAGGCCAAGCTAGGCGGTAGGGCCAAACGATATGCAACCTCACCTACCTTATCTAGGACTTCGAAAGGTCCTATATACCGAGGGCTAAGCTTGCCCTTCTTCCCGAATCGCATGACGCCTTTCATGGGTGCTATCTTCAAGAACACATGATCGCTAATCTCAAACTCCAACGGACGACGTCGGACGTCCGCATAGCTCTTCTGCCTACTCTGAGCGGTTTTCATGCGACTCCGAATCTTCTCGATGGCTGAAGAGGTGAGATCCACAAGTTCAGGACCTAGAAGTCTTCCCTCCGTTCCTTGACGATTTCATGACGAATTTCCTCTAAGTACGGATCGGAACGTTGTCCCTCCTTAATCTGGTCGTACAAAATGGGTTGGACGATAAGAGTTGAAAGGCTACCTACTATGATCTCCAAGCCCATATCTTTAATCTCTTTGGCTAACTCTGAGGGTATTGCTTGAAGTGATATGAGTGTACCCGTGCTCTTTCGGCTTAAGGCGTCCGCTACCTTGTTAGCTTTCCCAGGGTGATAATGAATGTCACAGTCATAATCCTTGACGAGCTCTAACCACCTCCCTTGGCGCACGTTAAGGTCTCTCTGGGTGAAGATGTATTTCAGGCTTTTGTGGTCTGTAAAGATGTCGCAGTGAATCCCATAAAGGTAATGCCTCCATATCTTCAGTGCGAACACAACCGCCGCCAATTCCAAGTCATGGGTAGGGTAGCGGGTCTCGTAATCCTTAAGTTGTCTTGATGTGTAAGCTATCACTTTACCATGCTGCATCAACACCGAACCCAATCCCAGTTTTGAGGCATCACAATAAAGCGCAAACCCAGTAGTTCCCGTGGGAATTGTTAAGACTGGAGCCGATGTGAGACGCCTCTTGAGCTCTTGAAAGCTCTCTTCGCATGCCGGAGTCCAAAAAAATTTAGTATTCTTCCTCGTTAGGCGAGTCAAAGGCAGAGCGAGTTTAGAAAATCCCTCAACGAAACGCCTATAATACCCTGCTAGGCCCAAGAAACTACGGACTTCTGTGACAGTTGTGGGCTGTTTCCATGAACTCACGGCTTCGATCTTGGACGGATCCACCGAAATCCCTTCTTTAGAGACCATGTGTCCCAAAAATGAGACCTTCTCCAGCAAAAATTCGCACTTCTTGAACTTTGCGTAAAGCTTTTTCTCAGCTAGTCTGAGCAAAACAGCTTTCAAGTGCTCCTCGTGCTCCTCTTTCGTCTTCGAATAGACGAGAATATCGTCAATAAAGACTATGACGAACTTGTCAAGATAGTCTTCGAAGACACGGTTCATCAGATCCATGAATGCCGCCGGAGCGTTAGTGAGTCCAAAGGACATCACCAAGAATTCATAGTGACCATAACGAGTGCGGAAGGCGGTTTTGGGTACATCTTCCTCGCGTATCTTTAGCTGGTGATATCGCGATCGTAGATCGATCTTCGAGAACACTGACGACCCTTGAAGTTGGTCGAACAAGTCCTCGATCCTGGGAAGGGGATATTTGTTCTTTATGGTTAGCTTGTTCAATTCCCGATAATCTATGCATAAACGCATAGATCCATCCTTCTTCCTGACAAAAAGCACCGGTGCCCCCCATGGTGAATGACTGGGTCTTATGAAGCCCTTGTCCAACAACTCCTGTAGTTGGATCTTCAACTCTTTCAATTCTGCCGGGGCCATTCGATATGGCGACTTGGACACAGGGGCGGTACCGGGTAATAGTTCGATGACGAACTCAATTTCACGGTCAGGAGGTAACCCTGGAAGGTCTTCGGGAAAGACGTGGAGGAAATCCTTCACGACCGGGATATCCGAAGCTTGACGCGTGTCCTCTTGGGACAGATCTACGATGTGGGCGAGGAAGCCCTGACAACCACCTTCAAGCATCTTCCGTGCTTGAAGAGCAGAGACCAAGGGTATGGTCAACCCCTTAGGTGACCCTTTAAACTCAAAACTTTCTGATCCAGGGGGTCGAAAAAGTACGCTCTTTCTCTTACAGTCAATAGTAGCATGGTACTTGGATAACCAATCCATGCCTAGAATGATATCAAAGTCCCGCATCTCGAGGACTACTAGATTCACAGCTAACTCGCGACCACTCAAAAAGATGGGGACATCTCGGAACCAAAACCTAGACTGCATGGTCTCACCCGACGGTGTAGCCGTCACAAAAGGCTGGGCCAAATCATCTGGTTTCCTATCTAGCTTCTTTACAAAACCACCCGCAATAAAAGAGTGGGATGCCCCCGAGTCTATAAGGACATAAGCAGTAGTGTTAGCTATAGAGATCTGACCTGTGACAACAGTTGAAGGTCCTGCAGCCACCTCCCCTTCAGAAATAGCAAAAACCCGAGCATTCGGCTTGGCTTGATTCTCACCCTGGCCTCGCTGACCTCGATCTTGGGCACTTGGTTCTCTGCACTCCCTTGCAAAGTGTCCCAACTTGTCACAGTTGTAACATCCCCGGTCATTACTCCGGCACTCTCCACGGTGGTGTTTGCCGCATTTGGGACAAAGGGGCACATTAGCATCATGCTTCTTTGCTTGAACGGCCCGATCAGGAGGGTTAGGTCCCGACTTGCGTTTGCCACCAGAGTTGTTCCTTCCAGACTGATTGGAACGTTGGTTGTGGCCCGATCGCTGATCATCGCTAGAGCGTCGCGGTGGGTAGTTACCGCGATACGAGCGGCCAAAGTGAGATTTATTCTGAGTATTATCGGATCGGGGCAGCTCCGACTTAGGTTTCTCCTCCTGCTTGGTCACCCAAGACTCTGAGCGCAGGGCTCGTTGGACAGCATCCGCGTAGCTAGCGGGTCCCTCTCTGCCCGTATCAACGAAACGGGCTATGTCGGAGTTCAAGCCCCTCATGAACTTGTTCTTACGACTCGTATCGGTAGCTACAATGTCCGGCGCAAATCTGGCCAACTGATCGAATTTCAAGACATAGTCTGCGACGCTCAGCTTTCCTTGACGCAAATTGATAAACTCGTTCATCTTGCTATTTTGAACGGCCTCGCTGAAGTACTTCTCATGGAAGACTTGCTGGAAATCAGCCCAAGTCATGGTACTGACATCCCGAGTCTGCTTCACCACGCTCCACCAATAACGCGCGTCTTTATTGAGCATAAAGACGGCGCACGAAACCTTCTCATGGTCTGATATTTGCATCATGTCAAAGATAAGTTCTACGCGACTTATCCATTCTTCAGCAGCGAGAGGGTCCGGAGTACCATCGAATGATGGAGGTTGGGCCCTACGAAACCTCTCGTAGACCGCCTCCAAAGTCATATGTGGCACCGGCATTCCTTGGGCATAAACGTGTGGTGCCAAACCAGGCGCTGGAGGTCGAATCGCCGGAGCATGAGCATGCATCATCGGGGGATGTTGTGGCATGCCCGGAATATGATGACCCGCGGGGTGAGGGGCGTTCATTGCAGGGTTAGGGTACACTGCTGCCCTGTCTTGCACTGGAGGGCCTTCCGCGGGAATCGCCGCTGCCCCCGGATGGACTGCCTCAGCTTCCGGAACCGGGTCTGGATACTCGGGCAGTCCCTCGCCCTCAACCTGTCCTTGGGCATCAATCGGAGGTGGGGGAGGGAGGGGTAAGGCCCCACGTCCCATGTGCTCCATTAGGCGATTTAGGACCTCTGTTTGCTGTCGCTGGATTTCAGCTTGGCGTTCCATGGCCTCACGAAGATCGGCCACCGCCCTCGACAGATTTGGTCTCGTCATAGCCAAAGAGAAAGAGAAAGGCAAGCGACCTGAGTCAACGAACTAAGGTTAAAATCACTACATGACCAGACAAAAGAAAGCAAGGTACAAGACAATCATCACAATAGAATCAGAGATGAGTCATGTTATCATCACATAGCACTAACAAATACTAATTAACCATACATAATTGCAATGCAAAAGGAGCTATATAAACATCACTACAAGCATAAAAATCCTTCATAGAGGATGACACAACACATAGCTAGTAAAACTTAGTCTCTATTACAATTAGTCAAAATAAGAGTGCTAACTATTAATTGCTACTAGCGTCATTTCTGCTCCAACTAGGTACAAAGCTAAACTACTTTAAACTCATACACATACGGCTACCCTAGGCTACGAAGTTGGGGTTAGTGTCTCCACCAATACGATCTAACTATCATCCTCGTCGGGGTCATCCTCCTCCTCAGAAGTGTCCTCCATCGTCGGCGTATCGCTTCCGGCTCGGAAGTCGTCCACGTACGCGCCCATCTCGTCGATATACTGACGCTCCAGGCGCATCGCTACATCTCTAATGGAAGTCAGGCTCTCAAAAGTGGCAGGCGAACCATGAGGACGAAAAGGGGCCATCAGGCCTCGATAATAAATCTCGTGCAGCCGAGACTGCGACAGGACCGTAGGGCTATCCTCCACTATCTCACGCATGAAACGCCTATGGTACTTGGACACACGCTCCCCCTGCTTCTGGCCCCACGTCCTCACCGCTTCGTCCCACACTCGGCGGCAACTGAGAGGGTCGAATGACTGCTGCAATGCCTGACAGAACGAATGCCAATTGTAGCCCGCGGCTCCTCCTGGCCTCCTAATGACAGTCCTCCACCAACTAAGTGGTTCGTCCCTCAAGAACCCGACTGCAATAGAAATCCAAAGGTCACGGGAGACTCCATATTCCTCCATCCTAATCTCGAACATATTGATCCAATCACGAACGGTCATGGAGGCATCCTGTGTTAGAGCTGGAAATCGTTCCCTACGCAGGAGATTAGTGATGTCAGCCATAAATTGGCGGGTCGCGCTGATGGAAGAATGCGGCTGTTGGCTGTGGCCCTCGCCTGGAGAGGATGGTGGAACCGGGGGCCTACCGCCTGAGCGACTGCGCTCTCTCGTGGGCTGGCTAGAGTTCTGAGACTCATCTCTCTCTCCTCGTCCTGCCATCGTAGAGTAAAATCCTGCAAGTATTTCAACCCAAATCAACAAGGTATAGCTCGTGAAGTTAAAGGAAAGGCACTCACAGTGGCGACAATGAGGGAATCACAGTTGTGCATACGGGATTGTCTGCAGAACCGGCTAAACCTTGGCTCTAATACCAACTTTGTAACGACCCAAAAACTAACACGTAAAAGGAAATATAAATTCACAATAATCATAAGAGATTTACCAATTTTCAAGTCCCAAAAATACGGTAGAATTTGAAACTTTTTACATAACAATAAGAAAATACATTTAAATGCCTAACACGGGATGTAACCGTGACCACACGACCATCAAAAGAGTTTTCACGTGGGATTTTCAAAACAAAAACAGTAACTTCTCAAAATAAATGCCAACGGCTAGCCGGCGGTATACCCGACTCTCCCAAGGTCGGTCCCGTATGCACTCGCCGTTATCCTTCCATGTCGCCTAGTTTTCCAGCTTCCCCTTCAACTTACCTGCAACACGAGCACACTAGTGAGCTAATAGCCCAATAAGTGGATTAAAGAGGTATAATACTTTACATCGAGACTTATTTAAACATATGCGCATAGAATTTATAATTGAGTCAGAATAAGTCTACCCTCCTCTAAAATCGAGCCTCCGGCGGCTCGATCATGATTATACCTCAAGACCATCCAATGTTGGATTCAACACAAGACTCTAGAATTCAATCTCCCTGATTGAGTTACGTGTGCACACGACTTTCATGTTTAAAGGATCCTTATTAACTTTTACTGGGCCCGCTGAATTATACCGAAAGAATAGCTCGCTGACCTCCACGAGGTCCTTCGGGTCGTTCCGAAATCTATCATGGCTGCTGGCCCCGTCGGGCTATTTCGGAACCAAATCATGATCGCGGCCCCGTCGGGCCCCACCTAAATGAGCAAGGTACTCACACAGAGGAAGGTCGTCCACCGACCTCCCCTAGGCTCTCAGGCCCCCCCGAAATATGATAAGTGACCCCGTCGGGCTATTTCGGGACCGATCATGACTTGCGGCCTCGTCAGGCCCTACCCGCACACATACAGTGTTTTCACCCCTCTTAGCTTGTCTTAGAGTTTCTCTCTTACCTGCAATAAGTTCTTAACAACAACAGAAATAGTTTTATGTCTGTGGTCCCATACCCACAGACAGGAGACTCATGCACGCAATCACACATGTACTTAAAATATATGCAGACTCGCAACCCCATAATTGCGAGTTAGAAGACAGGGTATAAGCACGTGAGCCCATACTCACGCACCTAGGAAACTAAACATCACCAGTGACATTACACGACATCACAAGAAAGAGAAACAATCAAACAAGGTAAAGCCTACTCGTGTTACAGAGGAGATCCACTTACTTGAGGTCCTAAGCTCCTCGCTTCGGTCCTCGAAATCCTTTCCCTAGGGGCGTCTCTTCTCGTGCTTTGTGTGAGATGCTTCTGTTCCACACAAGCAATTAATGATCAACGCCAAGGTTTACCACTAAGTACAGGAGAGAAAGAATTTGGGATTGGTGGACTCGAAGAATGTGACTCTAGTTAGTGGAATGGGTAATAATTCATTAAGAAAGCCCATCTAAGGTTGTTTCCGTCCTAACTGTTGTCATTGGATTTGTTTATGTGAGGAATAGGTTCTTAGCCTTACTCGTACAATGATTAAATCAATAAAAGTGCCTAGGCTTCGAGCCGGAAATCCGGCAGAGTTTCCCCTGTTTTTCGGATATCCCGGCCGAAGCCTTCACCTAATATCAACCCAGCACCGAACTAATTTCGGTCACAATCCAACATATCAACAACTAGAGGCAATAAACACAACATTAAGATATCTCCAAATTT
The DNA here is from genome assembly GCA_018132145.1 of Boehmeria nivea var. tenacissima. Lineage (NCBI taxonomy): Eukaryota > Viridiplantae > Streptophyta > Magnoliopsida > Rosales > Urticaceae > Boehmeria > Boehmeria nivea. The sequence goes on along the minus strand of CM030882.1, from coordinate 4,565,169 downwards.
TCATAATAACAATAATTCCCGAGCCTCAAAGGCTAAACTCATAACATAATTCTCAAGGATTCCAACAATATCCTAACTCAAGTCACGCTTCCAATGTCGTAACATTTTACGACAAAAACTCAATTTTTTGCCGCTTGGTTATACCTTTAGTATACGACGGTGAGGGGTCGTGCGTCCTTGAGTGTTTCGGTGGTGATCCTGCACAATTTTGGCATAATAAAATGATCGGATCAAATTTCGAACTTAAATGCAACATGATGAGAAACGCTCGGAATTGTGACCCAGATTTATCACTCATTCACATTTGAATGGCACAATTGTCAAAATACAAATTCACACGGTTGAATAACCAATAACGTGCATAATTTTCTCTTTTTCCACTATTTGATTTTTGACAACCAAATCTCCAAAGCAAACTTTCAAAATAATATCACTTGGAAATTTTATTTTTATTTTTATTTTTTCCAAAACCGCGTCTAAAAGAGAAAATTTAGTTCCCGCTCGTCTAAGCACGGATAAATCGGGATTTCAACGATTACAAATATAGTGCGAAAAATAAACATTTAAGCGCGTGAAGTTTGCCGCACAAAAACGAATTCCCAACTTGTTCGTTACTAAATTAGCACACTTTAAGGTGTCAAAAGTTCAAGTAAACCGAATTAAAAACGACCTCTAGGCGTCCAACAAGTTCAAGCCCATAAAAACACGATTCTTGAACGCAAACTAATCTAAATCACCCACTACGACATAACATAATACTCAATACGATGCTTTACAAAACAAGCCTCGAATAAAATAGAATTTCGTTAACAACACAATCAACGAAAATCGAGTATCTAACAACAACCACAAAAAGGAAACGAGGCTCACCAAACTTGAGTAATTACGGCTCGAGGAAGCACGCAACGGCTAACAAAATAACCCGGCAACGGCGCGAAGCGACGACGAACTCTAAACTACAACGGAAACAAGGAATTAACCCGCTGAAATTTAAAGATCCAAGATGAACATTCAACGCCAATGCGGCGGACACGAAGCTTACCTCGGTGTCGGCTTGGTATCGCGACAACTCAAACAATAGCGGAGCGAGGGAGAGTCGTCAGCTTCGACGATGACGGACGAGACGAGCTCAACGCGAAAAAGGGCACGGCTGCTACCCGGAGGAGACCACGACGCGACGAGGGTCGGCGTGGTTACGCGGCCGTGCGGGAGGGGCTGGCCGGCGCTGTGCGGCGGTGCTCGGCGCGGAGGAGATCGGCGCTCCGGCTGGGCTGCGCGCGCGCGACCGAGGAAGCTTGGGCTGTGCGCGACGGAGAGGCGCGCTGCTGCTCGGGGAAGCACGCGGGCGCGAGGGGAGGGAGAGGCGCGCTGCTGCTCGGGGACGCACGCGGGCGCGAGGGGAGGGAGAGGCGCGCTGCTGCTGTTCGGCGTGCGGAGGAAGCACGCGCAGCGCGAAAGGGGGGGAGAGGCGCGCGGGACTCGCGCTGGCGGAGCTGCGCGTGCGGGCTGGAGCTCGGGGCCGAGCGGTGCTGGCGGCGGGACGGCACCGGCGCTGTGCACGCGAGCTGGGCGGAGGAGCGGCGGCACCGGCGGGGGAGGCTAGTCGGCCGGCGGAGAGAGGGAGAGAGAGAGGAAAGGAAAGAAGAAGAAGAAAGAAAAATTTGTGAGGAAAGGGGAGTGGGGACTTGGTCGGCTGTGGGGGGAAAGAAAGGGAGAAAAGAAAATGCCCTAATGGGCTTGGGTTAATTGGGCCCAAAATGGCCAAAAAATGGACCACGAAAATGCAACATATTTTTCCGAGAAATTTTAAAATTGCACACGTTATTTAAAAACGTAAACTTAGGAATTTAAATATCAATTTCGAATCAAACATAAATTCCTAACACGTCTAACTTTTAAAATTGTAAGATAACCATGCTAATTTCATAATTTCTCTCATAGTTCCAAATTATCAGATTTGACGAAACTGACCAATTTTACAAATTGGTAACAACTGAGGTAGAAATACAAATTAATTAATTAGCACAGTGATATTAAATTCATGTCATTACACCTCATGATAGTAAATATAGGCCCCCACCACCCATCAATGCATGGCGTTCTTCGACTCATCGTTACTCTCGACGGTGAAGATGTTATTGATTGTGAACCATTATTAGGATATTTACATCGAGGAATGGAAAAAATTGCGGAAAACCGAACAATTATACAATATCTGCCTTATGTAACACGTTGGGATTATTTAGCTACCATGTTCACAGAAGCAATAACCGTAAATGGGCCAGAGTTGTTGGGAAATATCTAAGTACCTAAAAGAGCCAGCTATATCTGAACAATTATGTTGGAGTTGAGTCGTATAGCTTCGCATCTCTTATGGCTCGGTCCTTTTGTGGCAGATATTGGGGCGCAGACTCCTTTCTTTTATATTTTCAGAGAAAGAGAATTAGTATATGATCTATTTGAAGCCACCACTGGGATGAGAATGATGCATAATTTTTTTCGTATTGGAGGAGTAACGGCTGATTTACCTTATGGCTGGATCGATAAATGTTTAGATTTTTGCGATTATTTTTTAACAGGAGTTACTGAATATCAAAAACTTATTACACGAAATCCTATTTTTTTAGAACGAGTTGAAGGGATAGGCATGATTGGAAAAGAGGAAGTCAAAAATTGGGGTTTATCATGCTGCGAGCTTCTGGAATACAATGGGATCTCCGTAAAGTTGATCATTATGAGTGTTACGACGAATTTGATTGGGAAGTACAGTGGCAAAAAGAAGGAGATTCATTAGCTCGTTATCTAGTTCAAATTGGCGAAATGACAGAATCCATAAAAATTATTCAACAGGCTCTAGAAGGAATTCCGGGGGGGCCGTATGAAAATTTAGAAATCCGATACTTTGATAGAGAAAAGAATTCAGAATGGAATGATTTTGACTATCGTTTTTTTAGTAAAAAACCTTCTCCCACATTTGAATTGCCGAAACAAGAACTCTATGTGAGAGTTGAAGCCCCAAAGGGAGAATTGGGAATTATTTTAATAGGAGATCAGAGCGTTTTTCCTTGGAGGTGTAAAATTCGTCCGCCTGGTTTTATCAATTTGCAAATTCTTCCTCAGTTTGTTAAAAGAATGAAATTGCCTGATATTATGACAATACTCGGTAGCATAGATATCATTATGGGAGAAGTTGATCGTTGAAATGATAATTGATAGAACAGAAGTACAAGATATCAATTCTTTTTCTAGATTGGAATTTTTAAAAGAGGCTTATGGAATTATATGGATACTTATTCCTATTTTTACTCTTATATTGGGAATTACAATGGGTGTACTAGTAATTGTATGGTTAGAAAGAGAAATATCTGTAGAGATACAACAGCGTATTGGCCCTGAATACGCCGGCCCTTTAGGAGTTCTTCAAGCTTTAGCCGATGGGACAAAACTTCTTTTCAAAGAAAATATCTTTCCATCTAGAGGAGATACTAGTTTATTCAGTATCGGACCATCCATAGTGGTCATATCCATTTTAGTAAGCTATTCAGTAGTTCCCTTTGGTTCTCGCCTTGTTTAATCGGATCTCAATATTGGTTTTTTTTATGGATTGCCATTTCAAGTATTTCTCCTATTGGCCTTCTTATGTCAGGATACGGGTCAAATAATAAATATTCTTTTTTAGGTGGTTTACGGGCTGCTGCTCAATCGATTAGTTATGAAATACCATTAACTTTATGTGTCTTATCAATATCTCTACGTGCGGTTCGTTAAGACAAAAATTATTTTCTATTTCTTCCTTTATAGTAAGAGGGCGGAATGCATTGAGAAAATATCTTCATTTTTTATTCAGTATTTGGCTGGATGAACTAAATCAGAAAGTTATATGAGTGAAAGAAAACAGCTTATAGATAAAATGGCAGTAAAAAAATGGAGTCTCATTTTCTATGTATAGGAGTTAGAGAACTGAACGGAAATAAACATAAGCGGAAGAAAGCGTTTGCCCCAAGATTTGGTAATTAGTCATCCTGACTTGAAGCGGGTTAAAAAGATCACCAGAGTGAGTTTTCACTATCGTTTCTATGTATTATCAGACATGGATTACCTTTAACAGATGATTGAACAAAAACGAGCGGATGAGTAGAAACACCAAGATACACAAAGGATTTGTAATGGAGATTATGTAAAAGAATATTTCTGCATAATGTACAAAGAATATTTATTAGGGCTTTAAGTTGGTAGAAATGATTAGGCAGTACTCCCCACGATTCCGATCCAGAGTATGCTCCTATCCGTCTATTAAATAAATAACCATTGGAAACGAAATAATCCTTTGTTTTGATTTTGTAAATCCAATCTTCGCAAAAACAGAAAGAAGAATAGAAACGAAAAAAAAGAGAAAGAAATACAATTACAGTAAAAAAATAAAAAAGAATAAAAAATATATTTTTTATTCTTTCCTTTCTTTATTTATATAGATAGCATTCGTACTATAATACATGAATTTATATATAATTTTTTTCGTAAGTGAAAAGAAAGGGTTATTGATATCTTTATACGGAGTATTTGATTGAAGAATTAAGCTATTACTCAACAAAGAAAACTTAAAATGATTACTGAAATTATTAAATCAAAGGATAAGATCAATTCAGAAGCACTTTAATTTTTTTAATTTATATTAAAAAATTTAAATTATTAATAATCTAAATTTTTATTAAAGCAAAACAGACAGAATTTAATTGGTCTAATTTGGGATTGTCGGGATCGTACAAAAAATTTTGATCTTATACATCTTATAAACATATCAAGATAATTATCTAATAGTTCAAGGAGCCGTATGCAGTGAAAATCTCATGTACGGTTCTGGAATAGCGATGGAAACAGCGATGGTATCACCGACTATAATTATCTAATAGTTCAAGTACAGTTGATATAGTTGAGGCACAATCAAAATATGGTTTTTGGGGGTGGAATTTGTGGCGTCAACCTATAGGGTTTATTTTTTTTCTAATTTCTTCCCTAGCAGAATGTGAAAGATTACCTTTTGATTTACCAGAAGCAGAAGAAGAATTAGTAGCAGGTTATCAAACCGAATACTCAGGTATCAAATTTTCTTTATTTTACGTTTCTTCCTATTTAAACCTATTAGTTTCTTCATTATTTATAACAGTTCTTTATTTGGGCGGTTGGAATTTATCTATTCCATACATATTTGTTTATGAGTTTTTTGAAATAAATAAAACATACGGTGTTTTTGAACCGACAATTGATATGTTTATTACATTAGCTAAGACTTATTTGTTCTTGTTCATTTCTATCACAACAAGATGGACTTTACCTAGGATAAGAATGGACCAGCTATTGAATCTTGGATGGAAATTTCTTTTACCTATTTCTCTCGGTAATCTATTATTAACAACTTCTTCTCAACTATTTTCACTGTAAAAGAATATAATATTATATATTTCCTACTTGGATCAAACAAGAGAAAAAAACAAAGATAAAATTATATATATTCACGATATGTTTTCTATGATAACTGGGTTCATGAACTATGGTCAACAAACAGTACGGGCTACAAGGTACATTGGTCAAAGTTTCATGATTACCTTATCCCACGTAAATCGTTTACCCATAACTATTCAATATCCTTATGAAAAGGTAATCACCGTGGAGCGTTTCCGTGGTCGAAACTTTAATTTAATTAGTGTATTTTTATCTCTTTTTCTTTTATTGAAAACTGGACTTGTTACCTTATTTTCATTACAAAATGTCGCATTTAGGGGCATACCATTTCTATTCATAAAACAGAAATAAATTAGAATTCTCAATTCTCGACGATGTCTAGGGGATAAAAAACTTTCAGGAACAAACAAATCATAATGATTTTTGGCTCTATTTTCAGCCATCTTTTGATGTTTTGGAATGAATTCATCAGAATTTTTATTATCAACATGGGCTTTTTCTCGGTACCTTCGATTAATTGTGTACTTATTCTTATGAACCACAGAAATACCTACAGTTTGATACATAATAAATTGTCCTTCCTTTATTATAAACAGACGAATGGGTTCGATAAGTAATATTCCCTTTTTAAGTAATTCTGTAAGAGTTAAATTTTTCTGAATCATTAAAATATTTAGACTCAGTTCTCCCCTTTGAATAGAGGCTATAGTAACTTCTTTGGGGTTTATCAGTCTAAGTAGCAGACAATATACTTTAATGTTATTCATTGTTTTTTTATTTAAAAGATCATCCCATCTCAATTGAAAGAGCAAATATCGTTTTAGTAAGAAATCAAACCCCCTGTATATGTTTATGTTCTTCTTGTATTGTTTTTTCTTTTTTTTCATCTTTGATATCGCAGAATTTTCTTCAATATCTTTTTCGGGGTTTAAGAGAGTTGATTCAAAATCTGCTTGGAAAGCGCATTTTTTTTCTCTTTGATTTTCTTTTTCTACTTCAAGAGATTTTTTTTCATTTGAAAAAATTGATATAAAACTATTTTTTTTTTTTTTTACAGCGGTGTTTTTAGTTTCGCTGGCATTTTTGTTTACATTAAAGAGAAATTTGATTGATATGTTCCATGATTTAATTTTATATGAATTAGAAAGTAGCAAAAATTCTGGGAAAAACCAAAGCTCGAAATTTGATATGGAACAACTTAGTATTTCTTCATTCATTCTCATCCAATCAAAAAGTTTTGTTTTAGTGGATGGGTTGATTTCTTGATTGTGATGAATCGTGGGATAAAAAAGACCTTTTTTGTCCATTTTATCAATTATTTTATGATAAAAGATTGTATCTATGTTGTTTTTTAACATTTTTTTTCGAAGCTAATTAATTAATTTTTTTCATATGAAAAACGTTTGTTTAAATTTAAATGTTTATTTTGAAATATAAAGTCTATATTTTTACTTTTTTGTGGTACTAACGTAGACTGAGATAAATTATCTTGATAATACCCTTTTATCAAATTTTTACATTGATGTATTCCAAAATTTCCTAGGTTCTTACGCCTTAAGTTGGAATGTAATATTTTATGTGTTCCAATAAAATAATCCTTTATTTCAGTCTTAAGAAAAAGAGATGGTCCATTATATTGAAAGACATATCTCAATCTTAACTTATATAAATTATAAAAGTTAAAGACTGTGTTTTGTAAAAATTTGTAAAAGACATATGTTTGTGATAAATAAGATAAGTCAAAAAAAGTATGTGAGTTCTTATTACTAATATTAGAAAGTGACCCTTTTATAGTATAAATAAGCTGAGTTTTTTTTTTTTTTGTTTTATCAATTTTGTCTTGATTTGTTTCATTATTGTAAATATAGTTATTATAGGAACTGTTTTTATAAATTTTTTTTTGTTGATTAAAAAAAAAAAAGTTGTGCACTTTTTCTAGGAAAATTAATGATATATAAAAAGATATTTATATATATTCTTTTAATGAAAAAGTTTATAAAAATTTTTGCTTTACAAATTAGTTGAACTTTTTTTCTTTTTAATATCTGCCTAATATTTTTTGGCGATTCCAATCTTTTATCATCATAACTCATTTTGTTAAAACTAATATTTATATGTAGGCTTATAATTTTTTTTTTGTTGTCTTTTGAAATAGTTTGTATTTGATTTATAGTTGTCAGTTAGACCTTGTATTTTTTTTTTAAATGAAAAAGTTGTGAAATTCGTAGATTCAATGTTAATCGATGATTCATGAATTATCTCATTATTTCTTATCAAAGTCAAAGTTTTTTCTTTTTTGCTTTCATTCAATTCATATATTTCTATTTGTTTGGATCCAAATAATAGAATTTGGTTCATTTTTGCTAATTCTTTTATTTGTTTTTTTATAAATTTAATGTTTTTAATAAACCCTTTTTTTCTTTCTTTTGAGATATTTAGAAAAAAATTTCTTCTTTTTTTTAAAATTATTAGAACACTAAAACATTTATTTTTCAATTTTATAACTTTTTTTTTGAGTTGTTTAAGAATAGGTTCAAAAAATGAACGTTGTTTTCGTGGAGAACCAAAAGGAAGTTCAGTTTCCGTTCCAAAAACTGTTAAAAAAAAAAAATCATTTTTTTGTTCTTTGTTTTTCAGTGGATAGTTATAAGTTTCTCGTCGCTTAAACTTAGATTTGTGCCAAGGTTTCAGACGAAAAGGAAATAGGATCTTTATCTGAATACCGTCTCTTAACCAGTTTTTAGGAAATTCTTTGTCTGATAATTGAACGCCGTTATAGGTACATTTAACATGCATTTCTCTTTTCCAATCCCTTAAATCTTCGGACCATTCGGGAAATTGAAATAATAGTATACGACCTATATTTTTAACTATTATCAATGATGGTAATATAATATATTTTCTCGAAATTGATTGGGTTATTAATACAAGACCTCTTATTACTTGAGCAACTACAAGCCTATCCCAGGCTTCTTCTATTTCTATCCGTGCTTTCTCTCTTCTTTTTTCTTCTTCTCTTTTGTTAGCTTTTTTTTTTAGTACTTTCTTTTGCCCTTTTATCTGTATAATCTAGAATTTGGAATTCTGTGTTTTTCCGTTGGAAATTTTTTGTAATTGTCTCGGAAATATCAAAAGAAAAAGAAACGTCTTTGTCTATTCGGTCCAAAAAAGTGGGGGAATGTACATTTGCTTCAAAGGCTTTCCAAATAACTGTTTTACGCCTTTGGGCTCGTAGCGAGCCTGTGATTATGTCTCGCCGAAAATCTATTTGTTGTGAATAACGTATTAAATAAATGTCGTCTGTTTCATCATCATTATTATTAGGATCCTGAGGATTACTAGAGGTATCGGTGTCTTCTAGATCATAATTAAAAACTACTACACGTTTGCTTTTTCTTGAACGAATCAGCGAATTCGTTTTCAAAATTTCTTCGTTTTCGTTCTCTTCTTGTTCTAAATTAAAATAGTCGATTAATTTGTATGACCATCGACGTACTTTTTTTTTTATTTCGTTTAGCTTAATAACTTGTTTTAGAATGTCTTTATTGTTAGGATCAGTCTGAACTATTTTCAATAGAATTTTTTTTTTTCTTTTTTGACCTTCCGGATTTATTCTTACTTGTTTATAGTCAGGAAATAAATGATTTTTTTTAAAATTAAAACTTGATGTTGCTTTTTCAGCAAATTCTTTAATTAAATTCAACAAAAACCTAATTTCTTTTTTTAATGATTTTTTATCTATTCTATCAAATGCATTTTTTTTCTGTTCAAATTCGAAGTTATTAAAAATAAGAAAGAGATCTCGAATATTATTCCTTCCCCCCCCTTCTATGTAATTTTGTATGGAACTTTTGTCTTCGATTGAAAGCAAAAAAAAAAATTTGATTTGTGCGCGGGATGCACTATTCAAGACGGGATCATATACCTTAGGTAAGTATTCTTTTTTTGTATTATTCTTATATAATTTTAATTTACCTAATCTATTTTTTTTTTCGAGTACATTCAGGATAAGAAAATTTATTTTTATATCTATAGGTTTATCTAGAGTCTTGACTCTATTTAAAACTTTTGTGACATTTCATTTTTTTTTAAGGTTAAAACATTTTCAAATATATTGTTTTTTATATACCGAAATGGCCGATTCCAGCCTTTATATATTAATCTTATTATTAATGGTGGTTTTTCATTTTGAAAGCGGAGGACATCTTTTTTTTCTTTAAATATTTCTAACTTCGAATTTTCTTTATTCCGATCCACATCCAGATAATAAGTTTCATAAACGGGTCTATTTTTATATTGTGTCTCGAATTCATCTTTTGTTTTTTCCTTTCCATTCACTCGTATCTCTTCCGTTTCATCGATTTTGTCCGGATCCTCTTTTTCTTCCGAAAAAAGGGAAGAAGAAGGAACTTCTTCGGTGGATCCCTCTTGTTCCTGTTTAGTCCCCTTCGTTTCTGAAGTTGTTTCTCCATCTGTTTCTTCCTCACTTTTCCCCCTTTCTG
>CM030882.1:4160207-4552707 GCA_018132145.1 Boehmeria nivea var. tenacissima | reverse complement strand
ACCTGACACCTATCGTAATGATAAACGGCTCGTCTCGCCGTGACCTTCTCTTGAATTCTCAAAACTTCTGTTGCTCCACCCCCGCAGGGGCAGAAAACCCATCGCTGTCTTGGCTGTGCTACCGGAGGCTCTGGGGAAGTCAGAATAGGAGAGCACTCATCTTGGGGTGGGCTTACTACTTAGATGCTCCTTGCCGGTGATGAACTGCAGACGTCTCTGGTTCTGAGCCGAAGATCACCATGCTGTTTATCCGCGACATGGAGTTTCGGACGCTCTGTATTTTCTTTGCTTGATCTGGTCCAGCTTGGGATTCATGAGGTTTCTTTCCCGTTCTTCTGGTCATCGACGTCTTGGATCTCCGATCACGAGTGGCGACAGAGCTTCCAGAAGAAAAGCTTGAAATGAAAAACTGGACAGAAAAAGCAGCGGAGTGCCCCTCAGGGCGAGGCCCCTTCCTCTAGCGCCAATCTGTTGGTGTGGAATTTGAACCAACGACGAGATCTGCACCTCTGGGATGTGATGCGGCAATGAAAGTGAAAAGCTTCATAAAGAAGATAAGGAGGCATGAGAATTTTTAAAGTGGTTCGGCCCTCTAATGGAGTAATAGCCTACGTCCACTGTTAATGGGATTGCTTATAAAGTATATTACAGAGCATTTTCCCTTATCTTTCTCTTATTTTTCTCCGCCTCTCCCATTTCCCAGTCCGTTCTCCCTTCTTTTTATAGACGAAGAAGGAGGCTACAGTCCAATGAGACAAAAACGTCACATCCCTCGAGTCACGGATTTGGTTCACCTAATAAAGCTGCACACCTACCGGGAGCAGTTACTCTGAACTTGGCAGGAGAGAGCTGTTGCTACAGTGAATTCCCTACTCAGGTCAGAAAGGGCGGGAGAATAATTGAGATATGCGATGCCGCGGACCAACGGCCTATGACCGAGGGTCAATGACTCTGAGGGCCGAGTTTATTCCTGATGAATCCTCGTTCGGGGCAACCTTCTCGGGGATGTATCACCTTTGGGGATCCTCAGTCATTATATACCGGCCCGTAATAGAGGGGCTTTTCGAAAGCTCCTTCTCTTAGTGGCACTCTATCTCCGGGGATATAGAATCGGGGGTCATCCTTGATAATCCTTGTCTGTCTTTATCCTGAGGGGAATTCTCATGATGTGGTGACTTCGCTTGGTTCAGTAGAGTCGGGGGTTCTTGGCTTCCTCGACAGTGTCTAGGAGATCGCCCCTGGACTCATTGACTGACGAAAAATCACTGACAACACCCATGACAAGGAACGATAAAAGAGAATCTGTTTCAAAGCCCGAGGTTGAGTAGAATGCAAATGAAGATAAGCTAGCAAATAGCAACTCTAAAGCCTTGAACGCCATCTTTAATGCTATAGATGCTAGTCAATTCAAATTGATTTCAACAAGCGAGATAACTAAAGAAGCATGAAAAATTCTCCGAACTGCTCACGAAGGTATAGATGCTGTCAAATTGTCTAAACTTTAGATTTATACCACTCGTTTTGAGAATCTCAGGATGAAAGAAGAAGAGTCTATTAGTGAATTCAACTCCAAACTGTGTGACATTGCCAACGAAGCCTTTGCACTTGGAGAAAAATTCTCGGAAGAAAAACTTGTTAGAAAGATGCTTAGATCTTTTCCTAAGAGGTTTGGTTACAAAGCTACAGAGATAGAATAGGGTAAGGACATCTGGCAAATGAAGCTCAATGAGTAGACGGGCTCTCTACTTACTTTTGAGATGAACCTCGAGGAAGAAAAATGCGATAAGAAGTCTAAAGGGATCACATTACAAGTCGACAGCCAAGCGGCGAAGACGTAATTAGTCTATGATGATGATGATGACCTTGCTGAATCAATTGCTAAGATCATTCAGAGATGGAACATAAGCAAAAGAAGCGGTTTTAGAAGTAGAGATCCGGGTAGTGTCTCAATCGGTGTTCAAACACCCAGAAGGAACACCTATACTAATACTGAAAATTTTAATGCATGTTGAAGAAATAGATTTAGTGGAGGAATTAGTTTCGAATCCTATATGAAAAATAAAAGAATCCAATGCAGAGAGTGTGAAGGATTTAGACACGTCTAGTCCGGATGTGCTAATGTCATAAAAAAGAAGAACAAGTCGTTGAATGCCACCTGAAGTGATGACTACAGATGGGAAAAAGAATCTAACTTTACTGTTTTTGCTTCTAGATATGATGATATAGGTTCTGGAGAAATTGGAAATTCCTCTGGTGGTCCAGGAGGTGTTCAGACACTGATGTACAAAAGCAATGATGATGAAGATCTCATGAAAGATGCACTAATTCAGACCTAAAACTTGATGCATGTAAAGTAGAATGAAGTGACAAAGGTGAATGGGAGACTTACTAGGCAAGTTATTCAATCCAACATTGAAAAAAACAATATGTAGAAGACCATTTCTGATATCAATAATAAAACATTTTCTATTGATTATAAATCATTTCACATTGATATACATACTTGGATTCCTACTTGCACATACTCAGTTATTTCGATTTGAAACTTATTTACTACTAACGTTTTTGTGCATAATCTTATGCAGCGTGAAGGCTCGATTATTAATGTATTAGGAAGGTGCCTTAAGGTTTGAAAAGTTAGGGATTTTGTGGAGGAATAAAAAACAATCCTAGAGAATTAAAAAGCTTTGTCTAATTTCATTTGGTTACTTATAGGGATTTTGAGCTTCAAATATCCCCACCAAGTGTTTTATGAAAGGTAAATTCTTTTATATTCATTTGATTACATAACTTGACGTATTTTATTGTTGTATGATGTCTTGGTTAAATGTTTTCAAGATTGAAAACCGAAACGAGCCGCAACTAGGCTAGGTTAAGCAAGTTTTTGTAAGATTAATGGATTTTGACACCAATTTATTGTTGCACTTCTTGAGATGTTTTGTGTGAATTATATTGTAATACCCACGTACTTAATAATGTATTTTACGTCATAATCTACCTAGTTAAGCAAATAAATGCTAATCTCATTCATATCATTCTTATAAACATAATATAAAACACGGAAACGCGCCTATTTTTAAAATAAACTATGCAAAAAGTCACCAAAATATAAAGCTGCATATCTTACAAAATAAAAATAGGCAATTCTCAAACCATATTCTACTTAGAACAACATACTCATAGCGAAATATAACTAGTTTTCTAAAAAATTATACTACATGTTCTTCATTTCTTGGCATATGAACATTCTAAAGGCAAAGGGCGCCAGTTCAACCAACTCCTACTGCTCATGAGACTCGTTATCTGCATCACAAGAAACTATATGAGCTAATGCTCAGTAAGTCGAAACTTTCATTTTATAAGATAATAAAAGCACATAAAACATTCATTATTGCTATTGTACTCATTTTTCTAACATAAAACATCATTTCATCAATTATTTGGGCCCCATTTAAGTATAAATTTCAGCATAACATCCGATAGGCCGTGGGTATTCGGAACCTGTTCTATACTGGCCAGAATTTATGAAAGTTCATCCATCTTAGAAACCTCAAGCCAAGAGGAATTCACCTTCCCTTTACAAGAGTTGTGGCTACCCTGTCTTGGCTTTTATGCCTCAAGGGATTTGACCACCATGATTGAGTTAGCCAATCCTCCGCGTCCCGTGCCTACCCAGATATCAAACCAAAACTGATACTTATATCTTAAGTGCCAAAACAAGAGTATAATAACCTTTATTTTTCCATTTGAAACCATATTCATTAATCATTCAATATAGTAAAATTCACACAATCTATCACATAGTTAATTTAAGCACACGGAGCATATAACATGTATTATTGCTTCATGTGATAGTTTTGAAAAAGTAAGATTTTTACTTACCTCTTACAGATTAACAGGCTAGTGTAGATGATCAATTTTCTTGCCTAAGCAATTGATGTGCTTTTCAACTTCACAATGTCACACAATTCACTTTTATAAAATTAGAATTTTATTATAACACTAGTATTAGAAAATAATCTTTCTTGAAACTTTTAGACACTATTATTGTATTTTATTTTTTTTAATTTTTTTTTACCTAACAATCCTAACTTTTCATAACACATATAAAAATAGCAAATCACTTTACAAATCTAAATATATGACACAAGGGCTATTTTTGTATATTTCCCATCATAGACAAATATTAGGGTAAAAATCTTACCCACTTAATTCTAAGCTTAATATATAGTAACTAAACATAAAACATAATTAAAACATAATTTTCATTACAAAAACTAGAACAAAATTCAACTAGACAAATTTAGGGCTTTATATTAAATTCTAATTTTCACCACCAAAATAAATTAAAAGAGGGTTTTAACTTACCCAACTAATTTTTCTGTTTTTGAAGGCTTCCAATTGAAGAGAAAATTAAGTTTAACAAGAAGAGTGACTTGGTGTGCTATACGATTCTACTCTCCTTCTTCTCTACCTTTCTCATTCGTTCTTTCTTTCTTTAGTTTCTTTCTTCTTTTTTTTTTTTTCTCTCTCAGCTGCTGATGGGTTTGCCGACTCTTGCTTTTTTCTTAACTACATCTAATATATATATAAGGTTGGATTCTGATAAGTGTTTGCCGACTTAAAATTGTGGCCTTTTGGGCTTGGGCTTGGGCTTTTAATTAGTTTATTCTCTCTTTTTTTTTTTTTAAAGAAGAATCTTTATATACATAACACAATAATTATACTAAATAATATAATGATATGCACAAACAAAGACATGAAATATTCAAATTATAACTATCATATAGTCAAATTTACACAATTTTAGACAAGTAATATGTTTTATTATGATTATTATTACTATTAGTTACTAATTCACTTTCTTTCTCTTCTTTTTTTTTTTAATATATATATTCTTATAAATGGTCATTAAACATCAATTCTTCAGCATTGGATACACTGAAAAACATTTGAGTTTCATTAGCTTTCAATTAAATTTACTAATGCATATACATATTAAGTTAAATCATTTAAGCAATTATTTAAATATAACTAATTAATCATCTTAGTTTTTTTTTAGGAACATTACATTTTCCTCCCTCCTTATAATATTTCGACCTCGAAATTTGACATACCGAAAAGGTGTGGATATTTGTTCCTAATCTCTTCTTCTCTTTCCCACGTGGCTTACTCGTTTGATTGATTTCTCCACAACACTTTCACCAGAGAAATCTTCTTTGTTCTTAGTTCTTTTTAATTTTTATCAAGGATCTGTACGGGTTGTTCTTCATATGCTAGCTTAGAACTCAAATCCAAAGGCTTATACTTGAGAACATGAGAGATGTCTGAAATATTCTTTCTCAGCATAGACACATGAAAGACATTATGAACATTGGACAATTATGGGTGAAAGGCTAATCTGTAAGCTACATCCCCAATTTTTTCAAGAATTTCAAAGGATCTAGTAAACCTTGGATTAAGTTTTCCTTTCTTTCCAAATCTCATCACACATTTCATTGGAGCTATTTTGAAAAAAACATGATCTCCGACATTGAATTCTAGTCTCCGCCTTCTTTTATCTGTGTAACTTTTTTGTCTACTTTGTGCTGTTTTCATTCTTTGACGAATTTTCTCCACCACTTCCGCTGTTTGTTGGACAAGTTCTGGGCCAATCAACTTTCTTTCACCAACTTCATCCCAGTGGACAGGAGATCTACATTTTCTTCCGTAAAGATCTTCATAAGGTGCCATTCAATAGTTGTCTAGTAACTATTGTTATAAGTAAATTTTGCCAAGGCTAAATACTTGTCCCAATTTCCTTTAAAGTCAAGTACTCAGCCCTAAGCATGTCTTCAAGAATCTCAATTACTCTTTCAGTTTGACCATCACTATGGGGATGATAAGTTGTACTAAAAGCTAATTTGTTTCCCATAACTCTATGCAAACTAGTCTAGAAAGCAGACGTAAACTTGGGATCTCTGTCCGAAACTATAACATTTGGAACGCCATGCAGTCTAACCATCTCTTGGACATATAGTCGTGCATACTGATCCTTATTGTAAGTGGATTTCACTGGTAGGAAATGTGCAGATTTAGAGAGTCTAGCCACAATTACCCTTATGGAATCAAACCTCTTTTGAACTTTAAGAAGACCAACTATAAAGTCCATAGAAATATGCACCCATTTCCATTCTGGAATTAATAGTGGAGTTAATAAGCCACTTGGCCTCTGATGTTTTGCTTTGACTTGTTGACAAGTTAGGCATTGAGCAACAAATTCTGCTACATTCTTCTTCATATTATGCCACCGATAATGCTTCTTAAGGTCTCTATATATTTTCGGGCTTCCAAGGTGAATTGAATAGGGAGTTGAATGTACTTCTGTCAAAATATCTTTCTTTATCCCTTCATTTTCAGCTACACATAATCTACCTCGGTATCTTATGCTTCCGTCATTAGCAATATGAAAGTCAGTTCTATTTCCTTCCTGGATTTCCTCCTTCTTTCCCTTTAGAAATTCATCGACTATTTGGCCTTGCACAATTCTTTCCATCAAGGTAAGTTGAACTACAAGCGCTGATAGTCTGGCTATTTCTCTTCTTGGCACAATTTCAATTTCTAATCATTGCAAATCTAGCAATATTGACTTCGGAATGATTTGCAAAGCTGAAACTGATGATTTCCTACTTAAAGCATCAGCAACCACATTGGCTTTACCAGGATGATAATTGATTGCACAATCATAATCTTTAACCAATTCCAACTATCTGCGCTGCCTCATATTCAATTCTTTCTGTGTGAAAATGTACTTCAAACTCTTGTGATTAGTGAAAATTTCACTCTTCTCGTCGTAAAGGTAGTGTCTCCATATTTTTAGAGCAAAAACAACCGTAGCAAGCTCTAAATCATGCGTGGGATAATTCTTTTCATATTCTTTTATTGTCTAAAGGCATACGCTACAACTTTCCCGTGTTGCATCAGAACATAGCCAAGACCACTATTAGATGCATCACTCTAGACTACAAATCCCCCTGACCCGGATGGTATAGTGAGTACAGGTGCCTTCACTAACCTCCACTTTAATTCTTGAAAGCTTTTCTCACAACCATCACTCCACTGAAACTTTACATTTTGCCTTGTTAACATGGTCAAAGAAGAGGCTATTTTAGAAAAACCTCCAACAAATCTTCGGTAATATCCAGCAAGGCCCAAGAAACTCCTCACTTTATGAACATTAGTTGGTCTAGGCCAATTACTTACTACCTCTGTCTTTACAGGATCCACTGAAATACCTTCCTGAAAATTACATGCCCCAAGAATGCCACTTGCTCAAACCAATTCATATTTCTTAAATTTGGCATAGAGGCAATTTTTCCTGTGTTTGCAAGACTATTCTCAAGTGCCCCTTGTGTTCTTCTTTAAATCGAGAATAGGCTAGAATATCATCGATGAATGCAATCACAAACTGATCCAAAATGTCCTTGAAGACTTTGTTCATCAAATCCATAAAGGCCACAGGTGCATTTGTCAAATCAAATGACATAACCAAAAATTCATAATGTCCGTATCTGGTTCTAAAAGTCATTTTGTGTATGTCTTCCTTCTTTATCTTCAACTAATGATACCCAGATCTTAGATCAATCTTTGAAAATACGGAGGCTCCTTGATGCTGATCGAAGAGATAGTCTATTCTAGGTAAAAGATATTTATTTTTAATAGTCACCTTATTGAGCTCCCTATAATCGATGCAAAGCCTGAGAGTGCCATCTTTTTTCTTCGCAAACAACACATGTGCACCCCATGGAGAAAAACTTAGCCTACTAAAATCCTCCTCCAACAATTCTTGTAGTTGGATTTTTAACTCCTTCAATTCATATGGTGCCATTCGGTATGGAGCTCTAGAAATTGGAGCTGTACCAGGTAGTAGATCCACAACAAACTCTATTTCTCTATCAGGTGGTAAACCCGGTAAATCTTCGGGAAATACATCTAGAAATTCGTTGACCACTGTTATATCTTCTGGTTTTGACTTTTGCTCGATTGCGGTATCCACAACACAAGCCAAGTAAGCAATACAAATTTTGTTGATCATCTTAATAGCCTTCATTACTGAAATTATAGGACAGGTCTTCTTTTCGGAACTACTTCGAAACACAAATTCCGCCTGTCCAGGTAGATAGAATCGAACTATTTTCTTCTTACAGTCTATGGTGGCGGGATATTTAGCTAACCAATCCATTTCCAAAATTACTTGAAAATCTTTCATTTCAAGAACTATTAAATCTGCATAAAGTGTTGCTCCATCTATGTGAATCTGACAAGCTCTAATCAGCTTATCTGAACTTAACACATCTCCAGAAGGAACTAAAACATTATACTCGTCTTTTAACCTCTCAGATGGCATGCCCAGTTTTCTCACAAAAATTTGAGATATAAAAGAGTGAGTAGCTCCTGAATCTATCAACACATGTGCTAATTTACCCTGAATAAGAATACTATCTGAAACAACTGTCGGATTGGTTTCAGCTTCTTCACGAGTCATTACAAAGACGCGCCCTGGAACCTTCTTTTGCTCCCCTTGAAGCGTAGGACAATCCTTCACATAATGTCCTGGTTTTCCACATTTGAAACATAGATTTATACCCATGAAACACTTCCCTAAGTGGTTCTTTTGACAAGTTGGGCATTTAGGTTTCTCTGATGTTGGAGCAGCTGGGAACTTGGGACGTTTATTCTCTTGCTTTTGCTCTCCTTTCTTCTTATCAAACGATCCCCATTGTCTTGGATTTCTTGGGATAAAAGCTGGTCTCTTTAACTCCTTCCGCTTCTCAATATTCTTCTCGTCTTGTTCGGCTAAAAGTGCTTTATCAACCACTTTGTTAAACTCTGTTGCTTCGGACATTTGGACGTCCCTTTTTATTTCTAGAATTAATCCACTCAGAAAATGGTTCACTTTTTCTGCTTGATCATTGGCAATATAAGGGCAAACTGACAAAGTGATTCAAATTTTCTTACGTACTCACTAATTGGCATTCCTTCTTGTGTAAAATTGAAGAATTATGAGACTTTCTCGGCTTTGGTATCAGTAGTGAAATACTTGTCATAAAAGACTATTTTGAACCTTTCCCATGTAAGTTTCTTACCCGCCACAGCTACTTGAGTTACCTCCCACAAATTCTAGCATCGGTTTTCAAAATGTATACCGCACACGAAACTTTATCTGCATCACCGAGCCTCATGTAGTTAAATATGCACTCAAGTGATTTTATCCATTCTTCTACTACTATCGAATCAGTCTCTCCATTAAACTCCTTTCGGATACAGCTTCATAAACTTCTCAAAAATGGTAGCGTTTTCGGGAACTTGTGGTGGTGGTGGTTAGTTTTGAATGTTCCTTTATCCTATTAGGCGATCTATCTGTCCAGCTTGTCTCTCAACCATACCAGCGAGATTCGCCATAATCTGATTCATATCTACAGCCGGAGCTGAAGCCGGAGCCAGAGCTGGCTGTTGTGCTAGCCCACCCAGAGCATTCAAATTTCTCCTTCGAGAAGGCATTTTCCCTATATCCTGTAAAATTTTCCATATCCCACCTTTTTGAACTAATGCTTAAATAAAATATCAAATTTAATTTAAACTACTTGATAAATAAACAAATAAGGAGAACATATAACTTGCATATCACTTCACTTTTCTTCTTTAAAAAAAATGACACACAACCTATCAATTAATTGAATTGCTGCCTTGTAATATTCATATGCCTTTGATGCCTTCAGAAACGCTTCAAACCTTACCTCTGATACCAAACTGTAACACCCACGTACTTAATAACGTATTTTTATGTCATAATCTACCTAGTTAAGCCAATGAGTGATAATCTCATTCATGTCATTCTTATAAACATAATACAAAACACTAAAGCATGCCTATTTTTAAAATAAACTGTGCAAAAAGTCATCAAAATATAAAGCTGCATATCTTACAAAACAAAAATAGGCAATTCCCAAACTATATTCTACTTAGAACAACATACTCATAGCGTGTTCTTCTTTTCTTGGCATATGAACATTCTGAAGGCAAAGGACGGCAGTTCAACAACTCCTACTTCTTATGCGACTCGTTATCTGTATCACAAGAAACTATATGAGCTAATGCTCAGTAAGTAGAAAATTTCATTTTATAAGATAATAAAAACACATAAAACATTCATTATTGTTATTCTACTCATTTTTCTAACAAAAACATAATTTCATCAATTATTTGGGCCCCATTTAAGTATAAATTTCAGCTTGACATCCGATAGGTCGTGAGTTTTCGGAACCTGTTCTATGTTGGTCAGAATTTATGAAAGTTCATCCCTCTTAGAAACCTCACGCCAAGAGGAATTACCTTCCCTTTCCAAAAGTTGCGGTTATCCTATCTTGGCTTTTACGCCTCAAGGGATTTGACCACCATGGTTAGGTCCGCAGGTCTCCCGCGTCCCTTGCCCACCCAGATATCAAACTAAACCAAACCAAAACTGATACTTATATTTTATATGTCAAAAAAAGTGTATAATAACCTTTATTTTTCCATTTGAAACCATATTATTATGAACCATTCAATATAGTAAAATTCACACAGTCGATCACATAGTTCATTTAAGCACACAGAGCACATAACATGTATTATTGCTTCCTTTGGTGGTTTTGAAAAAGTAAGATTTCTACTTACCTCTTAGAAATCAACAGGCTAGGGTAGATGATTAATATCCTTGCCCAAGCAATTGATGTGCTTTTCAACTTCACAATGTCACACAATTCGCTTTTTTAAAGTTAGAATTTGATTATAACACTAGTATTAGAAAATAATCTTACTTGAAACTTTTACGATACTATTATAGACAAAAATTAGGGCAAAAATCCTACTAACTTAATTCTAAGCTTAATATATAGTAAACTAAATATAAAACATAATTAAAACATAATTTTCACTCCAAAAACTAGAAGAAATTCAACTAGACCAATTTAGGGCTTTATATTAAATTCTAATTTTCACCACCAAAATAAATTAAAAGAGGGTTTTAACTTACCTAACTAATTTCTCTATTTTTGAAGGCTTCTAATTGAAGAGAAAATTAAGTTTAACAAGAAGAGTGGCTTGGTGTGCTATGCGATTCTTCTCTCCTTCTTCTCTGCCCTTTCTCGTTCGTTCTTTCTTTCTTTCGTTTCTTTCTTCTTCTTTTTTTCTCTCTCAGCTGCTGATGGGTTTGCCGACTCTTGCTTTTTTCTTAACTACATATATATATATATATATATATATAAAAGGTTGGATTTTGATAAGTGTTTGCCGACTTAAAATTGTGGGCTTTTGGGCTTGGGTTTGGGCTTGGCCTTTTAATTAGTTTATTCTTTTTTTTTAAAGAAAAATCTATATAGACATAACACAATAATTATACCAAATAATATAATGATATGCACAAACAAAGACATGAAATATACTAATTATAACTATCACATAGTCAAATTTACATAATTTTAGACAAGTAACATGCTTTATTATGATTATTATTACTACTAGTTACTAATTCACTTTCTTTCTCTTCTTTTTTTTAATATATATTTTTATAAATAGTCCTTACAAATCAATTCTTCAGCATTGGATATCGCGCCCTACACTGTAAAACACTTGAGTTTCATTAACTTTCAATCAAATTTACTAATGCATATACATATTAAGTTAAATCATTTAAGGAATTATTTAAATATAACTAACTAAGCATCTTAGTTTTTTTTTTTGAGGGACATTACATATATTATGTTTAAAATTTTTATTTAATTTTAATTGAAACCCTAAATGAGTGTATGTGTTGCTGTTTTGTTGGTTTGAATCAAGTTGAATGCGATCAGAACTAGTTTGCACCTTTCGTGCTTCGTTCAAGCTTTGGTTATTTTTGGTTGATGTTTTTGGAGAAAATGTGTTAGTTTTCATGATTTCAGGGTTTGGTTAAGTTAATAAAATAGAGAATATGCTGCCAAAATTATTTTAAAGATTAAAGAATAATTTTTCAAATGAAACTTGCTAGTTTAGTCGAAATTGTGCCGTTTAGGATCCCAATTTATCACAAAGTTCAATAAGGTGTATCTTTTTGAGCTGGTTGTCTTTTATTGTACTATAATTCTATTTTTGAAGTCAATAAGGTTTAATCATTCAATGAGTTCTATAATCTAAGTATTTGATGCGTGTTTTATACTTTTAGTCGCAAGAAACGTGCTTGGTAGATAATAAGTTGCATTTTAACCTATAATTGGTATGATATGAGTTGTTTGAATGATGTGGCATATGTAGGCTGTAAACATTAGAATAATCAGTGTATGTGCATTAGTATATTAGGTGTTTAGCACGCTTTCCTCGCTGAGGAGGCTGGTCCGGATCGTTTGCTAAGCTGCCCAATAAAATAAGGTAAACATGAATTCACTTCAACTGTATCACAAGAACATAGTATGATATTCTTCCTTGGCATATTTGTTTGAATTGATTGAGCATTTCATCATTTGAAAAAGCGTATGAGGTAACTTATTTTACTAGTTTGTGCACTGATGAGTTGATTTGTAAGTGGCCTTATTAGTTCCTAGGATCGAGGGACTAATACGTCTTGTGGGATAAGATCGGTCCCATAAGACCTTGTTGGACCTTTGTAGTTCCTAGGATCGGAGAGCTACTGTGTCTCATGTGTATGATTAGGATACTTTTATTACGGTTGAGGTTCGATAGTACGCATGCATGCTTACTCCTACGCCTAGACGAGTTACTCACATTGTACACGACTATATGCGCGTTATGTTTTTATGTTATATTGGGTAACATTATGAGTAATTTTACGATGATGCATATATCTCATTGTATAGTTCTTATTTATTGAGCTTTAGCTCACATAGTTCTTGTGGTACATGCATGTGACGATGCATCTGAGCATGATTAGACTGCTAAACGTTGGCTGGCGCTCCTTTACACCACCGAGCTCTTGTATATGGAAATCTTTTGACCTGATGGGCATATTTTGAGACAACTTACTCTTTTGTGTTGTTTATATGTATATTATGGCAGTGACAAATAATTTTGAGATGTAGTATTATATATATGTCTATCTATAACGTGTGATATTGTTTTTATCAGAAATAAGATACTTTTATATAACGCGTGGGAAGTTATAAAATGTTCAAATTTGCCCACTATTTTGAGAAGGAAATGAATCTTGTTTATAAAAAGGTAACTTTGCTTAACTTAATCATACGTAAGTTGTATGGTTAGGTTAGGCGGCTATTACAAATTTTGAGATTTTATTTATAATATTTTTTTTTTAGAAATTTATTTCCGATAATCGTTAGAAAATAGATGAGAACATAAGAATAGAATCTTATTTTCTTGATTTCTATTAAAATAAAGAAATATATTGAATGAATGGGCATTGTAGTTGTGAGAAAAAAATACAATAAATTTAGTGTAGTTTAACTTGAGAAACTACAATAAATTTAGGGTGAGTTACAAAAATAGGCCAAAATTAAATGTTTGTTTTAAATGATAGCCTATGTTTCAAAAAATTAAAAAAATAGCCATGTTACGAATTATATAACAGAAAAATATCACACAAAATATAACAGATCTATAAATATTTGTAAGATATTATTTAACACTTCAAAAAATAATGAGTAAAACTTGAAGTGTTACAAAATATCTTACAAATATTTACAAATGTGTTATATTTTGTGTGACACTTTTCTGTTATATAATTCGTAATATGGCTATTTTTTTAATTTTTTGAAACAGGGGCTGGACTTTAAAAACAAAAATTTTTTTGGCTATTTCCTACGATTTCCCATAAATTTATAGTCACTTTACTCAAAACTACACGTAGTTTTTAAGGAGAAATACACGAAACTACACGTTGTTTTGTGCAACATCACATGGCAATAAAAAGGACATAAAATAGACCACAATGGGCGCCATTTTGATAGAGAAAGAGACAGTTATTTCCTCTATAAACCAATGAACAAAATAGAAAGGTTTGACAAGAATCTCAACGAATAAGGTAGGTGATTTTATTTTAGCAAAAATGTACCAAAACGGGACCAATTAGAAGACAAATTAAGACAGACAAATGGATACAAAATTGGTTCATTAAATCCCTATATTGGCCAGCCGTAAGGCGTAAGAATTGAGCCAAAATTGTATCTAGGTTCATGATGAAAAATAAAGGAAATATATCCCGAAAAGAAAAGCAAACAAATTAAGGTAAGAGAATTATATTTTTTATTAAAGGAAAATATTATCGTTATATTTTTAATAAAAGAAAATATTCTCTCTTATTTTCATCCCTAATATCACGTCAATTACCATTAGAATTAGGAAAAATAAATATATCCCCTAATTATACACCATATCACCCAAAAACCTAGAGAGAAATTAGAATAAAAGGAGAGAAAAGAGAGAAGAGAAAGAGAAAAAAGTGAAGGGAGAGTCTGATTTTTCTAGGGATTTTTTATCAATATAATTATAAAATTGAGGTAAGACAAAGTCTTTTTACGGCTTAGAATGACTGTGTTTACATTGGGCATTTTGTGTAAGAAACGTGCGTTGAAACGACAAATTCAAGGCACGAAGGTAATCTCTGCGTCCAAATCCTAAAAATATTATATGATGTTATTCTAATGTTTAAGATCTGATTTGATTGATTAGTGTGCTCGAATCGTTGTTAGAGCGCCCGTTCTATCCACCCAATTAGGATTTTTTGAGATCTCGAATCAAGACCGACTTTCTCACGTTATTTTATATCAACAAACAGTTTCATTTGTTTATGCATTTTTTTATATACATTCATATAGAAGTTTAAGATAAGTGAATAAATTTTAGAACCATTGGATGTGTAAACAATTTTTGAAAAATCCGCAATTGAGTGTTGTCTGAACGGTTTCCGAACTATTCTAGGAAAATATGGATTTTTTTGAATTTTGAATACTTTAAAGGCAAAATCGAATTTTACCATAAAAGAGAAAATGAAGAAAATTAAATTATGAACAATTTTCTACTTTTGAGGTTTTACAAATTCAATTGATAAGAGGGCTAAACATGTAGTTTAATACCAAGTCTAAAATTTATCTTGTAAAGAAACCCTATGATATAAAATATTTCCGTAAAAAGTCAAAAAGAAAATGGTTTTAGGTTTCTAAAAAATATTATAAGTGTCTTCAGAACAATTTTTCAGATTCTCTTTCGTTTAATAAATACACATAAATTATAATTATGTCTCTTATTTTGCGTATCATTTTTTAGGTAGATGAAACTAATTCTTCATGTGATACAGAAGCAAAAGTTGCTTATTTTTATACGTATTAGTAACCTAAAAAAATTAGTGTAAAAAATTTGGTAAAAATTATAATGTTAGAAAAGTATAGTGTCAAACTATAAATTTGTATAATTGAGTAGTTGAGAGAAAGTCCGACAGGATATGATCTGTTAGCCAAATTTAGATTTCTTACGACGAGTTATGATTTCAGGTTTAGATGACGTTGAGAATGAGAATAGGATTTTAAGTTGTCTCTAGAAGCTCAAAAAAAAAAATAAGGTGAGTACAATCTCACTGCAATACAAATTAGTTTTAAAAGAAAAATATTGTTATACATTGCCATGCTGATGTGCCTGTGATGTTTGATTTTATGATGAAAGTTTTTGAGAATGAATAATTTTCTTTTTACACGATAAGTTAATCTTGATCTGATTGTGATATTTTGAGAAAGAAGAAGAAAGAAGAAAATTTATTATGATGTTTTATTTTTAAAAAATAAAGTATGATGGTCTCTATGCGTTTATGTCAATTTTTTATTTTTTATTTTGTCATGAATGCATGTCATATAAACCCCGAGCCACCTTAGGGCAACGACGATATTGAGACACCAACTAAGAAAAAAAGGAAAGAACGGACCCTTGGTCGTCGAGGACCAGTGTACCCCTCGTCGTCCATTGGTCAAGCACGTAACTCGGTACGTACAGAGGTAGGGGATCCCACAGAAAGAATAATACTAAGAATGAGAAAGAGAGTGAAGATAAGAATGAGAATCAAAATCAAAATAATGTAGAAAGAAAGAATAGCGAAGCATAAATTATCATGCATTGCATAACGTAGTTTGTGGGAAAATAATTGTGCCCATTGGGCTTTTAACTCACTAAAAGTTTTTTGTTCGTAATGTATGTAAGAAACCTATGGCATAAATAATGGACAAGATAAAAAAAAAAAACGCTACCATGACTTTGTTCTGTTCATAAACTCTAGCGGATAGGACGACAATACCATCAATATCTTCTTCAACAACGACATTGCAGTGACCGATGAGCTTGCGGAGTTTTTGGCTACAAAGGAGAAGGCTAAGCGAATGGACTACAAGGAAGGAGGTGAATTGGGGGTAATTAAGCCTTTTCAATAAACAAAAATATTAGTGCTAGACATGTCAATTGTTTTACCACTTCTTTAATACTACTTACGTGCTATATTATTATTGGTTGGTGTTTATCATCTCATTAGAATGATTTGATATTCATAAACAAAACATGATATTTCAATTTTCATGTAAGTTACTAAGTTTATATTAAAAAGTTGATAAGAACATTAAGATGTTTAGCATACAAAATGTTGGCCTGGTGGTTATTTTCTCACTATGTGGTTACGTGGCCTAATTTAAAATCGTAGGGTTAAAAACGGCCATATAAAATGGACCCATATAACTAATATTTAATAATTATAAAATAATTTAATACTAATAAAAAAAATGGCCAAAATGATGTGGGTTATACTCAATAGTTATACACCACATCTATCAATGAAAATGTTTTTGCTCCCTCAATATATAATTGTCACGTCATTCTATTTACAATTTTTACAAAACCTTATGGCGATATATCGTTTTTCAAATTATAAATATATAGAAGATAAAATAGTTGATTAACTAATGTTTATTATAATGCTTATAAACATTGATGAACTACTTACGCGTCTCTCTCCAAAGTATCTGAACAGTATAGAACCAGGTTCATCAGACCATCAACAGTCATCGAGTACCTTTTATTTAATCATAATTAAATTGATTACATAATTACATATAATCGAACTCTAGTAATCAAATTCAAACCCAGTAGTAAGGTTTGTCACATATACCATAATAAAACTAATATTATTTTGAAACACTAACAAAACCAAATGATTTGAAAGATAAAGCAAAAAGAAATGCATGTTGAGAAAACAAGGATGTTAAACAATAATTGCTAACATAATCACATTTATAAAAATAAGATTTGAAAAGATGACGTTATTTGGGGTGATTTAAAAACAAGGACTTTTACTTCTTCTTGGCAAGATTATGCTTGTTGTTGTGCATCCAAACCTTAAGAACTCTCCTCTTCACACCAATCTCCTGGCAGAAGCGTTGCACAACACAGTCCTCTTGTTTCTGAATCTTCCACCCAACTCTCTCGGCAAAGTTGAGCATCTTCTCTCTCTGCTCTTGGCTGAACTTTGTCCTGATCCTCTTCTTCGCCGACGCCGATCCCGACGCTGGGCCCGGCACACCACCCCCACCAGCCCCAGCGCGAACATGGTGAAGACGATTGTGGGACGACATGATCACAGGCAGAACCGTAGCTGCTCTCGCAGCTGGGTAGCCCAAGATGAAGTTTCTCGATCTCGACGGAGTCCTATCGAAGTTGTTGTGGTGATGATGATGATCAAACTGAGGATGATGTTCATGAGGAAGCACAAACAGCAGCTCCTTCCTGTGGAAGTTTCTGTGGCAAGCGCAGGCGGAGCAGATGAGGGAGTCTTCTTCTTCTTGTTCTTGTTCTTCTTCATCTTCCCGGGTGCCGCTGGGGATGAACTCGCCGCACCCGTCCCTCGCGTTCCCGCCCAGCGCGGCTGCGTGGTTCTTCATGCACTCTCTGTACTTGTATCTGTGCCTGCAACTCTCCTCCTCCTCCGGCACCTCAGCCTCCTTTTGTGTTGCGCGGCCATGGGGATGTCGATCGCCATGATCATCATGATGATGATGAGGAACGTTGACGAGGTGATGTTCGTTGCCTCCGTGATCTTCACCGTGTGTAGTGCTGCTCATGGGGATTGGAAAATCTCCTTCTTGTTGTTGTTGTTGATGATGACTACTTGGTGCGACCTCCATTACAATTTCTTCTTCTTTTTTTTTTTTTTTGGTTGATCTTTGAATTCTGTGGTCGCAATTGGCGTAGTACAGAATTACTTTCTTTTTTGTTGTGAAAGTTTCTTCATCACAATAATACCCGAGTCTGAGTGACTATCCACTATCTCGATTTCTAATTAGATCCAAAAGGGAGAGAGACAGTAATTTAAGCAGATAAAGCAACTTGCTTTTATCTGTTCATTTGTATGCGTATCTTATCAGAAATAGGGGTCATGAGATAAAAGAAATGAGGAGAATAAAAAAGTGATGAATAGAACATTCTTAGCTGCAGCAGATATTGGATGCTGAAAAATAAGTGTGCATGAGAGGGAGTGAGTAATACAATAAGTGATTCTATTGATAATAAACTAATAGAACTATCGAATTTGACTTTTTTATTTGGTAAAAATATATTTTTCAGTGTGGTTTATTTGAGAGAGAGAAGACAGAAAGACAATGGACCGGATAGAGAATAATGAGATGGATTATTTTATTTTTGAAAAATTACAAACTAAGTTCATTTTAAGTGTGGTTAAATAATTTGTCTTAAGTACCATGTTTTATTTCTACTCTATATTTGTAGTATAAAATTTGAGGTATAAATTAAAAATATAATACAAAAAAAACATAGATTATTAATGTACAAAAAAAAAGAACATTCTTCAAATTCTCTTTTTTTCCTTCGCTAGGCAAAAGGCACTACTAAAGTATATCATTAAGAGAAATTATAGTAAATATCAAATTTTTATCACTTAATTTAAATTAATACTTATTTTAAAAAATATATAACAAAATATTTAAATGATTTAATTATTTATATAGTGATAACTGATGGTAATTATCTTAGTTACTAAAAACATGTATAAATATTTAACGAATTGATTAGTTACTTAATTACTTGAAAAAATTATATATTTATTTTTATTATAATGTAAATTTTGAATTTTTTATAGTTTGCCCCATCATTACTAGTCAAAGAAGCCACATGAAGTGGTAAGTTAGATACGTCAAAGGATCCATCAATGTTATCAGAATTAGCCCACTACCAATGAGCATGGGCAACTACGTTAGCTTGTGTAGGAATCAACTACATTAGCTGATTTAGGAGATGGATTTTGCTTGACTAGTGAGGCACTAAACTAGATCATGCTACTTAAGGTTGCAGTGTCTAGAGAGAACAGAGAGAATGAAACACAGTAAAGTTTTGTGAGAAAATAAGACGGAAATAGAGAAAGAAAAAGAAAACAAAAAGGAAAAAGAAAAAAGAAAAGTATTAGGTACTTGGCTAGTTGGCTTGCTTTGCTTGCACTATCAGTCTGAGCCCTAAGGCATAAAGTTTACTCCATCACACTAGACACAGACTGAGTAGTGTGTCAGACAGTGGAGGACACACAAAGAAGCAGAGAGAGATGTACTTTTTTTTTTTTTGCTAAAAACAGAGAGAGATGTACTTATTGGACCGTTTGATACAAGGGTCATTCTTAAGTGCTCATGTTTTCGTAGGGAGCATCAGTGCTCTAGCTAAAATTTTGGCCATGTGATGGGTTTGTTGGGATTAAAATATTAGTCTTCACGTGTATTAATGGTCAGGATTAACTATTCGTACTATAGGAGCATGTAGGGGTAGGATAAAAAAATTTAACCGGTAACTTGCATGACTAAGCACCTGAATAGTATTGTTCACGAAAAAAAGAAAAAACACTTAGAATAGTACGAGGCCCTTAATTTATTAATATATTTGCAGATAACAACCGTAATACGTCCAATCAGGATATTTAATTGGAAGACTAAATCTTAAGCCTCTGGTTTAATTTCTCCTAAATTAATATTCATATTGACAATTTATAAAATAAGCGTAACACTAATTACGTAACAATAAAAGCACATTTTTAGAAAGCCTATACTTCCACTAATGTATAACATTAATTCCTAACACTAAATACTATGTAACACTAATTAGTGACACACGACCATTACATTAGGCTTATCTAACACAATATTTAGTCATAATAACTATGTAATATATATATATATATAATTTTTTTTTGTGCAAACATAACTATGTAATATTATTTAGTGATGCACAAGTGTGCCTTAATTGGTGTCACTTAAATTAGTAAAATAGTGATTTAGGCAAGTGTATCTTAATTGGTGTCACTTAAAGTAGTGATACAATTAGTGTGCTTTAATTAAGCGTCACATTAATTAGTGATACAATTAAATAGTGTAACTTGAATTGTGATACAATTAGATTTGGTGTTACTTAAATCCTTATACAATTAGAGTGACTTAATTGGTGTTACTTAAATCGTGATAGAATTAATTAGTGTGTCTTAATTGGTGTATAGGCATGCAAATATAGTACATGGAATGTTACCCGGTGTAAATTTTTGGGTAATTTTCGAGTAATTACCCGGTCATTTTCTTCGAGTAATTACCCGAAAATATGATTTACTAATTATCCGGAAATTACTCGGATTTTATGTGTTTTTTTGTTTTTAATTTTGGACGGAAGAAAATTTCATTCCGAGCAATTACCTGGATAATTTCATTTTAAATTTTCATTTCATTCCATATTACCCGGGTAATTCCATTTTAATTTTTTTTTCAATTATCCGGGTAATTTCATTCCAAATTTTCATTTCATTCCGTCTTACCCGAATAAAAATCAACCGAGCAAAAACTTACCCGATAACATTCCATTCCAAATTTTCACGTATGTTGATGTCACTTACACTCCACTCCGTTTGGTAACGATTGATTAACCCCGATGTTGGGGATGTCTGACAGGTACTGTAGACGTCTCATTTCTGATGTACGTGGGTAGTTAGTTGGTAAACCACTCTCGTAATTCAGGGAAGGTGTGATTGACTGTGTTTTAGGTCACCTAATCCCTTGAATTAAGGGATGGGATGTAGAAACCCTATAACCAAACCCTTCTCTCAACGTCTATAAAAGGGAGAGGAGGGGAAAGGAAAAAGGGTTGGAAGAAAAAACGGAAAACACTTTGTAAAACACTCTACAAGTAATTTCAAAAACAGTGGATCTAGGCTATTACTCCGGAGGAGGGTCGAACCACTTCAAAAATTCACCGGTGTTTTACTATTTACCATCGTCTCTTTCTGTTCATTGCCGTATCACAATCTAGAGATACAGATCACAGCGTTGGTTCAAATTCCATACCAACAATCATCAAAATTAATATGGTTTAATTACATTTATTTTTTTTATTTCTACACTATTTATTAAGTCTAAATTTTGTTATAATTGTGCCTCCACTAAACACAAGTTATAGATTTGTCACTGCTCCAATGATAGTTAGACTAGAGATGATTAGTTTTAAACTTATAATGTACAAAGATGATTAACAACATAATTATTGTTTCTACAAAATATCTTTCTCCTCTCTTTCTTTTTTCTATCTTATTTATGCTATTTCACAGTAAGATTTTTTTTTTTCGCATCAATGGGAAGCATATAGTGAATATATTAAAGAAGTTGTTGGGTCATATACAATGAAGGCATAGTTGGTAATTTTTTATTTTTTATTTTTAAATTGAAATATCATCTTTTGGTTGTGTGAGTTGATGCATAAATTTAATATTATCTAAACTTACAGTAAATAGTGGTGTCATAGATTTAATATCCCCAAACTCAAAGAAGTTGTGAATCATATTTCTAGTACTCATCACCAAGTTCTTATAAACAAATATCTAACATGGATGATCCTTTTAGATCCTTAATATAATGTGGTTCAAATTTATTTGCATATATTTACGTCCAACAAGTTTTTTTCTCTTCAAGTAAATTTATGAAGTTCACTGATATTAAAGAATAACTATAACACATTAACTGCTCAACCACAAAGCATATATTCCAAGAAAACGACATATTCAAAACCTTAATTCCAAGAAAATAACACACTAAATTATCTTTACAAACGACAGTGTATTATTCAATATATTTTGTTACAAACCCTCGTACAATCTTTACAAACCCTTTGCAAACTGTTACAATACCCACATATTATTATTCAATCACGAATTTCCATTTTTCTCCCCACATATCAATATTTCATAATATTTAATAGACTTTTAGGTCGCGTAATTACCTAATTACCCTTGTCCTACTTGATCTATATGTATAGGGCAGTATAGGGTCCAGCTACAAGACTCTTCCATTGACCGGCTAAAACTTCTTTTGGCATGCACAAGATTACCGAACACTAAAAATACCGGGAGCATGGGTGAGATTCACATTTTTGAGAGCATTGTAGAACGAGCCTTGATACAAATACCAAATGTCGAAACATATTTTATCATAATAACCTAGTTTAAGGATTTTTTTATTTTTTATTTTTACTTTTGCGATGAATTTTTTTTTTTTGTGGTGAAAAATAATTATGGACCGTCAGATTCACTTTTTCGGTGGGTCCCGCATCTTAAAAATGTGAATCTGACCATTCAAAATTATTTCTCATAAAAAAAAAACCCACTACAGAATTTTCATTGTTTTTTTGTTATTATAATTATTATAATTATATGATTTAAAAAAAATTAATCGAATTGCAATTCAAATAACCATATGGTGTTTTATTTTTTATGCACAAAAAAAAAGGCGAAAGTTGTCGTTGTAGGACTTCAATATTGTAAATTTTTAACTTATGTTAATCTATTTTGGTGCTTGTATAATGAATTCATTATTTTTTAAAATTAATGGCAATGCTCATAAACGAAATATTATAATTAAAAGTCTCCGAAAGAAAGAAATCTAATAGTTTCAATATTAAGTGTTTTCAATTAATGAAAGAATCAATAAACTAATAACATACCAGAATAAGAGATCATGAAATTGAATTTAAATATATATATATATATATATATATATAGATATTGTTGGACATTTCTCGCACGGATATAGCAGTCTTGTTTGAGGAAGCGAAGTCATAATATCTTAAAGAAAAGCCTACAAAATCCGAGGAATATTTATCCCGAAGATGATAGTCACGACTAACATCATCTCATCGCGTTAGCTTATCTAAGCGCGTCTTAATCCCAAAAGTTTTTGGAGAGAATCTTGGATTGACTTATTTCGAAGAGATATACTTGGATTTAATTAATTTAAGGTCGTCTGCCCACCTCCTCTTTTGTTATCGGGTTTTTGAGATCTCGAAGCATTGTATCCACGAGGTTTGTTGTCGGTGTTTGACTGCTTCCTCTTTTTATCCTTGTCTCATCGGGATAAATTTTCTGACTTCTCGCCGATCACGAAATCAATCTCTTACACGTTTATATAAATCCTTGCACGGGTTATGAGCTCACCAAAGGTCTTCAACGACTACTTTCGAATCAAGTAGGCAAACCTTGACTCAAGCAAGATACACCCATATACTACTATGAGAGCATTATCATCAATGCAGTCCATGACTGTGTTTTTGGCCTTATTGAAGCGGTTTATCCACTTCTTTAACGTCTCACCCTCGTTGCTTCACTTGCACGAGTGGCACTTTGTTCTTTGTCAGAACCTTTGCCCCAACGAAATAGGACAAGAATGACCGCCTTATATCGCCCCAGAAGGTAATAGATATTTCTAAGAGTTGCTTGAACTAGCGCAAGGCATCGCAAGTTAAAGTCAATTCAAAGGCCTAACACATAATATGCTCATGGAGCCCGTATAATCGTATCGAAGAGGTAAATTTCTCCATGTTCTGTCGGGTTAGTAGTCCCATCATAGTTATAGATGTTTGACATCTTAAAGCTTTCGGGTAAAGGTATTACCATCACTTCTGTCGAGAATGTTTTTTTTTTTCAATATGATATCATTAACAAGATCATCTCTCACCTTCATGATGATATCCACATCTAGATGCAATTCATCGACGGCTGGTTTGAGATGTGAATCCTGCTAGTTGATGTGCTAATTATTTTGACGGTAGTGTTTCTACGAGTACTCCTATTCACTCGCAGTGCAGGATAAGCGGGGCCAGCTTCTCCAGCACATCTAAGTTTGATCCATAACCTATCAAACATGTTATGGCTCAACGGTGCTGATACACGCACCAATCTACTCGTTCATCCCTCGTTTGCGTTGTTACTACTCTTAGCACGTTATTTGGCATGTCCACTGGCTATTGGTGGATAATGTCTTCTAGATCTGGACTGAGCAGGCGCATGATTTTTATTGGTCTGGTCGCCGGTCCTATTCCAGTTGAGGAGAGAGTTCCTCAAGTCAGCATTTTGGTCCTTACGATTTCGGTCTCTTAAGTTTCGGTCCTTCTTGATCTTGTCAAACTGACGGTTCTCATCTTCTCTTTCAATTCGTTCTCACTCACAACCGCGTTTGGGCTCTCTCCCAGAGCATTCGGTCTTGTTGCTTTGGTGTGTATAGCACTGGTTAATTACGTTGCAACTTAAGGACTATCTCATGCATCTGAGCCATCTCCTCAGTGTGTTCGACAATCTAATCCATCAAACATTGTTGCTCTGTGTTATCTTGTTTTCCCTTAGGCTTTGATGACTAGGTGGCTCTTCTTCTACCACCGACTATTGTCATTAGGATTTTTGTAAGGGTTAAAGAAAGAAGGAATCATTTTGTTGTTGTTAAGTCTAGTAGAAAAAAATGGTTTTAAGGCCTTCATTCCAGCGCTAATTTGATGCTCGATTTTATTTAACAGGGACTATGCCGTGAAATCAATGAGGTTCCTGCAAAAAAGGTTAGTAAGTATCACTCGGCCTTAGTAAGAGCGGTGAGGCTATTATTTTAAGGCAGAAAAGTAGGAAAAAAATAGGGTAAAAAGTGATGAGAAAGGAATTGCTTACTAAACAACCCCTATTTATATTACTCGGGGGATTAGGTTTTTCCTTCTTTAGTCGAACATGCAAAATCAAGAAAATTACTATATTTGGTGAGATTTGAATTTATTTTATAATTATCTCCTAAGATATTAGGAAATATCCCTTGAATTAATTGGATCAAAGTATATCTCTTCAAGATTAGTAAACCCAAGATTCTTTCCCATATCTTTTGGGATTAGGACTCAATTAGTCAATTGTGTACGCTAACATGATGAGAATGACATCGTTCACAACCATCACAGATAGCTGTTATTTGCACTAGGTTTGCTGGATCTCTGAAATCGCGATAGTTGTTTTCTTAAATTTTTCCAAGTTTTGACTCACACCATCAATGGTAATCTTGGACTCAAAATTTTATGTATTTCACATTCTTGGGTTAAGGTTATCATAAATCATAGAATTTTCCATTTAATAGTAGAGTTTGTGCTTTGAAATTACATTGTGATCCCTCTGGGGGTTCTAAGTTGATGTTTCGTAGGTTTAGAAAATTTAGGGTTTCTTTGCCTTAATCGAGGCTTTGTAATAAATTCATCACTAGGTAACCTATCACACTTTAGATTCCTCCCAAGACCTTAGATATACTTACCTATTTAACACTTCATGTTGAATATGTTTTTTCAAAAAATGTATGCGTCATCTGACCACGAAAGGGTTAGGTTTGTTGGCCCAACCACAGGCAATGTTCACACTACGACAGCTCTTGAGGAACAGGGCATCGAACGGTTAATGTATATAGGTAATGGTAAACATTGTTACTTTCGATCATGTCCTTGATAACTAACGGATCGTTGATCAGAAAGTGGACACCTGCAACATCTTGCTCACATAATTTGATCAGGTCCATTACGTCAGAATACCGCTAGATCATGTTCGAGCGGTTGTAAACATTCTCGCGCCTTGAATGATAGGCTTTCCAAGCATACTCCATCATCAAACATCTAGAGTTTCCTCCATGTTACAGTCCTCCATGAATCGTCTAGATATCGCGGACCACTACTCAAAGGCGCTTCCTCTTGCGCACCTTGGTTTCGGTAAGCTCTGTATTCTTCGAGCTAGCCATCATGAATGAGGCTCTCCATCTTGTCGAAGTGATCGAAGAAATATAGAGTCATGTGCCCCTTGCGCGATGATAATGTATGTACTTGCTCTGACACTAGTAGGAAAAAGGGTTTCTGCGACTGATTTAACAGTCGCGAAAAATAAAAATTCAGTCATGGAAGGTCATCCGCTCCGCGACTGAAAAAAAACAGTCGCCAGTCAGTCGCGGATGCTTATCTGCGACTGAAAATTTACTCCCCGATACTCTAATATTATCCGCGATTGATACTATCAGTCGTAGATAAGTCACCGCCGGTATTGTGTGCATGATACAGATAGGTCGCTGAAAAAAATATAACATTCAACAAATCTTAGGTTAACATTTAAACAAAACTCAAAACTTGCATAAATCCTTTTTCAACATTATAAAATCATAAAAACATGTTTCTAATCCTTACAACAAGCAAAATCCTCAATAAATTTGATCAAAATCTATCAAGAACACAAAATCCCCAAATTTTTGACCCAAAATCATTAATTGAGTTTAATTCTTATAACACTACAAATCAAGCTCATAAAACATATGTTTACCTAGACTCAAGAGAAGGTGTTTGATGCCTTAGAATCGCCGGAGTCTCGTCGGAATCTCGCCGGAGAAGGAAAGTAGAGAGGAAGTATCTTGTCTATTTTTTTTTTTTTTGAAGAAGAAGAAGAAATGGAATAGGTTGGTAATTGTAACGTAAAATATTTAGAATTTAAAAATAGACTATAGAGGCTCGAATTCTCGGATGGAAAGGGGTTTGGGTTGAAATTGGGCTCGAAACTCATTTTCGGGCCCAAACGAGTATTTAAAAACGCTCTTGGGGTCATAACTTTTGACTCGGGACTCTATTTTTAACGTTCTTTGGGTCGTTGGAAAGCTCGTGAAAATATTTACCCATAAAAATCATAAAACATCATATTTAACTCTTTTATTCAAAATCTTAATTATCAAGCATAGCCGATTATCGTCGCACCGTCACCTGTCAAAATACTCAAATCAAGTAAATTAGACAATTACATACTCATGAAAAATAATATAATCATGTCATATAATAAAGTAACTCAATCATAAATAAACTCATAAAATTGATAAATTTAAATTACCAAGAAGTGGGCATTACACGGATATACATTAAAATTAAAATCTCGATTTAGCAGCAAAAAGACCGCCAAATGTGAAAATATAAATTTTAGCATCCGCGAGTGATTTTTTAGTGACGGGTGCTCTTATTCGCGACTAAAAAATCAGTCACGGATACTAAGCTCGTTTTAGTAGCGAAAAGTCCGCCAAAGTCGTGAAATTTTAAACGTTAGTATCTGCGATTGATTTTTCAGTCACGAATACCTTTATCCATGACTGATTTTTCAATCGCGGATACTAATGATCGGAATCTAAAAAATATTCTGTTAAGATTCCGATGAACTATTTTCTACGACTGAGGGGACTTATCCGCGACTGAAAATTCAGTCGCAGATAACTCGTGCCAAAACCCGTGAATTTTTCCCGCTAAGTTTTGACTATCCGCGACTGAATTGTGAAAAAAAATCAGTCGCGGATAGTCATAACATCGAAAAAAAATCCATAACGGTATCCGTGACTGATTTTTTGGCATATTAGTCGCGGATAACCTTTTTTCTTGTAGTGTGATCTCGCCAAGCCCGATCATTTCGGATTGGGTTGAGCTTGTGTCACTTCTATTAATGAACTTCCGAGTGGTCATCCAATCAACTGATGAGTGTAAACAACTCAAGATGGTTTTGGTAAGCTCTGTATTCTTCGAGCTAGCCATCATGAATGGGCTCTCCATCTTGTCGAAGTGATCGAAGAAATATAGAGTCATGTGCCCCATGCGCGATGATAATGGCTGTACTTGCTCTGATCTCGCCAAGCCGGATCATTTCGGATTGGGTTGAGCTTGTGTCACTTCTATTAATGACCTTCTGAGTGGTCATCCAATCAACTGATGAGTGTAAACAACTCAAGATTTATTTCGGTAAGCTTTGTATTCTTCGAGCTAGCCGTCATGAATGAGGCTCTCCATCTTGTAAGTGATCAAAGAAATATAGAGTCAGGTGCCCCATGCGCTATGATAATGGATGTACTTGCTCTGATCTCACCAAGCTGGATCATTTTGGATTAGGTTGAGCCTATGTCACTTCTATTAATGAACTTCCGAGTGGTCATCCAATCAACTGATGAGTGTAGACAGCTCAAGATTGAGTGATTGACGACACGAGATTGAGTAAAACAAAATTATCGAGACATATTCGAGTCAACAAGTTAAGATCGAGCAAATGATATCTTCGAGACGACTTTGAGTTATCGACTGGAAGCTACTCCACATCAACTCCAAAACAACTTCATGTCAACTCCAATACTACTCCGTACTTACTACCCAAAGGGTCATTGAATCAACAGAATATAGTGGAAGTCCATGTTAACTGAGCCACGTGTCAACTTGAGAGTCCAGACAGAATCAAACGGATGGATTGTGTCAATATCAATACTTTCGGAGTCAACTAGATTCAAATGGTAAGTTAGATCATTATATTATTACACAAATTTATCACAGTTTTAAGGGTAGATAAGGAAAAATATAATAATAGATTGTTGTCCTACCCTGACGCGTGGTTGGTAGACAAGGAAAAATATGATATATCAGAGTCTGATTGGTAGATAAGAACTTATTAGAAAAAACGAAATAGAAGAGAACAGTTTTCTAGCAGAAACAAGGGATCAAATAATTAAAACTAAAAATATACGGAACAAGAAAGAGAGAGAGGAACTTTAATGATGGCCTTCAATAAAAGTGTGGAACCAAAGGAAATAGAATATGAAGTGTAAGACAGAAGACAGAAGACAGAATATATATTACATACGTAAATGGTCCAAGATGTTACGTTCCATTTTGGTTTTAAGTTTTCGTATTCGCTTTATTGGAATAAAGAAGGAAAAACAAAAAACAAAAGAAAAAGAAAACAAAAACTTTTTTGACGTGCTTATATATATATACGCAGTTACTTTTACAAAAGAAAAAGGAAACAAAAACTTTTTTAACTTGCTTAAGGCACAAATTTAAGTTAATAATGTTGATGTTGAACTAACTCTAACTATCCTTATAATTGCAAACTAATATAAGGCCACATATCATGGCTCCCCGTATAAAAGGGATAAACCAACTTTCTTTGTAATACATGTATATAATAATAATAATAATCTTTTTCTCACCAAATAAAGGCTTGTCTGCCTCCGTCTCAGGAAAAGTAACGATTTCCTTTAACATGTCAATTATGGGATTCCATTTTAATTTTTAAGTCACATAGCAAGTTTTATTTGACTCTGTGATAGGATATGCTTCTCATAAAATCATCAATACTAAAACAATTTCCAAAGCTTTTCTCAAACCGTGTATAGAATATACGATTTGCATGTTTTGAGGTGATATTTTTCTTTTATTTTGATCGTAACATTTAAAGTACCAGTTACCTAAGAGAAGCTTTTGTCATCTTTGTTTGAAGACTACTCAACAAAATTATTCACTTTGCAGTACTAGAATCCACTTTTCTTTTCTTCCTTCTTTATATCACTCTCACTCTCTGCTTTTAAAGAAATGGGTTCAATTTTAATTTCTGATTATATCAAGTCCTCATATTTTCTTCTCGCCCAAGTACTGCCCTTTAAGCGCATGTGTTTTGGTTCCTTTATTCTGAAATTTTGAGAATGTGTTCGTTTGGCAATTTCTTTTCTTTTACTATTGGCATCATATACTGTTCAATGATGATCATACACAATTCTAGCCCATTTTCCTAGTCACGTTGCTTAGATTTATTCGCAATCATGTTTTTTAAATATATATATATATATATATGATTTTGCAATGCTATTTTTTTTCCTAGGGTTCAACAATTTTCTTTTTACATGTGATATTTATTTCTTTTTACACAAGCTGACTTTTCAAAGTCATTACTCACTATTTTTTTTTAAATCATTCTTTGGAAATTTCTGGGAATATTTTAAAAAAAAATCTGTTAAGCAATTAGTCATTTTAAAAGTAAAGTTTAAAGGAGTTAGTCATAATTTCACGAAATTAAGGATTTAGCCATAACATGTAACATTTTATGTTACATTTTTTTGCTGGAAAAAAAAAATGTAACATAACATTTTATGTTACATGTAACATATATACGTGTAAAAAGTGTAACATTAAATGTAATACATGTAATATTACATATAATGTTACACTTTTACACGTATATATGTTACATGTAGCATAAAATATTACATGCCACAGCTAAATCCTTAATTTCGACATTTTAGGGCTTATAAATCCTAAAAAATTACCCAAAAATTTAGTTAAATGCCTAAAAAATTCTTTTAAAAAAACTATTTTTTAGTAATTTTCCTTTTAGAAATTAACAACCATTTTTTTTTACATAATAAGGAATAACATATTAAAAATTAAACGTAATAAAATATAAATACTCAAATAACACAAAATATCCTTGAAATAACTTGGCCCAAAACATAGTTCCAGTCTAATAATAATAATAATAATAAAAGTATTAAATCATTCTATCTATTTTCTCGTAGAAAACTCAAAGTTAGTTAGTTAATTCCCTCACCTCGTGTCCTCGACACTGCATAGTCATTGCATAATACACAAACTCATTGCATAATCATTTTATAGGTTTCTAATGAATGAATGAAAAATATTTGGTGACCTAAAAGCCGAGTGAGTTACAATTATTTTCTCACAAAAATAAGTTATATAATACATGACCCTTTATGCTTAAGTATTCTCTTTTTTTTTTTTCAATCTAATTCATATTCTCATTCTCATTTTTCTATTAGATCACCTTGAGTGTACGTATCGAGTTATGCACTTGACAAATAGACGATAAGTGGTGCATAGGTCTTCGGCGACCAAGGATTCTTTCTTTCTTATAGTTGGTGTCTCACTCCTATCGTTGCCTCCAGGTGACTCTGAATTTTCGAGTGATAGTAACCGTACCTATATTGCACTTCGGTCGAATCAAAATAAGAACATCATATAAACCTCACATAGGAAGGAGGTACGACACGTCAATATATTTTAAGGTCTCACTTGTTATTTAGATGACATGCGTTCATGAGAAAGTAATAAATAAACATATAGGCATAGAGATCATCAAACATTCTTTCTTTCTAAATGTAAAACATCATAATA
Organism: Boehmeria nivea var. tenacissima; assembly: GCA_018132145.1. NCBI lineage: Eukaryota > Viridiplantae > Streptophyta > Magnoliopsida > Rosales > Urticaceae > Boehmeria > Boehmeria nivea. The sequence continues at coordinate 4,521,369 of CM030882.1, read as the reverse complement.
AAATCGTCTTCTTTCTTCTTCTTACCTTTATGAAAATAACGAACATTCATATTGATGAGGACATCGACCCGAATGAGCACTTAGAGGATAAAGTTGCTAAAGCTCTAGAAGAATTTGACGGACCGATAACTCATGCCCGAGCGAAGCGCTTCACAGAAAGCTTGAACGCGTTCATTCAAAAATATTTTAAAGGCCAAGAGATTGTGCACGATTCTGATCTTGGGTGTGTCAACGTGATTCAAGTGGCACGATTGTGATCTTGGGTGTGTCAATGTGATTCAAGTGGAAGATAGAGTATTTATTTTGAGATTATTATTATTATTATTAATTTTTTTTAGATATTTTCTATTTTTAGTATTTTAATTAATTATTGTAATTTATTTTATTTTGTGAACCCTGGCTATTTATAGCCTCAGTTGCTTAATGTAATTCATTCAGAAGTTTTATTCACAAAAATTATGAGAGCATTTTTTCTTCTTTGTTCCTTGTGAACTTCGAACTCATCGAGAATTCATCATTCTTGTGGCGTTTCAATTGTGACTTATCGAGTGAATTTTCGCAATCATTCGTGGCATCCTTCGATTCATCCTAACCGAGGGATTTAATTCCGGGGTTCCTATCGTGTCGGCCTTGCTTCGCGCAACGCCAAATCGAGTCAAAATCCTTAGCCGAGAAACAATCCGTTTCACGTCCACAGCTCGCCTTGCTTCGCGCAACGAGGATCACATCAAGTGGTATCAGAGCATCGTTCTCGTAAGGATTTTCTTTCTTTTCACTTTTCAATTCAAAAAAAAAAAATTGCCAATCTTTGTAGGAGTGTGACTATTTGGTTACCAATTTCTCATAGAAATTTGTTTGCCATAGGACGTGTAACGACCCGACTTTTTCGAGTTGTTACTTACTACTTTCTTTAATCATTTTCTAAAATTTCTCGTAGTTTTTTTTTTTAAATACTTTTAGAATTTACTTTAAATATTGCCGGCTATTTTTTTTAAATATAATGTAATAGTAAATCCTAACCTCATAAAACATACTATTATTTCAACTTAAAATCTCATTAAAATAGTTTGGCCAACTTCATAGGCCTATGTAATTTAAAGAAAATAACAGCAATCATAAAACGATAAATAAATCTTTAAATCATAGTCTTCAAATCTTTGCGGAAACATTTAAGTGGTTAGCCAGTTCCCCTCGCCTCGCATCCTCGACACTGTCACCGCACAACCCAGCGCATTTTCATGCCATAGGTTTCTTCCCTACAGTACGAACGAAAAACTTTTTGGTGAGCTAAAAGCTTAGTGAGTTACAGCTATTTTCTCACAAAATAAGTTATGCAATGCATGACCATTTAGGTTCAATTATTCTTTCTTTCTTTCTAATTCTCATCTCATTCTCTTTCTTATTCTCTTTCTTCTTCTCATTTTCTTTCTTTCTATGGGATCCCCTTGTGTGTACGTACCGAGCGCGCTTGACCAATGGACGACGAGGGGTGCACATGTCCTCGGCGACCAAGAGTCCATTCTTTCTTTCTCACTCCCGTCGTTGCCTCTCGGTGGCTCGGGGTTTACCTATATTTCCCCTAAGTTGACTCAAGGTAACGGCATCATATGAACCTCACATAGGAGGGTGGTATGACACGTCTTACTAATTTAAGTCTCACTTGTTTATTTAAGTGAGATGCAATTGACAACAAAATAAATAACAGGATTTGCATAAAGAACAACATTCATTCATTCTTTTCATAAATAAAATATCTTGAAATACTCCTTATTTCTTATTCTTCTATTTCTTAAAAACATCAGATGATAAACTGACACATGTAAAACATTCAATTCATAAGCAAACAACAAAATCATATAATTCATGATATGACATAACTTCTAATTTTCTTTGAAACTAATTCGTACTGTAGTGAGGTTGAACTCACCTTGCTTCTTTTTCCTTTGAAGACTAGAAAATAGCTTAAGTCTAATCTTGTTCTCAGCGTCGTCCGAAACCTAAAATTTATAACTTGCGTAAGAATCTAAACTAATCTAACTCATCAAATCCTATTAAGACCCGAATTCCTCTAAACTACATAATTCTAAAAATTTACAGTTTTACACTGTACCTTACAAAAATTACATTTTTGACCCAGAAAATAAAATTTACGACGAAATAACCATCAATAAAATCATGCTAAAATTTTCAGGTTATTAACACATGTAAAATTAAGCAACTCTTGCTTCTGGACCATATCAAAAATCGATTTATATTCTTCTTAAACATGTTACTAAACATTAGGGCAGAATAGTAATTTTGATTTATTTCTAAAAATAAGCGTTTTCTGGAAAAAAATTATCTGAAGAGACTTATAATATTTTTCAAAAATATAAAACTTTATTCTTTTGAGTTTTTACAGAAAATGTACGTATCTTAGGGTTTCTTCACAAAGTATAATTTGGATTTATAATTAGACCATCCGTTTGATCATCTAAATGATTGAATTTACGAAAACTATAAACTGTGAAGTTATTGAAAATTTAATTTTCTACAATTCTCTTTTACTCTCAAGACGAGATTCTGCCTTCAAACTAATCAAAATCTGCCGAAACTTAGATCTGTCCAGAACAGTCTAAAAACTGTTCCAGCGGCTCTCGGTTCCAGATTTTTCAAAATTAATTTACTAATCTATTGGATCTGAAATTTTATATACATAATCTAGACACATAAATCAGCATATATAAAAATTTTCAAACACAAATAAGACTGTTTGCTTTATGAAATAATATGAAGAAATTCGACCTTATTTCTAAACATGAAAAACCCTAATCAGGTGCGTAGAGCAGGCGTTCTAGTACCAATTCGAGCACATCGATCAATCAAATCAGATCCTAAACATTAGCATATCATAATCTAATCGTATTCTAAGATTTAGATGTAGAGATTGCCTTCTGACGTTTGACGTTTGTTTTCTACACAAAACGTCTCCGAATTAATACCAATCGAGCACTAAATTCTAAAGCGTAAAAAGACTTTCTCTTACCTTAATATTTTCAGATTCTCTTAATAAAAATCTCTTTGAAAAAATCAGCCTCTAACTTCTTCTCCTTCTCCTTCTACTTTCTCTCTAGGGTTTCTCTTTTGAAGGTGTAGAAGAAAAATACATATATATAGTGTGGTTCTAGAAACCCTAATTGTGATACATTACTCTAATTTTATTTAATTTAAAATACTAAATATTTTTTATTTTATGTGTATCGTATATATATAAATATATATATATATATATATATATATATATATTCGGTGAAACATGAAAACGAAAAGTTAGTGAAACTTTAACTATATATATATATATTTTTTTTTTTTTTTGAAACCTTTGTGTGTACATGTGAATTTGAAAACATATATATATATATATATATATATATATATGTTTACGTATATATTTAAGGTAATCGTTGTTTTCTTTATTTTTTAATTGTTTTTTAAGAAATATAATATAATTAATAACCATAAATCTCTCATAATATGTATTTATTAGAGTAGTATTTATTTTCTACATATCTTTTCAATTATCTCTACCTTCTTATTTTTTGGTAATTATCCCAACTAGCTCTTCTTTTTTTTTTTTTGAATTAATAAAAACATCTCTCTAAAAATAATAAAATCTTTATCTAGATAATCTAGTTGAATCTAAATAATAGGAATAATATCTTCCTAATTTATTGCCAATGTTCACGTAAAAATATTAGGATATCACACGACGTTGTCTTGGGTCTTTGAGTCCATGTGTGAATCTTTGACTTAGAGTTGCTTATTTCCTTGTGGGGGCTGTTGTTTCCTTGTATTTTTCTTAGGTCCTAATCCATTGTTGATCTTGTTTCCTTGTTAATGGGTATTCTCAATCTCTGTAAATTCCTCAACGTGATTGAGATTATTTAAACAAAAAAAATCGCAAATCTCTGGACTAATACGTGGGTCTTTAATAGTGTGATTTCTTCCTTGATTTAGTATTCAATTCTTTCTATCTTGGGTTATACACATTTGAGTCATTGATTTGTGCCATCTCTTTTCTTGGACTGTTTTCCAAGTGAATTATGGCACCATCACCATGAGTAAAAAATAAAAATAAAAATAAAAATAAAAAACAACAGCCAATAAAATAATAAAAAATAAGCAGGCCAAATAACTTTAAAAAAAAAAATTTGAGATTCAAGGTCTAGAAATTTAACTTATTCTGTCTTTGAGTTTCTAGTTGTATCATTCTTAATCATCTTTGCTCAAAAATTTATTGTCCTCCTTTGGCCATTTGTCTGTGTTGTCATCTCTTGTTTTGGAATTTAATTCTCTGTTGGTGTGGATTTGTTGGGTGTTGCTACTTCACGTAGCGAATGTTCACAAGAAAATCACATTATCGTCACAAATTCGCTCTTAAGGTGGTTCGGATTTGTCAAGAATTTAGGAGAGAAAATTGAGTAGTAAAAGGCACATGTATGAGAGCATTAGAGTGCAAAAGCCTAATACTTGAGCGTAAACACGAGCGAGATAAATATATATATATATATATATATATTTGTGTGAGCATTGATTGAGAGAAACAAATGAGAGAGTGTTGTGAGGTCCTTTTATCTAACCAATATTTTGCACGAAAAAAGAAAAGAAAAAAAAAGAGTCAAACGGAGAAAGTTCCAACAACGAAGGAGATTTTGTTCGAGCGGCGGACTTGAAGGCGATGGCAGCAACAATGATTAAGAATTTTCAACGGGTGATGCAGATTCAGTTAGGACCACTATATGACCCGTTGGATAGGAACGAAGATGAAGTTGCAACAAGTCATCATGTAGCCACACCGCCACAGTGAATGCAAACCCTAATACGACAAGAGAACATCGAGGAGGAGTTATAGGGTGACTTTGATCCGAAGGAAGTACATAATAACCGGTGAAATGCTAGGAGAGGAGGTAGAGACCAAGTCGATGACAATCTCAGTAGACTGAAAATGAAGATACCATCGTTTAGCGGAAAAAGTGACCCAGAGGCTTACATTGAGTGGGAGAAGAAAGTCAAGTTCATATTCGACTGTCAAAACTACTCGGAGCGCAAAAAGGTAAAACTAGCTGTAACTGAGTTTACTATTTATGATGTTGCTTGGTGGGACCAGCTAGTGACAAATCGACAACGGAATGGAGAGCGCCCCATTCCGCGTCTCGGTTCCCCTGGCTTCGCGTAACGAGGATCACATCACATATATCATGAATAATTTATCATTTGTAAAAATGCAATTCTTCTTTTCTCAAAAACTTTAAACATAAATTTAAATATCTCAGGGATGAAATTCATGACATGGCATAACTTAGTATTTAAAATAAAATAAAATAAAATAAATCTGTACGTAGTGATGTTAAACTCACTTTGGTTTTCACTGATTCTAAAAAGGGTTCATGAATCTATCTCTAGTTCTCGGCAATGTCCGAAATCCAAAATCGTAATTTAGATGTGAATCTTAAATCTCATCAAAACCTGACTTCATGAAAACATCTCTAATATGAAAATTTATAGTTTGATTTACATTTTTCTAAAATTATAGTTTAACCCCGAAATTAATATGACAAAAATGCCCTTCACCTAATCTATCCAAAATTTTCAAAATGAAAAAAAAATGTAAAAATAAGCAACTTTTTCTTCTGGACTTCTTTAAAAATCAAATTCTATCGTATTCTAATTTATCAATTAATATCAAGGATAAAACTATCATTTCAGTGTATTTAATAATTGGGTTTATTTATGGAAAAGTGTATCAAAAAGACTGTAATAATTTTCAAAATTCTACAATTCTCCGGTATTAACCTTTTATAGAAATCATTAATACACTAAGACTTCTTCACAGACATAGTTTCGGACCAAATCATAATTCGCTAATTTGAAAATCTTATCATCAAAATTTGTAAAAACTCAAAACACAAAAATTGTTTATCTTTTCACTTCCTACAATTGACCTCTTAAGGCCAAAACCCATTTATCAATAGATTTTTTTTTTCCAAAATGACCAAAAACCCATATCTTCTCTGAATGGTCTAGGAACAATTCGGGCAACCTTGGTTCTGAATTTTACAAAAATCATTGACAGATCAAGAAATCCTCAAATTGTAGACACTGACCCATAGAAAAACCTCTACAAAATGTTTTAAATACAGATAAAATTTTTGCCGATAAAATAATTTGAGAAACTCAGACCTATTTCTTTGTTCTAAGAACCTTAGTTGGATGCGAAGAGCTGGCGTTCTAACATCGATCACAGTGTACAAATCATTCAATATAGAGCTTGATCATTGATATATCGTCATGAAATAGTTTTACTAGAATTGGAACTAGAATTTACCCTTAACGCCTTTGTTTTCCTTAAGATCCTCATTTCAAAGCCCAATCTCTATATGAAACATCTCTGAATTAGTACAAATCAAAAAATCACAAGTCTCATTCGTAACGAGACATTATCTTAACTTAATTTGAGAAATCTTCTTGGGAAAAAAATCCTTTAGAAAATCCAACCTCTATCTCTTTCTATTTCCCCTTTCTCTTTATCATTTTCCTTTCTCTATTTTCTCTTTGTTCTCTCTATTCTTTCTCTAGGCTTTTTTTGTGAATTGGATGGTGAATGATGAATGAAATTTTGCTCTGCCTTAGGGGAGTGCGCATATTTTCTTGGCTGAGTAACGGGGAAGGAATATTTTTCATTATCTTCCCTCTTTAATATAAAAATGATTCACCTTACTTAGTTGGCCTCGTTTCTTTTTCGGGTGAATCTTTCCTTATTGCTCTCTTCATGAACCTAGTCATAATTTATACCTAAATTCAAACCCTTAATGCCAACCTGATTAAGCTCCATTGACCTAATTTTTTTTTTCCAAGATTTCTCTCTAATATGTCTCTCAATTTTTGTCCAAATTTTGTAAGATTACATCAAGAGAAAATAATTTCCCTTTCTTAGGGGATTTTTCTTTCAAATTCTCCATTCTTGCTCATAAATTTAATAGAAAATAAAATCTTCTATCCACCCTATAAATGACACCCATTTTGGTATAACTTTTGTCATTTTTAATGTCATATGATTTTCTAGAAACTATAAGTAGTTTTGCGTTTTTTTTTTTTATTTTAAAAACTAAGTGTAGTTTTGAGTAGAAGTGACAACATTACTGTACTTTTTCTAGTCAAACTACACTAAATTTATTATAGCTTTTCTTATGAACTACAATACTACCATTCCCTTTTCTCACATAATTTTTGTCTCAAAAATTGAAACAACTTATGGATTAAACAGATTGTCTCCCCATCTTACAAGATTCATATACTACATTTAAAATAACTCGGGATAATGTACCCTCATGTCATCTTCATGCTCCCATGTCGCTTTCTCTTGGTCATCTACGAGTGGAATGATATTGTTTCTTAATACTTTCTCTTCCTTATGGAGAATTTTGTCTGGTTTCTCGTCATAGGTCATGTCTTCATGTTTCTCGATTGGTTCTTGGCTCATAACATGTGATGGGTCAATTATGTATTTCTTGAGCATGGACATGTGGAGCATATTGTGAACTATAGCGAGCTCAGGGCTAAGGCTAACTTCTATGCCACTTTTCCAATTCTTTATATCAACTCGAATGGTCCCACAAACCTAGGCTTAAGTTTTCCTTCCTTTTAAATCGTATACCCCTTTGAGCAGTGAAACTTTCAGAATACGGAGTCACCGACTTAAAATTATAATGGTTTTCTCCTATTATCTATGTAACTCTTTTGTTGGCTCTAAGTGCTTTCTAGTCTCTTCCTAACCTTCTTCATAGCTTTTGTGGTTTTTCTTATGGAGTGTGTCTTCTCTAGAATGGATTCGTCAGCTTCAAATCAATTCACAGGCGATCTGTACTTTTTGGTAAAAAAGAGGTACAAAAACTCTAGCCAATATATCTATTTATCGTGTTTAAGATCGGCTAGTAAAAAAGAAACTAATAGAAAAAGAGAAATATAAAATTGAGATAATTTCTACTAATTTTTAGAGATATGTTGGTAATTAAATTGGTAATTTGATGCTTGGGCTTGATTTCGACGCTGAGAAATATTGACTTGGAATGGGCCACGTGGTGTGCTTTGATTGGTGGCTTAGGAATGGAATGGCCACATGGCGAGTTGAGATTGGTGAGGACTGGTGGAAGTTGACAAAAAATGGGAGACATCTAGGCCCACCTATGCACGAAACGGGCTCCTGATTGGGCGAGGATATGCTGCGAGCTCGGCTGTTGGCTGGTGTAGAGAGACGCATGGCGCGCGCCACTCTCGCGCGCTTGTGATGATGAGGACGCGCCCTGCTGGGCCTCGGTGGAAAAAAATCGTGCCTCTATGCGCGTGGAGGAAGGGAGCACAACTGTGGGCCCTGCTATTCGGTGATGTGGCGCACTAACTTGTGCGCTAATTATTGGACCATGAGGCCGTGGGCCCTGCTAGTCGTCCTAGGTAGCATGTTCTTTTGGGCTATGTGTGATTTTGAGTATTTTTTGCCCATATTTCTTAACTTTCAACCCTGCAAAATAAAATTAAACCAAAATTAAGTATTTTTAAGATTGACATATACTAAAACAAATATCATCCAATAAAATTATAATTACTAAAAATCATAGAAATATTTATTTATATTTAAAATAATTATAATAAATATATAAAATTAAGCTCTTCAAAGCACACTTTTGTATACTTATCACTTTCTTTCATAGAGCGCCTTGTATGGTGGCATGCGTATAGAGGCTTGGTGACTATTATTGTAGGAGAATTCTATCAAATGGTAATCTCTTGTTCCAACTTTGATTGAAATCCAAGACACGTGTTTGTAGCATGTCTTCTAAAGTCAGGATTGTCCTCTCTGGCTTGCTATCCGTCTGAGGATGAAAGGCGGTACTAAATTTCAATTTTATACCTAGTGCTATGTATACACACTTTTAGAACTATGAAGTGAGATCACCGTCTCTATCTGAGATGATCGAACGAGGAATGCAATGAAGCATTACTATGTTTGCGACATGCAATTCAACCAGCTTTTCTATCAAAATAGTTGCCTTAATCGATAAAAACAAGCTGAATTGGTCAATCGGTCTACAACTACCTAAATTAAATCATATCACTTGCCCATTCTTGGTAAAGCGATAAAAAATTTCATGGTGTTATGGTCCCATTTCAATTCTGGTATGTCAATTTGCTACAATTTTCTGGTAAGTAGTTGTGCTCCACCTTAACCTTCTGGTGAGTTAAGTATTTACTCACAAAGTCGATCACATCCTTCTTCATTTCATTTTACAAAAAGTGCTCTTTCAACCCCTCAAACATTTTTGTCGCCCCATGGTGTGTCATGTGCTTCGAAAAGTATATGCTTCTAAACATCCTCATTATTGGGCACCTAGATGATAGTGGATTTCATAGGTATTATCCTTGACCAATTCAAGCCATCTCTGTTACCACATGTTGAGGTCCTTCTACGCGAATAGGTACTATAGGCTTTTATGGTCAGTGTAAAACTCACATCTCACCCACAAACAGGTAGTGTTTCTAAAACTTCATAGAAAACACTACAGTTGCCAATTTCAAGTTGTGTGTGAGGTCGCTTTTATCGTGTTCCTTCTACTGTCGTGATGCATAAGCCATTATTTTCCATATTGCATTAAGACTACACCCAGTCTAGTTACCAATGCCGCTCAACTGGTTTGAATTACGAGTATAGGCACAGCTGTCAATCGTTATCTCAACTCTTCGAAACTCTCTTTACACTTCTCGGGCCGCTCATATTTCTTTTTCTTTCGGGTGAAAGCATTGAGTAGGGTAACGATCTTAGAAAATCGTTCCATGAATACTTTATAGCGTTCTATTAGACCGAGAAAACTTCTCACTTCTATAATACCTCTTGGCGCCTTAGATGGACCGATACTAAATCTATTGATACCATGTGACCAAGGAAATACACTTTATCTGACAAAAACTCACACTTAGAGAATTTGGCTTATAACTGGTGTTGCTTTAAATTTTGCATCGATATTCATACACTCCTCAGGCTCCTCATAATTTCTCAAGTAGATAAGAATATGATTGATAAAATTAATGATAAACTTGTCCAACTACTCTCAAAACACTTGGCTTACCAAGTCTATAAATGTCGCATTCACATTAGTGAGTCCATAGGGAATGACTGTGATTTCGTAGTAGCCATAACGAGTTCAAAAGTCTGTCTTTCATATATCGTCATCTTTCACTCTCAATTGGTGATATTTGAATGGAAGGTCGATCTTTGAAAATACCAGTGTATCATTTTATTGGTAGAAAGGTTTTCAATTCTAAGAAGCATATATTTATCTTTTATTGTCACCTTATTGATTTCTCAATAATTTACTATACCCTTTTTTTTATACGAATAGAATTATAAAAAAAGTGATTGAGGTGTACGAAACCCTTGCCTAACCGCTCTTTTATTTGAGATTGTAACTCTTTCAATTCTTTTGTGACCATACGATAGGTGGCGTTATTAGATCTTGCGCTCAATAAAAGATCAACCATGAAAGATATTCCTCGATCTGAAGATACTCGTGGTAGTTCTTCGAAAAATTCTATAATGCTTCATATGACTAGCACTTTAGTCAGTTTAGCCTCTTCCTCCACGATCTTGTCCACTGTAGTTTGTCCTTAATAAGGCTTGTATATTCTTCAAAGATATGAAGTAAATCTACTTTCTTGATCTAAGGATGTACCATAAGCTCTTATGTCTATTAAGGATTTCACACTTACTCTTATATGTAAATTATATCTACATATCTTAGTAGAAAAACTATCACGGCCCGCTCACTCGGCTGTAACCGTGACATGAGAGTAAAACTCTCATTTTCTACTTTCTTTATACTCAAAACATTTAACGAGCTCGCCATATTTTTTCTTAAAATGAGGAAGTTAAAGTTGCTCATAGATAAAAGGCCACTAATGCTAAAGTTAACCTTGTATTACATACAAGAAATTCCTCATGATCTTGTCTCGATTACAAAACAAGACATTGCTTCAAAATTACATAATCCGAAAAATATTGCCATGGGTCTTCACTTGCTCCTTGAGCATACCACACATATCATCCCTTGTCAGCTCCTAGTCTTCAACTTTCACTGTCTTCTTACCTACAACACCGAGAAATCTACAAGTTGATAAACTCAGTAAGGGCAAACTACTCTATCTTAAATATTCAATGCAATACACCATACAATCAATAAATCATACCAGGCAACATATGGAGAATTAGACTTCCCACACCAACTAATTCTCTTCACACAACACCTAGATTTCTACCCTCTTACTTACTATCGTCACTCAACTGTACTAATGCAGTCAAGTCTTTCCGACTTAACTCTAAAAGACCTACTTATTTCAGGCGGTCTCTTGCACTATTAATCACATCATCAAGTCCTTCGAACTCGACTCTAGAAGACCTACCTTATTTTAGGTGGTCTCTCGTACTACCAATCACATCATCGAGTCTTTCCGGATCAACTCTAATAGACTTACCTTAATCCAGGCTGTCTCTCGTACTGCCAATCACATCATAGAGTCTTTTCGACTCAACTCTAATAGACCTACCTAAATTTAGGCGGTCTCTTGCACTACTAGTCACATAGTCAACTCTGTCTGACTTAGCTCGGGGAGACGTACCTTATTTAGGCGGTCTCTCGCACTACTAATCACATAGTCAAGTCTCTCCAACTTAGCTCTCAAAGACCTACCTTATTTTAGGCGATCTCTCTCTCACTACTAATCATACAGTTTCCACAATCATACTCTTTGTCACAATTATTAATCATAAAGGAAACGGTTACTGTCACGACCCGCCGGCTAGACCGGGGCCGCGATAGGAGAGTACAAGCTCATTTTCATACTCTCGTAAACTCTTTTAAACCTTGAAAGTGAAAATTCTGTGTATTTTTTTTTATAAAATGCTGAAGTTTTTACTATAGATAATACTTATATTACTAGGAGTCATCGGGATCACGTCCCGGTCTCAAAATAAGATACGACTCACGTGGAGTCTTTTGTCTCCATATATTATATATCGAAGTCTTAAAGCTCTCGGGATCTCATCCCGACATCAAAACATATATTGTTTATAAGATAACCAAAGTGCGAAAAATATTACTACATGGGTATTCTTCTTCAATGTTTACCACACACACCATCTCCGCTAGCTCTTACTCGTTTGTCTTCATTGGCTTCCTACCTACAACACCAAGAAACCTATAAGTTGATAAACTCAGTAAGGGCGAACTAGACGACCCTAAATGATATGCATCATAAGTTCACATATTACAACATACACATAGAGAAGGATTAGCCATCCCATACCGACTTATGCCCTTTACACACCAAATGTAACAAAGTTGACCTATTATCCTCGTGTATTCCCATGTCTCTCAATTCTCACTTTTTCATACCGAGTAGTTCGTACTCAGTTCACACATCCAAGCTTCCTACGCGAGATAGCTCGATATCATTGCGCTACGTATACTCGCATAATACTCCTGATTTGCCTTGCTCTGAGGAGACAACTCGGCTTCACTGGCGAGTCTATTGCACACAGCATTGCTCTTCGTATCTGCAAGGCCTCGTGATTGGTTAAGGTCCTACTATGCTTCTTTATGGTCCTTCTAGAAGATACGTCTTGGTAGACTCACGCCTGACTTAATAGTTTCACACAGCAATCGTTTCGTTAATTAATCGTTTACTCGAGCTCGACATATTTATCAAGTCTAGGATCCACTGATGGTCACTGCGATTTCTCTAGCGCGCAGGCGGGGAGATGGCCTATCTCCCGGCTGTTCGTCAGACTCCATCTCACACTCAATTGACCGATTTTGCGTGAGGAATGCGCTCACCCTCAGGGAGAGGGGCTGCTCTTTCAATTGGAGCTGGGTGGTACCATCAACTTTGTTTCACTTTAATATTTGGATTGCGCTTGTTTTCCTCTTATCAACTCCTTTCTTAGGAAAGAAGGTTATTTTAGATTCCTGTCCGTCCGTCTCCTTGTTGAGGAATCGAGACTCTGGATTTGATAACCAATCCCTTGCCTAATTACGCTGTAGGCTGGAATGTCGATGTGTTTGAAGCCTCTTGTCTGGTCACACCGTAGACTATGATTTCACAAGAGGCCTTTGTACAGTTTTAGTTAACGAATTTAAGTCAACGAATGGACTTCTCACGAGCCCCACACCCTGACCTCTTGCATTTGGGTCCGAGATCCAAGATTTAATCATTCGAGGTTCACAGCAAACACACAATAGGCTGGGTAGGTTTTCCGACAAGATTATTCTGACAGAACACAGTCCGTAAGGCACAGCGCACGGGAAGGACCCGGCTGTGCCATTAGTATTATGTTTCATCGACCTCATGGGTCGATGTATAATTCTTTGCACGATCCTTTAAAGATTTCTCATTCTTTAGTAATTAAATATTCAGCCTCTCTTTGGCATTCCCAGTCTTGGTTATTACTGGCGGCTCAAAGCCGCTTTCCTTTGTCATTAAGTTGTTTCTTTTTTTATTATAAGTTCGGCTTAAAGCCGACCTTCTTCTCACACTTGAGTTATAAACTTGGTGGAGATCGAGTACGAGTGAACTCATACTAACAAGTTTTATTACAGCTTAATTTCTATTATTAAGGCTTATGAAAATCTAATCTAAAGATTAGATTATATCTATTTATACACGTTTTATTCGTACTTTATTTATGCTAGGGTTTTTCTTCCGCTATTATAGTCTAAATACTACACAGTACAAAGACATAACAATTACACAGCATTTATTCATAAAGTACTAATGCAACCCTAGCAAACATTTCACACATATACTCGGTGCCATAAACGCATCGTCACTTACCTTCGTAGGCATTATGGTAGTTTCGAGGTCTTTTTGGAGACTTGCTTTGAGCTCCCACCATCTTCTTGTCTCCTTGCCTGACGAGGACATGACCAAGAAAACTCGTGGAGAGCCATTCAAAGTACCCGTCGAACCAGTCACGCGAGCTCGGGCAAAGCGATTCAAGGATGATCTTCAAAACTTGATCATAAAGCTTCAACATGACGAGATGGACGTGTGTGCAAAGGAAGCAATACAAAAGGATCACCAATTGAGGCTCGTACATGTCATTCGGGCCGAAGTTGAAGAACCTTGAAGAAAGCCCACCATGGATGACGTAACTTTGTTGCTGCATTTCGAGAGGTCTTCTTGAACTCGAATTAAGCATATTTCATGTTGGATCGAAGATCGTCGAAAGAGCTTTCCAATGACATATCATATGTGCATTTTTGACAAGTAATAACGGAGATATGAGCGTTCCAAAATCAGTGCGCAGAAAGACCGCGAACCGAGCCCATTGTGACGAACTTCATTTATTTTATGTCTAATTATGTAATTATTTTATGTGTCAGTCCTAAAACGACATTGGCTATTTATTAGACAATTTAGGGTTTATTTTAGGTCTATTTTCAGTGTTTATTTTATTTTATTTTATTTTATTATGATAATTGTAATTAAACCTAGCCCTATTTAAAGGAGCTTCTAATCAATAAGAAAGGCAGACTTTGATTATTCAGAAAATCACCTTGTGTGTTGAGAGATTAACTCTTCTCTTTAGTTCTTCGTAGGACTAATCAAACTAAATAAAGAGTACTTTGTGGCATTCACCGACTTATTAATCGGCTTATCGAATCCGATTGTGGCGTCATTCAATCCATCGTTGAATCTAATTCGTAGAATGATCCGAATCGAGCTAGCTAGGGTATTGGGTCTCGGTGCAAATCGACCGGGGTTCATATCAGTTGGTATTAGAGCCAGTCTTCTACATTAGGTTCGTCTATCCTTTTATTAGTTTTCGTTTGTGTCAATTCGTATAAAAAATTCAGTTTGGGTTGTGTTCTTATTTTGTTCGTGTCAATCTTGTTCGATTTTCGTTGTTAGCCCGCTCATATTCTTTGTTTCAAGTCAATTTGGGTGTCAATCTGTCCGTTCTTTGTGTTTGGTGTCATTTGTTCTTGTCCAATTAATTGGGATTGTGTTCGGTTAATTTAGGGTTTGTCGAGTTGGTTAATCTTGGTAATATTTTTATCTTTTTTTTTTTTGGTTTTGTCGTTGAAATCTTATGTTAAATTGGGTTTAGAGTCATTAAATTAGGCTTCTTAGTGTTTGGTATCAAGTTTTTGAGTTTAGAGTCATTTGGGCACATTTTCGCGAAGGAAACCCAACGCATCGCCGGTCGATTGCCCCATACAGCCGAACAACCGCCCGTTTTTACACTATTCCGCAGAACGCCTGCCGGTCGATCGCGGATTCATAGTCGAACGATCGGCACCCTTTGCCGGTCGATCGCCGATTCCTAGCCGAGCGATCGCCCGAAACGCCCAGGTAACAAAAATAGAAAGAAAAAAAATGACGCTTTAGTAAAGCCCATATTACGAAGAAAAAAAATTAGTCTAAAAAAAACACTAAGTAAAAATAGAGTCATAAAAAGTATTAGAGGGGCTAAATTGAAAATTTCTAAAAGTTAGTCGGAGCCTATTTTGGCGTCGTTTTTCGAAAATTTTCTTCTTTTGGGTTGTTTGGATTCAACTTTTGTTGTGTGGGTCGTGAAATTAGTTGTGTAGAAGTGTCATTTGGTATTCTTTTGAATTGGTTAGTTTGATAATAACCAAAAGAGAATTGTTCGCGTGGTAAAAGGTTGTGTGTGCGATCATTTGAGGGTAAAAGCCATATTTTTTTTTCAAACACGAGCGTAGAGTGAACATATCTAGAGTGAAACACGTGAGGGAGTGATTTGGTGAGGTCCTACTTTTGTCTAACCTTTGTTTTGTAGCCAATCATGTCCAACGAAAGCAACACCAACGATAGTGCTCAAGGAGAGAGGACGCATAGGTTGATGATAGAGGCAATGATAGGAGAGATGAGGTGAATGATGTGAACGGAAATGGAGCATATTCATGCACGACTAGATCGAGTTGAGAATGCTCAACCCGAGCACCAACCTCGAGTTCCTAACGTTGTTCAGAGGGGAAGAGCTCAACCAAGGAAGATTGAAGAGGAGTTTGATGACTTCGAGGAGCATGGCTACGAAGATGAAGCCAATAGAAGGTTTGGGGAAAACTTTAGGAGATTTGGAGGCAATCGAGGGGCTAGAAATTTCGAAGATGGAAACATGGGATAAGATGAGTAGGAGAGAGGCCAATAGACACATGGGATAAGATGAAAGCGGTGATGAGGAAACGTTTTATTCCACGCCACTATTACCGGGAGTTGTACAAGAAACTTCAACAACTTAGGTAGGGTAGTCGAAGTATCGAGGAATACTATCGCGAGATGGAGGTCGCCATGATTAGAGCCAATATTGACGAAGATCGAGAAGCTATAATGGCAAGGTTTGTGAACGGTTTGAATACTGAGATTGCTAACCAAGTAGAGTTGCAGCATTATGTGGAGATGGAGGATTTGTTGCACATGGCAATCAAAATTAAAAGGCAACTCAAAACGAGGGGTAGCACGAGATTCAACCGTTATCCGAAGCAATCAAGTTGGAAGAAGACTTTCACAAAGGAGGACAAGACTGGAGTTAAACCTAAGGTCGATGCTAGACCAACTTCTTCCACTTCAAGTGCTTCAGGTAAACCCGATTCTCTCTCAACTCGTAACCGTGACATTAAGTGTTTCAAGTGTCAAGGACGAGGCCACATTTCTACTCAATGTCCGAACAAGAAAAGTATAATGTTACTTGAGAGTGGCGACATAGTAACCGATAACGAGGGAGAATGCAATGCCATGCCGCCTCTGGAGGATATTTTCGAAGCTGAGTGTGAAGCGGCACCGGAGCTTGTTTTAGTTTCTCGATGAGCTTTGAATGCGCAAGCCAAGGAGAGTGATGAGGAGCAACGAGAAAACATATTTCATACGAGGTGCTAAGTAAAAGACAAGGTATGTAGTATGACTATTGACGGTGGTAGTTATACCAATGTTGCTAGTATTGCCTTGGTAAAGAAGCTTGGACTTCCAACGACGGGTCTGTTGGGAATGTGCCCTTAAAGCATTATCGTAATGTTTTATTTTATTTTTGTAAACATTTGTTGAAATTAATAAAAGAAGTATTTATTTTCTAGTTTGAGTGTTTTATACTTGATAAAAATGAATATTCATAAGTCCATAATAAACCATAATATTATTGTGTAAGTATATTATACAAAAGAGGATTAATATTATGAATAATATATTTAAAGATGTCCGTAATTAAGTCAAGAATTGGACAACTTGACTGGTAATTATAAATGTGATCCACTCACATTATGAATGTAAAAATTTTATCCGAATTTTTAGTGTTGAGACACTTAGTGGATACATTTTATATAATTTGATTATATATGACAGGACCAGATGTTATTTTAAGGTCTTTTAGTAAGTATCGTAATAAAGACCTACATGTACGTCACAAGATGATCGTATGAATATCAACCTTAATCCTGAGTATTCACAAACTCTTTGTTTGTGTCAATGGACCTTTTGATTTGTTCGTTAAAGCCCAATTTAGATAATGGGCCTAATAATTACTTTTCGGAGGCCCGGAAGCACAAATAGTTGAGAATATGTTTTACAGATACGGAATCCATAACTTTCTCAAAGAGAAAGATTAAATAATCCCCTTAAGTGTCGGTTTCTGGAACTGAACGGTTTGAGCGCTCTAATTTATAATAAGTTATAAATTAACCGTTCACTGGTGGACCCGATAAATTATATATAGAAGGTTTGATATGTCAAACCTATAGCTGCGGGAGGATCCGATTTACTCACCTATTATATATATATATATATATATATATATATATATAAGTCAAAAAGAAAAACATCAAAACCATTAGTACCGTATATATATATATATATATATATATATATAAAGCTTATATATATATAAAGGTTTTGAATTCAAAACCGTGTGAATTTTTTCGGCAACTAAACCCATATGATCGAATATGCGGTGATGGTTTATACAAGTATTATTTGTAAGATTAATACCACTAATTATTTGAAGATAATTTTGGGTCATTAATCAGGATTTGATTTGATCAAATTAATTGGTCATTATTTCACCAATTGTCTACTATTGATATTTAGAGAGTATAAATGTGTTATATGGTAAAAGAAAAGTGACCCTAAGTTTTTGCTAGACAAATTCTCTTCTAAGAGAAAAATTTTACGTGAAAAATTTTCTCTACCTTTTCCTCTTTCAATAGTCTCTCCCTTCCTCTTTTGCTTAGAATATTTCATAGTGTAAGAAAATTTAGAGCCCACTCTCTAGTTCAATTCTCTGCTAAAGAATCGAATTGGAAGACTACGGTTTCAAAGCACCAAATAGCCCAGACCGATAAACTCGTGCCAAACGTATTCCATTAGCCCCACCTTGGCAGTTTTGGCACGTACGGTGTTTTGAAGATTTAAGCACTTCCATAATTTCGTCTCGGTAAAAATCTATATCTCTATTTCAATTAATATATGTTTAATTGTTGTTTGATTGAATTCATATTATTATCACGTTAGATTTTGTGAAAATCTTGATCCGTATTGCCTGTGTAAATTGTTTACTATTTGATTCAATTTAAATTGTTTAAATTGAAATTAATTTTTTTTAATTCCGCTGCGCAATGTACTCCGATTATCAACAAGTGGTATCAGAGCTGTCGTGATTAATAATATGAAATCAATGGCTTTGATTTATGAAATCTTGATTATATGTATTTATGAATAGGCGCATTGAATATTTTTGTCATAAGATGAATTTTGTTTTGGTAATTGTTTGATGTATGGACATGGACTTGGTCGTTAATTATATGGTCCTTTGGAATTTTTTTAAATTTTTGATTAGATCAAAATTTGTTCGCCCTTGTATTTTATTTTTTGCAATTTTTTTTTTACTGTAAAATCCCACCCTTGGCGACACAAGACGGCAAGACGTTGTTTGGAAGACGAGGATTTTTGTTTTGAACAGAAAGTCGACAAGGATTATCCGTCGCTGGATTGGAGATGGAAGTTCAAATGTTGGGCTTGTTTTCGAAGCTGGCCCAATACACAACCTAGCAACTCTCATAGTCAATAGTGGGTTGTTTTGTTAAGTAGCCCATGAGGAGTATTTGGAAGTAGTATTCACAGCCACCAACGTAAAAAAAAAAAAAAAAAAAAAAAAAGTTGTAAATTTTTTTTTTGTTTTTTTTTTGTTTTCAAAGGACCCGGTCAATTCCATTTATTTTATATTTTATTTGATAAAATAACAAATGTCCATGCATATTCACATGTCATTTAGACTAGGTGCGCCTATTCATTGCATTATAACATGTCATGCATCATGGTTTATTTGTTTAATGTATGTTTTTATTTTAATTAGATTAAAATTGACATAATTAAATATAAATTATGATATTTATTTATTATTTAATTTTGACTAAAATTATTTTGATTAAAATTAGATAATGGGTTATTCATTAATAATTCTATTTATAAATTGTTAGGAATAGAATTAAACGAATAAATCATATGATCAAAAAGATTTTGTGAAATATGATTATCAATCTTGAATGGGTTCAATATGGGTACTTAAAATAAAAAGAAATTATGTTTCTTAATTTGATATTTTAAATAACCTAGATAAACATTAGATGTTAAAATTAATTTGATTAATTATTCTAGATTATTTAAATCTCAAAATTGATAAATGTTATCTAAAGAAAATACAATTTTTTTTATATTGAGTAATCTAAAAGGTCTCCACCGATAGTTTAGCACCGTGAGGATTGAAATGGCGCCTCGAGACGCTTTGATTCCGTCCTCCCTACGGAGGGTGTCCATTTTAATTCAATATCAAGGCTAGACTTCTTATAATAGATTTTAATATGTACTCCAAGATTGACCTACCCTACGGCGGCACTCTTGGGTTAAGTCCGAAAAGTCGAAACGGTGGGTCTTACTCAAAAGGATATGAGATCAAATGTGTTGATTATATCTTTGACCAAACTATAAACTTCGATAGTTAATGATCATGAAATTAAAAGTAAATAGAATGATTATTAATCAAGAACGTCTTAGTTTAACTAAGTGTATGGTATTTCCTACCCTACGGCGGCGTGTCATGCATGGCTAGTTGAATTATCGAGGAATGTTAAACTAGGTTTTGTATTTTTCTGTGCATTCATGCATCACGTTTAATATTCCAAATTATACAAATACATGAATGTTCATTTCAAACAGTTGATTATATTTATTTCTTTTATTCAGCAAAATGATTTCCAATCCAATTACGTCTCTTTTGGCAAACAATATTTTGACTGGGGATAACTATCAGAAATGAAAAAGTAACATTAACATAGTGCTGGTAAGTGAGAATATAAGGCATGTTCTCACAGAAGGTTGCCCACCACCACCTACTGCGAATGCCCCCCGTGGGACGAGGGACGCATTTGAAGATTGGCGTAAGGCTAATAATAAGGCAAAGGGCTACATGTTAGCTTCTATGTCTGAATCCCTCCGGACTAAACTGGAAGAAAAGATAACTGCAGCTGAAATAATGGAAAGTCTCCAAGAAATATTCGGGAGACAATCTGAGCATGCACGTCATGAGGTGACTAGGAAGTACACCAATACCCGCATGCAATCTGGGACACATGTCCGTGACCATGTCATGAGGATGACAAATTATTTCACTGAAGCTGAACTTCATGGGGCAACATTAGATGAGCCCACTCAAGTGAGCATAATTCTGAACTCGCTGCCGAACAAATTCTTGCCGTTCACTAGCAACTACATAATGAATAAGCTGACTTATTGGATGACTCAGCTTCTCAATGAATTGCAAACTTTTGAGTCAATCTGTGGAACTACGAAGAAGAAGCAAGAGGCAAACGTTGCCAGTAGCTCTAATTCAAAGAAGAAGAAAGCTCAAAAGACAAAGGGTGGTAAGAAGGGTGGACAAGCTCTTGGAACTAAAAAGTTCAAGAAAAATGACAACAAACCCCAACCCCAGAAAAAGAAGAAGGACAAGAAAGGAAAGTGTTTTCATTGTGATGTGGAAGGGCATTGGAAGCGCAATTACCCTAAGTACCTCGCTGAGTTAGCCGAGGAACGTAGGAACCGAGGTAAATCAGATTTACACGTTTTAGAAAATTGTTTAATAGAGGATGAGTCCTCTTGGATTGTTGATTCGGGATCAACTAACATGTTTGTACTTCTTTGCAGCTACTTGATTCCTACCAAGAGCTTGCTGAAGGGGAGCTGACTATGAAGGTTGGCAATGGGGCGTCCATTTCAGCTAGAGCAGTGGGAGTTGCCCGTTTAAAACTTCCGTTTAATAAATTTCTGTTATTGAAGGATATTTTATATATTCCTGGGTTTTCTAGGAATCTTATTTCTGTTTCCAAACTTCATGAACAATTGTTTGCCATTTCATTTGCTAATAATTCAATTGTGATTTCCAAAAATGGTTTGGATATTTGTCATGCATGTTTGGAAAATGGGCTTTATTTCCTTAGACCTACTTATCAAATATGTTTGAATACTGAAATGTTTAAAGTAGCTAATCCTAAGTCCAACAAGAAACAAAAACTTAATAGTGATGATGAAACATATCTATGGCACTTAAGATTAGGCCATATTAACTTGTAAAGAATTAACAGGCTAACAAAGGAAGGTCCTTTTAGGGAACTAAGAGTTGGAACTCTACCAGTTTGTGAGTCTTACCTAGAAGGTAAGATGACTAGAAGGCCTTTTTTCGCTAAGGGAGAGAGAGCAAAAGAACCATTAGAGTTAGTACATACCGACGTGTTTGGACCGTTGAATGTACAAGCTCGAGGTGATTATGAATATTTTGTCACATTTATTGATGACTTTTCAAGGTATGGATATATTTATCTTATG
Organism: Boehmeria nivea var. tenacissima; assembly: GCA_018132145.1. Taxonomy (NCBI): domain Eukaryota; kingdom Viridiplantae; phylum Streptophyta; class Magnoliopsida; order Rosales; family Urticaceae; genus Boehmeria; species Boehmeria nivea. The sequence continues at coordinate 4,499,397 of CM030882.1, read as the reverse complement.
CAAAGAAAATCTGAGACTTTTGGAAAGTTTAAAGAATTTGTTGCAGAAGCCGAAAAACAATTAGGCAAATCACTTAAGACACTTAGATCTGATCGAGGTGGAGAGTACTTGGACAATGAATTCAAGGATTTCTTGATAGAGAATGGGATTCTCTCACATTTGACGGCTCCTAACACTCCAGAACAAAATGGGGTCGCAGAGAGAAGGAACCGAACATTGTTGGACATGGTAAGATCCATGATTAGTTATTCATCTTCACCGTTGTCATTCTGGGGCTATGCCCTACAAACTGCGGTGCATATTTTGAATGTCGTACCGTCAAAATCAATCCCTAAGACCCCACTGGAATTACGGAATGGGCGTAAACCAAGTTTGCGTCACTTTCGTATTTGGGGGTGTCCTGCTCATGTGTTGAAAGGGAAAACTGAAAAATTAGAACCACGGACAGAATTGTGTTTGTTTGTAGGATATCCTAAAGGCACTAGAGGGGGTTTATTTTATAGTCCGAAAGATAAGAAAGTATTTGTATCGACAAATGCTACTTTTCTTGAAAACGACTATATGACAAACTTCAAACCTCGAAGTAAAGTGATACTCGAGGAAATGTTACACGGTCCGATACGTCCACGACCAACAACAGTTGTTAATCATGGGATAGAAGAAACCACAGTTCCTGATCAAGTCACTATGGTACCTAGACGTAGTGGGAAGGAAATTAGATTACCATCTCGTTATAGACAAGAGATTGAAGCAAATGTTCTTACAGATACCAATGAAGAAGATCAATTGACATATAAGGATGCAATGGTAGAGTGTGATAAGGAACAATGGCAAGAAGCCATGAACCAAGAGATGGAGTCCATGTACTCTAACTCTGTCTGGGAACTTGTAGATCCACCTGAAGAAGTCAGGTCCATAGGATGTAAATGGATCTATAAGAGAAAGAGAGGAGCAGATGGGAAAGTAGAGACTTTCAAAGCTCGATTGGTGGCTAAGGGTTATACCCAAAGAGAGGGTATTGACTATGAAGAGACATTTTCTCCTGTCGCCATGTTGAAATCCATAAGGATCCTCTTATCCATTGCTGCTAACTTAGACTATGAAATTTGGCAGATGGATGTCAAGACAGCCTTTGTAAATGGCAATCTTGAAGAAAGCATATATATGGTGCAACCAGAAGGTTTCGTGGCAAAAGGCCAAGAACAGAAAGTCTGTAAGCTATTAAAGTCCATTTATGGACTTAAACAAGCTTCAAGGTCATGGAACATAAGATTTGATGAGACTATCAAAACTTATGGTTTCAAACAAAATAAAGATGAGCCTTGTGTGTACAAGCTCATCAAAGAAAGTAGTGTGGTTTTCTTAATCTTTTACGTTGATGATATCCTACTTATTAGGAATGATGTAGGAGTATTATCAAGTGTAAAGGAATGGCTGAGTAAATAATTTCAAATGAAGGATTTAGAAGAAGCAAGTTATGTTCTTGGGATCCAGATCATTAGGGATAGAAAGAACAGACTTTTGGCTCTATCACAAGCATCTTATATAGATAAGGTACTAACACGTATCTCAATGCAACATTCCAAGAAGGGTCTTTTACCAACCCGACACGGAGTAGTTCTTTCTAAGGAACATTGTCCTAAAACACCTCAAGAGGAGGAGGACATGAGACGTGTTCCCTACGCTTCGGCAGTTGAAAGCCTAATGTACGCAATGTTATGTACAAGGCCAGACATCTTTTATGCCGTAGGATTAGTAAGCAGATATCAGTCAAACCCTGGTAAAGAACATTGGATTGCCGTTAAACATATTCTAAAGTACTTACGAAGGACTAGAAACTATATGCTTATTTATTCAGGTGGTGACTTGAAACCCATTAGTTATATTGATTCTGATTTTCAATCAGATAGGGACTCAAGAAAGTCGACGTCCGGATCAGTATTCACTCTTGGTGGTGGAGCTGTGATTTGGAGAAGCATAGAGCAATCCAGCATTGCAGATTCTACCATGGAAGCTGCATATATAGCTGCTTGTGAAGCTGCTAAAGAATCAGTCTGGCTCAGAAAATTTTGTACTGACTTGGAAATTGTTCTAGGAATGAATGAAGCCATAACACTTTACTGTGACAACAGTTGAGCAGTGGCTAATTCAAAAGAACCAAGGAGTCACAAGAGGGGTAAGCATACTGAAAGAAAATACCATTTGATTCCAGAAATCGTACATCGAGGAGACGTGAACGTTATGAAGATAGCGTCAGAGAACAACCTTGCTTATCCTTTTACAAAGACACTGGTGGAAAAGACTTTCAACCGCCACTTAGAAGGAATGGGTTTAAAGGAAATGTCTCACATGCTTTAGGGCAAGTGGGAGTTTGTTGGTAATGTGCGCTTAAAGCATTATCGTAATGTTTTATTTTATTTTTGTAAATATTTGTTGAAATTAATAAAAGAAGTATTTATTTTCTAGTTTGAGTGTTTTATACTTGATAAAAATGAATATTCATAAGTCCATAATATATTATATAAACCATAATATTATTGTGTAAGTGTATTATAAAAAAGAGGATTAATATTACGGATAATATATTTAAAGATGTCCGTAATTAAGTCAAGAATTGGACAACTTGACTGGTAATTATAAATGTGATCCACTCACATTATGAATGTAAAAATTTTATCCGAATTTTTAGTGTTGAGACACTTAGTGGATACATTTTATATAATTTGATTATATAGGACAGGACCAGACGTTATTTTAAGGTCTTTTAGTAAGTACCGTAATAAAGACCTACAAGTACGTCACAAGATGATCGTATGAATATCAACCTTAATCCTGAGTATTCACAAACTCTTTGTTTGTGTCAATGGACCTTTTGATTTGTTCGTTAAAGCTCAATTTAGATAATGGGCCTAATACTTACTTTTCGGAGGCCCGGAAGCACAAATAGTTGAGAATGTGTTTTACAGATACGGAATCCATAACTTTCTCAAAGAGAAAGATTAAATGATCCCCTTAAGTATCGGTTTCTGGAACTGAACGGTTTGAGCGCTCTAATTTATAATAAGTTATAAATTAACCGTTCACTGGTGGACTCGATGGTACTTAAGGATCGAGAAATAATTAGAGGGGCAAAACGGTAATTTATCCAGCTCTAATTATGGATCGTTATGGAGGGTTGAATTTCATGAAATGATTATGTCGATGGACTGATAAATGTTTTGAGTAAATTACTCTGTAATTTCAAGAGTTCAATTCCGAGTTTATAGTGGAATAATTTCGGGATTAATAAATTGAATAATTATTTTATTCAATTTATTGGAGCTTGAAATTATAGGTCCATGGTCCCCAATTCGTCTTTGAGTATTGAGAATTGATAACTAATAGTAATTAATTAGATTAATTATTTAATTTCTTATACTTAGTATTATTATTTAATTAAATGGTTTAATATATGAATTTTAGATTGTCTAAAAATCATGTAATAATAATAATACATTTGAGGGAATACCATAAGGAGTAAAATTCTTATGGTGTGGGTGCATGCCACTTGAGATTATTAAAAGAGGAAAAAGAATTTTTAATAATAAGATTATTAAAAATATCACATGTAATAGATATCAAATTAATTAATTAGATTAGTTAAAATATAAATATAAGATATTTATTGATATCTATCTACTAAAAGAGGGAGAAGAATAGGAATTAGAATTCTTTTATATATTTATGATTATTTAAATAATTATGATTCTTTAAATAATTATTTATTTATAATATATATATATATTATATATATAGAAGGTTTGATATGTCAAACCTATAGCTGCGGGAGGATCCGATTTACTCACCTATTTTATATATATATATATATATATATATATAAGTCAAAAAGAAAAACATCAAAACCATTAGTGCCGTGTATATATATAGTATATATGTATATATATAAAGGTTATATATATAAAGGTTTTGAATTCAAAACTGTGTGAATTTTTTCGGCAACTAAACCCATATGATCGAATATGCGGTGATGGTTTATACAAGTATTATTTGTAAGATTAATACCACTAATTATTCAAAGATAATTTTGGGCCATTAATCAGGATTTGATTTGATCAAATTAATTGGTCATTATTTCACCAATTGTCAACTGTTGATATTTAGAGATTATAAAAGTGTTATATGGTAAAAGAAAAATGACCCTAAGTTTTTGTCAGACAAATTCTCTTCTAAGTGAAAAATTTTACGTGAAAAATTTTCTCTACATTTTCCTCTCTCAATAGTCTCTCCCTTCCTCTTTTGCTTAGAATATTTCATAGTGTAAGAAAATATAGAGCCCACTCTCTAGTTCAATTCTCTGCTAAAGAATCGAATTGGAAGACTACGGTTTCAAAGCACCAAATAGCCCAGACCGATAAACTCGTGCCAAACGTATTCCATTAGCCCCACCTTGGCGGTTTTGGCACGTACGATGTTTTAAAGATTTAAGCACTTCCATAATTTTGTCTCGGTAAAAATCTATATCTCTATTTCAATTAATATATGTTTAATTGTTGTTTGATTGAATTCATATTATTATCACGTTAGATTTTGTGAAAATCTTGATCCGTATTGCATGTGTAAATTGTTTACTATTTGATTCAATTTAAATTGTTTAAATTGAATTTTTTTTTAATTCCGCTGCGCAATGTACTCCGATTACCAACAGGGTCATCCCCGTCCTTACAAGCTTCAATGGTTTAATGATGGAGGAGAAGTTCGAGTTAACAAGCAGGTACTAGTGTCTTTTCAAGTTGGGAGGTACGGAGATGAGGTATTGTGTGATGTAGCACCTATGGATGCGGGCCACATACTCTTTGGAAGACCTTGGTAATTCGACCGAAGGGTGAAGCATGATGGTTACACCAACAAGTACTCACTAGTGCACAACAACCAAACATTCACGCTTGTTCCTTTAACTCCACAGCAAGTCCATGAAGATCAAATGAAGATGCAACATGAGAGAGAGAGACAAAAGAAAATGAGTGAACAAGAAAAAGAGAGTGTGAGCACAAAAAGAGAGAGCGAGCATAGAGGAAAAGAGAGAGAAAATATGAGTGATATAAAACATGAGAGGTCACAAAAGAATTTCTTTGCATGAGCGAGAGATGTGAGAAAAGCTTTCTTAGCAAAACAGCCGATGATTTTACTTGTGTATAAGGAGGCTACACTTTTGACTAACTCTAGTGGAAAGGTTCTACCTAGCGCCATTGATGCTCTTTTGCAGGAATTTCGTGATGTGGTTGTGGAGGAGATGCCCGCGGGATTACCACCAATCCGTGGCATTGAGCTCCAAATAGACCTTGTACCCGGTGTTTCACTTCCAAATAGACCTGCTTACCGTGCGAATCCGGAGGAGACAAAGGAATTACAACGGCAAGTTGAGGAGCTTTTGGCCAAGAAAACTCATGTTGAGTTTGCTTGTAATCGTGCTATTCACTCATCCACTAGATTTTCACCGTTTGAAATTGTTTATGGTTTTAATCCACTAACCATTTTGGATTTATCACCTTTACCCATGTTTGAGCGTGTGAATTTAGATGGTCAATTGAAAGCCGACTTGGTCAAGAAGATTCATGAGACGGCTCACCTCAACATTGAGCGAAGGACGGAGCATTATGCCAAACATGCCAACAAGGGTCAAACAAAAGTGGTGTTTGAACCGGGTGATTGGGTGTGGTTACACATGCGCAAGGAGCGATTCCCAGAGCAAAGGCGTTCAAAGCTACTTCCTCGAGGCGACGGGCCCTTCCAAGTCCTTGAGCGCACAAATGATAATGCCTACAAATTGGATCTTCCTGGTGAGTATAAAGTTAGTGCTACTTTTAATGTGACTGACTTATCTCCTTTTGATGTAGGTGATGATTTGAGGGCAAATCCTTTTCAAGACGAGGGGAATGACGAGGACATGACCAAGAACACTCATGGAGAGCCATTCAAAGTACTCGTCGGACCAGTCACGCGAGCTCGGGCAAAGCGATTCAAGGATGATCTTCAAAACTTGATCATAAAGCATCAACATCATGAGATGGACGTGTGTAAAAAGGAAGCATTACAAGAGGATCAACAATTGAGGCTCGTACAGGTCATTCGGGTGACCTTGAAGAAAGCCCACCATGGGTGACGTCACGTTGTTGCTCCATTTCGAGAGGCCTTCTTGAACTGTAATTAAGCATACATACTGGATCGAAGATCGTCGAAAGAGCTTTCCAACGACATATCATATGCGCATTTTCGACAAGTAATAACGGAGATATGAGCGTTCCAAAATCAGTGCGCAGAAAGACCGCGAACCGAGCCCATTGTGACGAACTTCATTTATTTTATGTCTAATTATGTAATTATTTTATGTGTCAGTCCTAAAATGACATTGGCTATTTATTAGACATTTTAGGGTTTATTTTAGGTCTATTTCAGTGTTTATTTTATTTTATTTTATCATGATAATTGTAATTAAACCTAGCCCTATTTAAAGGAGCTTCTAATCAATAAGAAAGGCAGACTTTGATTATTCAGAAAATCACCTTATGTGTTGAGAGATTAACCATTCTCTTTAGTTCTTCGTAGGACTAATCAAACTAAATAAAGAGTACTTTGTGGCATTCACCGACTTATCAATCGGCTTATCGAATCCGATTGTGGCGTCATTCAATCCATCAGTGAATCTAATTCGTAGAATGATCCGAATCGAGCTAGCTAGGGTATTGGGTCTCGGAGCAAGTCGACCGGGGTTCATATCAGTTGGTATTAGAGCCAGTCTTCTACATTAGGTTCGTCTATCCATTTATTAGTTTTCGTTTGTTTCAATTCGTATAAAAAAATCAGTTTGGGTTGTGTTCTTATTTTGTTCGTGTCAATCTTGTTCGATTTTCATTGTTAGCCCGCTCATATTCTTTGTTTCAAGTCAATTTGGGTGTCAATCTGTCCGTTCTTTGTGTTTGGGATCATTTGTTCTTGTCCAATTAATTGGGATTGTGTTCGGGTAATTTAGGGTTTGTCGAGTTGGTTAGTCTTAGTAATATTTTTATCTTTTTTTTTTTTGGTTTTGTCGTTGAAATCTTATGTTAAATTGGGTTTAGAGTCATTAAAATTAGGCTTCTTAGTGTTTGGTATCAAGTTTTTGAGTTTAGAGTCATTTGGGCACATTTTCGCGAAGGAAACCCGCGCATCGCCGGTCGATCGCCCCATACAGCCGAACGACCGCCCGTTTTTACACCGTTCCGTAGAACGCCTGCAGGTCGATCGCGGATTCATAGCCGAACGATCGGCACCCTTTGCCGGTCGATCGCAGATTCATAGACGGTCGATCGGCACCCTTAGCCGGTCGATCGCCCAGTTATAGACGAAGGACCGCTTGATTCTACATCTTTCAGCAGAACGTCCGCCGATCGATCGCCGATTCCTAGCCGAGCGATCGCCCGAAACGCCCAGGTAAAAAAAAATGACGCTTTAGTGAAGCCCATATTACGAAGAAAAAAAATTAGTCTAAAAAAAATACTAAGTAAAAATAGAGTCATAAAAAGTATTTGAGGGGCTAAATTGAAAATTTCTAAAAGTTAGTCGGAGCCTATTTTGGCGTCGTTTTTCGAAAATTTTCTTCTTTTGGGTTGTTTGGATTCCACTTTCGTTGTGTGGGTCGTGAAATTAGTTGTGTAGAAGTGTCATTTGGTATTCTTTTGAATTGGTTAGTTTGATAATAACCAAAAGAGAATTGTTCGAGTGGTAAAAGGTTGTGTGTGCGATCATTTGAGGGTAAAAGCTATATTTTTTTTTCAAACACGAGCGTTGAGTGAACATATCTAGAGTGAAACACGTGAGGGAGTGATTTGGTGAGGTCCTACTTTTGTCTAACCTTTGTTTTGTAGCCAATCATGTCCAACGAAAGCAACACCAACGATAGTGCTCAAGGAGAGGGGACGCGAAGGTTGATGATAGAGGCAATGATAGGAGAGATGAGGTGAATAATGAGAACGGAAATAGAGCATATTCATGCACGACTAGATCGAGTTGAGAATGCTCAACCCGAGCACCAACCTCGAGTTCCTAATGTTGTTCGGTGGGGAAGAGCTCAACCAAGGAAGATTGAAGAGGAGTTTGATAACTTCGAGGAGCATGGCTACGAAGATGAAGCCAATAGAAGGTTTGGGGAAAACTTTAGGAGATTTGGAGGCAATCGAGGGGCTAGAAATTTCGAAGATGGAAACACATGGAGTATTAAAATGAAGGTACCTTCGTTCCAAGGAAAGAGTGACCCCGAAGTATACTTTGAGTGGGAAACAAAGGTACAATTTGTTTTTGATTGTCATAATTACACTGACTATAAGAAAGTGAAGCTTGCAGCGGCTGAATTCACAAACTACACGATAGTTTGGTGGGATCAACTAGTGTCGGGGGGGAGACGAGCAGGAGAGAGGCCAATAGACACATGGGATAAGATGAAAGCGGTGATGAGGAAACGTTTTATTCCACGCCACTATTACCGGGAGTTGTACAAGAAACTTCAACAACTTAGGTAGGGTAGTCGAGTATCGAGGAATACTATCGCGAGATGGAGGTCGCCATGATTAGAGCCAATATTGATGAAGATCGAGAAGCTATAATGGCAAGGTTTGTGAACGGTTTGAATACTGAGATTGCTAACCAAGTAGAGTTGCAGCATTATGTGGAGATGGAGGATTTGTTGCACATGGCAATCAAAATTGAAAGGCAACTCAAAACAAGGGGTAGCACGAGATTCAACCGTTATCCGGAGCAATCAAGTTGGAAGAAGACTTTCACGAAGGAGGACAAGACTGGAGTTAAACCTAAGGTCGATGCTAGACCAACTTCTTCCACTTCAAGTGCTTCAGTTAAACCCGATTCTCTCTCAACTCGTAACCGTAACATTAAGTGTTTCAAGTGTCAAGGACGAGGCCACATTTCTACTCAATGTCCGAACAAGAAAAGTATAATGGTACTTGAGAGTGGCGACATAGTAACCGATAACGAGGGAGAATGCAATGCCATGCCGCCTCTGGAGGATATTTTCGAAGCTGAGTGTGAAGCGGCACCGGAGCTTGTTTTAGTTTCTCGACGAGCTTTGAATGCGCAAGCCAAGGAAAGTGATGAGGAGCAACGAGAAAACATATTTCATACGAGGTGCCAAGTAAAAGACAAGGTATGTAGTATGATTATTGACGGTGGTAGTTATACCAATGTTGCTAGTATTGCCTTGGTAAAGAAGCTTGGACTTCCAACGACGGGTCTGTTGGGAATGTGCCCTTAAAGCATTATCGTAATGTTTTATTTTATTTTTGTAAACATTTGTTGAAATTAATAAAAGAAGTATTTATTTTCTAGTTTGAGTGTTTTATACTTGATAAAAATGAATATTCATAAGTCCATAATATATTATATAAACCATAATATTATTGTGTAAGTATATTATACAAAAGAGGATTAATATTATGGATAATATATTTAAAGATGTCCGTAATTAAGTTAAGAATTGGACAACTTGACTGGTAATTATAAATGTGATCCACTCACATTATGAATGTAAAAATTTTATCCGAATTTTTAGTGTTGAGACACTTAGTGGATACATTTTATATAATTTGATTATATAGGACAGGACCAGACGTTATTTTAAGGTCTTTTAGTAAGTACCGTAATAAAGACCTACATGTACGTCACAAGATGATCGTATGAATATCAACCTTAATCCTGAGTATTCACAAACTCTTTGTTTGTGTCAATGGACCTTTTGATTTGTTCTTTAAAGCCCAATTTAGATAATGGGCCTAATAATTACTTTTCGGAGGCCCGGAAGCACAAATAGTTGAGAATATGTTTTACAGATACGGAATCCATAACTTTCTCAAAGAGAAAGATTAAATAATCCCCTTAAGTGTCGCTTTCTGGAACTGAACGGTTTGAGCGCTCTAATTTATAATAAGTTATAAATTAACCGTTCACTGGTGGACCCGATGGTACTTAAGGATCGAGAAATAATTAGAGGGGCAAAACAGTAATTTATCCAGCTCTAATTATGGATCATTATGGAGGGTTGAATTTCATGAAATGATTATATCGATGGACTGATAAATGTTTTGAGTAAATTACTCTGTAATTTCAAGAGTTCAATTCCGAGTTTATAGTGGAATAATTTCGGGATTAATAAATTGAATAATTATTTTATTCAATTTATTGGAGCTTGAAATTATAGGTCCATAGTCCCCAATTCGTCTTTGAGTATTGAGAATTGATAACTAATAATAATTAATTAGATTAATTATTTAATTTCTTACACTTAGTATTATTATTTAATTAAATAGTTTAATATATGAATTTTAGATTGTCTAAAAATTATGTAATAATAATAATACATTTGAGGAAATACCATAAGGAGTAAAATTCTTATGGTGTGGGTGCATGCCACTTGAGATTATTAAAAGAGGAAAAAGAATTTTTAATAATAAGATTATTAAAAATATCACATGTAATAGATATCAAATTAATTAATTAGATTAATTAAAATATAAATATAAGATATTTATTGATATCTATCTATTAAAAGAGGGAGAAGAATAGGAATTAGAATTCTTTTATATATTTATGATTATTTAAATAATTATTATTCTTTAAATAATTATTTATTTATAATATATATATATATTATTTATAATATATATATATATTATATATAGAAGGTTTGATATGTCAAACCTATAGCTGCGGGAGGATCCGATTTACTCAACTATTATATATATATATATATATAAAAAAGTCAAAAAGAAAAATATTAAAACCATTAGTACCGTGTATATATATATATATATATATATATATATATATAAAGGTTATATATATATATAAAGGTTTTGAATTCAAAACCGTGTGAATTTTTCCGGCAACTAAACCCATATGATCGAATATGCGGTGATGGTTTATACAAGTATTATTTGTAAGATTAATACCACTAATTATTTGAAGATAATTTTAGGTCATTAATCAGGATTTGATTTGATCAAATTAATTGGTCATTATTTCACCAATTGTCCACTATTGATATTTAGAGAGTATAAATGTGTTATATGGTAAAAGAAAAGTGACCCTAAATTTTTGTCAGACAAATTCTCTTCTAAGAGAAAAATTTTACGTGAAAAATTTTCTCTACCTTTTCCTCTCTCAATAGTCTCTCCCTTCCTCTTTTGCTTAGAATATTTCATAGTGTAAGAAAATTTAGAGCCCACTCTCTAGTTCAATTCTCTGCTAAAGAATCGAATTGGAAGACTACGGTTTCAAAGCACCAAATAGCCCAGACCGATAAACTCGTGCCAAACGTATTCCATTAGCCCCACCTTGGCAGTTTTGGCACGTACGGTGTTTTGAAGATTTAAGCGCTTCCATAATTTCGTCTCGGTAAAAATCTATATCTCTATTTCAATTAATATATGTTTAATTGTTGTTTGATTGAATTCATATTATCATCACGTTAGATTTTGTGAAAATCTTGATCCGTATTGCATGTGTAAATTGTTTACTATTTGATTCAATTTAAATTGTTTAAATTGAAATTAATTTTTTTAATTCTGCTGCGCAATGTACTCCGATTACCAACAAGTGGTATCAGAGCGGTCGTGATTAATAATATGAAATCAATGGCTTTGATTTATGAAATCTTGATTATATGTATTTATGAATAGGCGCATTGAATATTTTTGTCATAAGATGAATTTTGTTTTGGTAATTGTTTGATGTATGGACATGGACTTGGTCGTTAATTATATGGTCCTTTGGAATTTTTTTTAATTTTTGATTAGATCAAAATTTGTTCGCCCTTGTATTTTATTTTCTGCAATTATTTTTTACTATAAAATCCCACCCTTGGCGACACAAGACGGCAAGACGTTGTTTGGAAGACGAGGATTTTTGTTTTGAACAGAAAGTCGACAAGGATTATCCTTCGCTAGATTGGAGTTGGAAGTTCAAATGTTGGGCTTGTTTTTGAAGCTGGCCCAATACACAACCCAGCAACTCTCATAGTCAATAGTGGGCTGTTTTGTTAAGTAGCCCATGAGGAGTATTTGGAAGTAGTATTCACAGCCACCAACGTTAAAAAAAAAAAAAAAAAAAAAAAAAAAAAAAAAAAAAGTTGTAAATTTTTTTTTGTTTTTTGTTTTTTTTTTCAAAGGACCCGGTCAATTCCATTTATTTTATATTTTATTTGATAAAATAACAAATGTCCATGCATATTCACATGTCATTTAGACTAGGTGCGCCTATTCATTGCATTATAACATGTCATGCATCATGGTTTATTTGTTTAATGTATGTTTTTATTTTAATTAGATTAAAATTGACATAATTAAATATAAATCATGATATTTATTTATTATTTAATTTTGACTAAAATTATTTTGGTTAAAATTAGATAATGGGTTATTCATTAATAATTCTATTTATAAATTGTTAGGAATAGAATTAAACGAATAAATCATATGATCAAAAAGATTTTGTGAAATATGATTATCAATCTTGAATGGGTTCAATATGGGTACTTAAAATAAAAAGAAATTATGTTTCTTAATTTGATATTTTAAATAACCTAGATAAACATTAGATGTTAAAATTAATTTGATTAATTATTCTAGATCATTTAAATCTCAAAATTGATAAATGTTATCTAAAGAAAATACAATTTTTTTTATATTGAGTAATCTAAAAGGTCTCCACCGATAGTTTAGCACCGTGAGGATTGAAATGGCGCCTCAAGACGCTTTGATTCCGTCCTCCCTACGGAGGGTGTCCATTTTAATTCAATATCAAGGCTAGACTTCTTATAATAGATTTTAATATGTACTCCAAGATTGACCTACCCTACGGCGGCACTCTTGGGTTAAGTCCGAAAAGTCGAAACGGTGGGTCTTACTCAAAAGGATATGAGATCAAATGTGTTGATTATATCTTTGACCAAACTATAAACTTCGATAGTTAATGATCATGAAATTAAAAGTAAATAGAATGATTATTAATCAAGAACGTCTTAGTTTAACTAAGTGTATGGTATTTCCTACCCTACGGTGGCGTGTCATGCATGGCTAGTTGAATTATCGAGGAATGTTAAACTAGGTTTTGTATTTTTCTGTGCATTCATGCATCACGTTTAATATTCCAAATTATACAAATACATGAATGTTCATTTCAAACAGTTGATTATATTTATTTCTTTTATTCAGCAAAATGATTTCCAATCCAATTACGTCTCTTTTGGCAAACAATATTTTGACTGGGGATAACTATCAGAAATGAAAAAGTAACATTAACATAGTGCTGGTAAGTGAGAATATAAGGTATGTTCTCACAGAAGGTTGCCCACCACCACCTACTGCGAATGCCCCCCGTGGGACGAGGGACGCATTTGAAGATTGGCGTAAGGCTAATAATAAAGCAAATGGCTACATGTTAGCTTCTATGTCTGAATCCCTCCGGACTAAACTGGAAGAAAAGATAACTGCAGCTGAAATAATGGAAAGTCTCCAAGAAATGTTCGGGAGACAATCTGAGCATGCACGTCATAAGGTGACTAGGAAGTACACCAATACCCGCATGCAATCTGGGACACATGTCCGTGACCATGTCATGAGGATGACAAATTATTTCACTGAAGCTGAACTTCATGGGGCAACATTAGATGAGCCCACTCAAGTGAGCATAATTCTGAACTCGCTGCCGAACGAATTCTTGCCGTTCACTAGCAACTACATAATGAATAAGCTGACTTATTGGATGACTCAGCTTCTCAATGAATTGCAAACTTTTGAGTCAATCTGTGGAACTACGAAGAAGAAGCAAGAGGCAAACGTTGCCAGTAGCTCTAATTCAAAGAAGAAGAAAGCTCAAAAGACAAAGTGTGGTAAGAAGGGTGGACAAGCTCTTGGAGCTAAAAAGTTCAAGAAAAATGACAACAAACCCCAACCCCAGAAAAAGAAGAAGGACAAGAAAGGAAAGTGTTTTCATTGTGATGTTGAAGGGCATTGGAAGCGCAATTACCCTAAGTACCTCGCTGAGTTAGCCGAGGAACGTAGGAACCGAGGTAAATCAGATTTACACGTTTTAGAAAATTGTTTAATAGAGGATGAGTCCTCTTGGATTGTTGATTCGGGATCAACTAACCATGTTTGTACTTCTTTGCAGCTACTTGATTCCTACCAAGAGCTTGCTGAAGGGGAGCTGACTATGAAGGTTGGCAATGGGGCGTCCATTTTAGCTAGAGCAGTGGGAGTTGCCCGTTTAAAACTTCCGTTTAATAAATTTCTATTATTGAAGGATATTTTATATATTCCTGAGTTTTCTAGGAATCTTATTTCAGTTTCCAAACTTCATGAACAATTGTTTGCCATTTCATTTGCTAATAATTCAATTGTGATTTCCAAAAATGGTTTGGATATTTGTCATGCATGTTTGGAAAATGGGCTTTATTTCCTTAGACCTGCTTATCAAATATGTTTGAATACTGAAATGTTTAAAGTAGCTAATCCTAAGTCCAACAAGAAACAAAAACTTAATAGTGATGATGAAACATATCTATGGCACTTAAGATTAGGCCATATTAACTTGTAAAGAATTAACAGGCTAACAAAGGAAGGTCCTTTTAGGGAACTAAGAGTTGGAACTCTACCAGTTTGTGAGTCTTACCTAGAAGGTAAGATGACTAGAAGGCCTTTTTCCGCTAAGGGAGAGAGAGCAAAAGAACCATTAGAGTTAGTACATACCGACGTGTTTGGACCGTTGAATGTACAAGCTCGAGGTGATTATGAATATTTTGTCACATTTATTGATGACTTTTCAAGGTATGGATATATTTATCTTATGCAAAGAAAATCTGAGACTTTTGGAAAGTTTAAAGAATTTGTTGCAGAAGCCGAAAAACAATTAGGCAAATCACTTAAGACACTTAGATCTGATCGAGGTGGAGAGTACTTGGACAATGAATTCAAGGATTTCTTGATAGAGAATGGGATTCTCTCACAGTTGACGGCTCCTAACACTCCAGAACAAAATGGGGTCGCAGAGAGAAGGAACTGAACATTGTTAGACATGGTAAGATCCATGATTAGTTATTCATCTTCACCGTTGTCATTCTGGGGCTATGCCCTACAAACTGCGGTGCATATTTTGAATGTCGTACCGTCAAAATCAATCCCTAAGACCCCACTGGAATTATGGAATGGGCGTAAACCAAGTTTGCGTCACTTTCGTATTTGGGGGTGTCCTGCTCATGTGTTGAAAGGGAAAACTGAAAAATTAGAACCACGGACAGAATTGTGTTTGTTTGTAGGATATCCTAAAGGCACTAGAGGGGGTTTATTTTATAGTCCAAAAGATAAGAAAGTATTTGTATCGACAAATGCTACTTTTCTTGAAAACGACTATATGACAAACTTCAAACCTCGAAGTAAAGTGATACTCGAGGAAATGTTACACGGTCCGATACGTCCACGACCAACAACAGTTGTTGATCATGGGATAGAAGAAACCACAGTTCCTGATCAAGTCACTATGGTACCTAGACGTAGTGGGAGGGAAATTAGATTACCATCTCGTTATAGACAAGAGATTGAAGCAAATGTTCTTACAGATACCAATGAAGAAGATCCATTGACATATAAGGATGCAATGGTAGAGTGTGATAAGGAACAATGGCAAGAAGCCATGAACCAAGAGATGGAGTCCATGTACTCTAACTCTGTCTGGAAACTTGTAGATCCACCTGAAGAAGTCAGGCCCATAGGATGTAAATGGATCTATAAGAGAAAGAGAGGAGCAGATGGGAAAGTAGAGACTTTCAAAGCTCGATTGGTGGCTAAGGGTTATACCCAAAGAGAGGGTATTGACTATGAAGAGACATTTTCTCCTGTCGCCATGTTGAAATCCATAAGGATCCTCTTATCCATTGCTGCCAACTTAGACTATGAAATTTGGCAGATGGATGTCAAGACAGCCTTTTTAAATGGCAATCTTGAAGAAAGCATATATATGGTGCAACCAGAAGGTTTCGTGGCAAAAGGCCAAGAACAGAAAGTCTGTAAGCTATTAAAGTCCATTTATGGACTTAAACAAGCTTCAAAGTCATGGAACATAAGATTTGATGAGACTATCAAAACTTATAGTTTCAAACAAAATAAAGATGAGCCTTGTGTGTACAAGCTCATCAAAGAAAGTAGTGTAGTTTTCTTAATCCTTTACGTTGATGATATCCTACTTATTAGGAATGATGTAGGAGTATTATCAAGTGTAAAGGAATGGCTGAGTAAATAATTTCAAATGAAGGATTTAGAAGAAGCAAGTTATGTTCTTGGGATCCAGATCATTAGGGATAGAAAGAACAGACTTTTGGCTCTATCACAAGCATCTTATATAGATAAGGTACTAACACGTATCTCAATGCAACATTCCAAGAAGGGTCTTTTACAGACCCGACACGGAGTAGTTCTTTCTAAGGAACATTGTCCTAAAACACCTCAAGAGGAGGAGGACATGAGACGTGTTCCCTACGCTTCGGCAGTTAGAAGCCTAATGTACGCAATGTTATATACTAGGCCAGACATCTTTTATGCCGTAGGATTAGTGAGCAGATATCAGTCAAACCCGGTAAAGAACATTGGATTGCTGTTAAACATATTCTAAAGTACTTACGAAGGACTAGAAACTATATGCTTATTTATTCAGGTGGTGACTTGAAACCCATTAGTTATATTGATTCTGATTTTCAATCAGATAGGGACTCAAGAAAGTCGATGTCCGGATCAGTATTCACTCTTGGTGGTGGAGCTGTGATTTGGAGAAGCATAAAGCAATCCAGCATTGCAGATTCTACCATGGAAGCTGCATATATAGCTGCTTGTGAAGCTGCTAAAGAATCAGTCTGGCTCAGAAAATTTTGTACTGACTTGGAAATTGTTCCAGGAATGAATGAAGCCATAACACTTTACTGTGACAACAGTGGAGCAGTGGCTAATTCAAAAAAACCAAGGAGTCACAAAAGGGGTAAGCATATTGAAAGAAAATACCATTTGATTCGAGAAATCGTACATCGAGGAGACGTGAACGTTATGAAGATAGCGTCAGAGAACAACCTTGCTGATCCTTTTACAAAGACACTGGCGGAAAAGACTTTCAACCGCCACTTAGAAGGAATAGGTTTAAAGGAAATGTCTCACATGCTTTAGGGCAAGTGGGAGTTTGTTGGGAATGTGCGCTTAAAGCATTATCGTAATGTTTTATTTTATTTTTGTAAATATTTATTGAAAATAATAAAAGAAGTATTTATTTTCTAGTTTGAGTGTTTTAT
Organism: Boehmeria nivea var. tenacissima; assembly: GCA_018132145.1. NCBI lineage: Eukaryota > Viridiplantae > Streptophyta > Magnoliopsida > Rosales > Urticaceae > Boehmeria > Boehmeria nivea. The sequence goes on along the minus strand of CM030882.1, from coordinate 4,482,026 downwards.
ACTTGATAAAAATGAATATTCATAAGTCCATAATATATTATATAAACCATAATATTATTGTGTAAGTGTATTATACAAAAGAGGATTAATATTATGGATAATATATTTAAAGATGTCCGTAATTAAGTCAAGAATTGGACAACTTGACTGGTAATTATAAATGTGATCCACTCACATTATGAATGTAAAAATTTTATCCGAATTTTTAGTGTTGAGACACTTAGTGGATACATTTTATATAATTTGATTATATAGGACAGGACCAGACGTTATTTTAAGGTCTTTTAGTAAGTACCGTAATAAAGACCTACATGTACGTCACAAGATGATCATATGAATATCAACCTTAATCCTGAGTATCCACAAACTCTTTGTTTGTGTCAATGGACCTTTTGATTTGTTCGTTAAAGCCCAATTTAGATAATGGGCCTAATACTTATTTTTCGGAGGCCCAGAAGCACAAATAGTTGAGAATGTGTTTTACAGATACGGAATCCATAACTTTCTCAAAGAGAAAGATTAAATGATCCCCTTAAGTGTCGGTTTCTGGAACTGAACGGTTTGAGCGCTCTAATTTATAATAAGTTATAAATTAACCGTTCACTAGTGGACCCGATGGTACTTAAGGATCGAGAAATAATTAGAGGGGCAAAACGGTAATTTATCCAGCTCTAATTATGGATCGTTATGGAGGGTTGAATTTCATGAAATGATTATGTCAATGGACTGATAAATTGTTTGAGTAAATTACTCTGTAATTTCAAGAGTTCAATTCCGAGTTTATAGTGGAATAATTTCGGGATTAATAAATTGAATAATTATTTTATTCAATTTATTGGAGCTTGAAATTATAGGTCCATGGTCCCCAATTCGTCTTTGAGTATTGAGAATTGATAACTAATAATAATTAATTAGATTAATTATTTAATTTCTTACAGTTAGTATTATTATTTAATTAAATGGTTTAATATATGAATTTTAGATTGTCTAAAAATCATGTAATAATAATAATACATTTGAGGGAATACCATAAGGAGTAAAATTCTTATGGTGTGGGTGCATGCCACTTGAGATTATTAAAAGAGGAAAAAGAATTTTTAATAATAAGATTATTAAAAATATCACATGTAATAGATATCAAATTAATTAATTAGATTAGTTAAAATATAAATATAAGATATTTATTGATATCTATCTACTAAAAGAGGGAGAAGAATAGGAATTAGAATTCTTTTATATATTTATGATTATTTAAATAATTATGATTCTTTAAATAATTATTTATTTATAATATATATATATATATATATATATATATTATATATATATAGAAGGTTTGATATGTCAAACCTATAGCTGCGGGAGGATCCGATTTACTCACCTATTATATATATATATATATATATATATATATATATATATATATATATATAAGTCAAAAAGAAAAACATCAAAACCATTAGTGCCGTGTATATATATAGTATATATGTATATATATAAAGGTTATATATATAAAGGTTTTGAATTCAAAACTGTGAGAATTTTTTCGGCAACTAAACCCATATGATCGAATATGCGGTGATGGTTTATACAAGTTTTATTTGTAAGATTAATACCACTAATTATTTGAAGATAATTTTGGGTCATTAATCAGGATTTGATTTGATCAAATTAATTGGTCATTATTTCATCAATTGTCAACTGTTGATATTTAGAGAATATAAATGTGTTATATGGTAAAAGAAAAATGACCCTAAGTTTTTGTCAGACAAATTCTCTTCTAAGTGAAAAATTTTACGTGAAAAATTTTCTCTACATTTTCCTCTCTCAATAGTCTCTCCCTTCCTCTTTTGCTTAGAATATTTCATAGTGTAAGAAAATATAGAGCCCACTCTCTAGTTCAATTCTCTGCTAAAGAATCGAATTGGAAGACTACGGTTTCAAAGCACCAAATAGCCCAGACCGATAAACTCGTGCCAAACGTATTCCATTAGCCCCACCTTGGCGGTTTTGGCACGTACGATGTTTTAAAGATTTAAGCACTTCCATAATTTTGTCTCGGTAAAAATCTATATCTCTATTTCAATTAATATATGTTTAATTGTTGTTTGATTGAATTCATATTATTATCACGTTAGATTTTGTGAAAATCTTGATCCGTATTGCATGTGTAAATTGTTTACTATTTGATTTAATTTAAATTGTTTAAATTGAATTTTTTTAAATTCCGCTGCGCAATGTACTCCGATTACCAACAGGGTCATCCCCGTCCTTACAAGCTTCAATGGTTTAATGATGGAGGAGAAGTTCGAGTTAACAAGCAGGTACTAGTGTCTTTTCAATTTGGGAGGTACGGAGATGAGGTATTGTGTGATGTAGCACCTATGGATGCGGGCCACATACTCCTTGGAAGACCTTGGTAATTCGACCGAAGGGTGAAGCATGATGGTTACACCAACAAGTACTCACTAGTGCACAACAACCAAACATTCACGCTTGTTCCTTTAACTCCACAGCAAGTCCATGAAGATCAAATGAAGATGCAACATGAGAGAGAGAGACAAAAGAAAATGAGTGAACAAGAAAAAGAGAGTGTGAGCACAAAAAGAGAGAGCGAGCATAGAGGAAAAGAGAGAGAAAAGATGAGTGATATAAAACATGAGAGGTCACAAAAGAATTTCTTTGCATGAGCGAGAGATGTGAGAAAAGCTTTCTTAGCAAAACAGCCGATGATTTTACTTGTGTATAAGGAGGCTACACTTTTGACTAACTCTAGTGGAAAGGTTCTACCTAGCGCCATTGATGATCTTTTGCAGGAATTTCGTGATGTGGTTGTGGAGGAGATGCCCGCGGGATTACCACCAATCCGTGGCATTGAGCACCAAATAAACCTTGTACCCGGTGTTTCACTTCCAAATAGACCTACTTACCGTACGAATCCGGAGGAGACAAAGGAATTCCAACGGCAAGTTGAGGAGCTTTTGGCCAAGAAAACTCATGTTGAGTTTGCTTGTAATCGTGCTATTCACTCATCCACTAGATTTTCACCGTTTGAAATTGTTTATGGTTTTAATCCACTAACCATTTTGGATTTATCACCTTTACCCATGTTTGAGCGTGTGAATTTAGATGGTCAATTGAAAGCCGACTTGGTCAAGAAGATTCATGAGACGGCTCACCTCAACATTGAGCGAAGGACGGAGCATTATGCCAAACATGCCAACAAGGGTCAAACAAAAGTGGTGTTTGAACCGGGTGATTGGGTGTGGTTACACATGCGCAAGGAGCGATTCCCAGAGCAAAGCCGTTCAAAGCTACTTCCTCGAGGCGACGGGCCCTTCCAAGTCCTTGAGCGCACAAATGATAATGCCTACAAATTGGATCTTCCTGGTGAGTATAAAGTTAGTGCTACTTTTAATGTGACTGACTTATCTCCTTTTGATGTAGGTGATGATTTGAGGGCAAATCCTTTTCAAGACGAGGGGAATAACGAGGGCATGACCAAGAACACTCATGGAGAGCCATTCAAAGTACCCGTCAGACCAGTCACGCGAGCTCGGGCAAAGCGATTCAAGGATGATCTTCAAAACTTGATCATAAAGCTTCAACATCATGAGATGGACGTGTGTGAAAAGGAAGCATTACAAGCGGATCAACAATTGAGGCTCGTACAGGTCATTCGGGCTGAAGTTGAAGAACCTTGAAGAAAGCCCACCATAGGTGACATCACGTTGTTGCTCCATTTCGAGAGGCCTTCTTGAACTGTAATTAAGCATACATACTGGATCAAAGATCATCGAAAGAGCTTTCCAACGACATATCATATGCGCATTTTCGACAAGTAATAACGGAGATATGAGCGTTCCAAAATCAGTGCGCAGAAAGACCGCGAACCGAGCCCATTGTGACGAACTTCATTTATTTTATGTCTAATTATGTAATTATTTTATGTGTCAGTCCTAAAACGACATTGGCTATTTATTAGACATTTTAGGGTTTATTTTAGGTCTATTTCAGTGTTTATTTTATTTTATTTTATTATAATAATTGTAATTAAACCTAGCCCTATTTAAAGGAGCTTCTAATCAATAAGAAAGGCAGACTTTGATTATTCAGAAAATCACCTTATGTGTTGAGAGATTAACTATTCTCTTTAGTTCTTCGTAGGACTAATCAAACTAAATAAAGAGTACTTTGTGACATTCACCGACTTATCAATCGGCTTATCGAATCCGATTGTGGCGTCATTCAATCCATCAGTGAATCTAATTCGTAGAATGATCCGAATCGAGCTAGCTAGGGTATTGGGTCTCGGAGCAAGTCGACCGGGGTTCATATCAGTTGGTATTAGAGCCAGTCTTCTACATTAGGTTCGTCTATCCATTTATTAGTTTTCGTTTGTTTCAATTCGTATAAAAAAATCAGTTTGGGTTGTGTTCTTATTTTGTTCGTGTCAATATTGTTCGATTTTCGTTGTTAGCCCGCTCATATTCTTTGTTTCAAGTCAATTTGGGTGTCAATCTGTCCGTTCTTTGTGTTTGGTATCATTTGTTCTTGTCCAATTAATTGGGATTGTGTTCGGGTAATTTAGGGTTTGTCGAGTTGGTTAATCTTAGTAATATTTTTATCTTTTTTTTTTTTTTGGTTTTGTCGTTGAAATCTTATGTTAAATTGGGTTTGGAGTCATTAAAATTAGGCTTCTTAGTGTTTGGTATCAAGTTTTTGAGTTTAGAGTCATTTGGGCACATTTTCGCGAAGGAAACCCGACGCATCGCCGGTCGATCGCCCCATACAGCCGAACGACCGCCCATTTTTACACCGTTCCGCAGAACGCCTGCCGGTCGATCGCGGATTCATAGCCGAACGATCGGCACCCTTTGCCGGTCGATCGCAGATTCATAGCCGGTCGATCGGCACCCTTAGCCGGTCGATCGCCCAGTTATAGACGAAGGACCGCTTGATTCTACATCTTTCAGCAGAACGTCCGCCGATCGATCGCCGATTCCTAGCCGAGCGATCGCCCGAAACGCCCAGATAAAAAAAATAGAAAGAAAAAAAAAATGACGCTTTAGTGAAGCCCATATTACGAAGAAAAAAATTAGTCTAAAAAAAATACTAAGTAAAAATAGAGTCATAAAAAGTATTTGAGGGGCTAAATTGAAAATTTCTAAAAGTTAGTCGGAGCCTATTTTGGCGTCGTTTTTCGAAAATTTTCTTCTTTTGGGTTGTTTGGATTCCACTTTCGTTGTGTGGGTCGTGAAATTAGTTATGTAGAAGTGTCATTTGGTATTCTTTTGAATTGGTTAGTTTGATAATAACCAAAAGAGAATTGTTCGAGTGGTAAAAGGTTGTGTGTGCGATCATTTGAGGGTAAAAGCTATATTTTTTTTTCAAACACGAGCGTTGAGTGAACATATCTAGAGTGAAACACGTAAGGGAGTGATTTGGTGAGGTCCTACTTTTGTCTAACCTTTGTTTTGTAGCCAATCATGTCCAACGAAAGCAACACCAACGATAGTGCTCAAAGAGAGGGGACGCGAAGGTTGATGATAGAGGCAATGATAGGAGAGATGAGGTGAATAATGAGAACGGAAATAGAGCATATTCATGCACGACTAGATCGAGTTGAGAATGCTCAACCCGAGCACCAACCTCGAGTTCCTAATGTTGTTCGGAGGGGAAGAGCTCAACCAAGGAAGATTGAAGAGGAGTTTGATAACTTCGAGGAGCATGGCTACGAAGATGAAGCCAATAGAAGGTTTGGGGAAAACTTTAGGAGATTTGGAGGCAATCGAGGGGCTAGAAATTTCGAAGATGGAAACACATGGAGTATTAAAATGAAGGTACCTTCGTTCAAAGGAAAGAGTGACCCCGAAGTATACTTTGAGTGGGAAACAAAGGTACAATTTGTTTTTGATTGTCATAATTACACTGACTATAAGAAAGTGAAGCTTGCAGCGGCTGAATTCACAGACTACACGATAGTTTGGTGGGATCAACTAATGTCGGGGGGGAGACGAGCAGGAGAGAGGCCAATAGACACATGGGATAAGATGAAAGCAGTGATGAGGAAATGTTTTATTCCACGCCACTATTACCGGGAGTTGTACAAGAAACTTCAACAACTTAGGCAGGGTAGTCAAAGTGTTAAGGAATACTATCGCGAGATGGAGGTCGCCATGATTAGAGCCAATATTGATGAAGATCGAGAAGCTACAATGGCAAGGTTTGTGAACGGTTTGAGTACTGAGATTGCTAACCAAGTAGAGTTGCAGCATTATGTGGAGATTGAGGATTTGTTGCACATGGCAATCAAAATTGAAAGGCAACTCAAAACGAGGGATAGCACGAGATTCAACCGTTATCCGGAGCAATCAAGTTGGAAGAAGACTTTCACAAAGGAGGACAAGACTGGAGTTAAACCTAAGGTCGATGCTAGACCAACTTCTTCCACTTCAAGTGCTTCAGGTAAACCCGATTCTCTCTCAACTCGTAACTGTGACATTAAGTGTTTCAAGTGTCAAGGACGAGGCCACATTTCTACTCAATGTCTGAACAAGAAAAGTATGATGTTACTTGAGAGTGGCGACATAGTAACGGATAATGAGGGAGAATGCAATGCCATGCCGCCTCTGAAGGATATTTTCGAAGCTGAGTGTGAAGCGGCACCGGAGCTTATTTTAGTTTCTCGACGAGCTTTGAATGCGCAAGCCAAGGAGAGTGATGAGGAGCAACGAGAAAACATATTTCATACGAGGTGCCAAGTAAAAGACAAGGTATGTAGTATGATTATTGACGGTAGTAGTTGTACCAATGTTGCTAGTATTGCCTTGGTAAAGAAGCTTGGACTTCCAACGACGGGTCATCCCCGTCCTTACAAGCTTCAATGGTTTAATGATGGAGGAGAAGTTCGAGTTAACAAGCAGGTACTAGTGTCTTTTCAAGTTGGGAGGTACGGAGATGAGGTATTGTGTGATGTAGCACCTATGGATGCGGGCCACATACTCCTTGGAAGACCTTGGCAATTCGACCGAAGGGTGAAGCATGATGGTTACACCAACAAGTACTCACTAGTGCACAACAACCGAACATTCACGCTTGTTCCTTTAACTCCACAGCAAGTCCATGAAGATCAAATGAAGATGCAACATGAGAGAGAGAGACAAAAGAAAATGAGTGAACAAGAAAAAGAGAGTGAGAGCACAAAAAGAGAGAGCGAGCATAGAGGAAAAGAGAGAGAAATGATGAGTGATATAAAACATGAGAGGTCACAAAAGAATTTATTTGCATGAGCGAGAGATGTGAGAACAGCTTTCTTAGCAAAACAGCCGATGATTTTACTTGTGTATAAGGAGGCTACACTTTTGACTAACTCTAGTGGAAAGGTTCTACCTAGCGCCATTGATGCTCTTTTGCAGGAATTTCGTGATGTGGTTGTGGAGGAGATGCCCGCGGGATTACCACCAATCCGTGGCATTGAGCACCAAATAGACCTTGTACCCGGTGTTTCACTTCCAAATAGACCTGCTTACCGTGCGAATCCGGAGGAGACAAAGGAATTACAACGGCAAATTGAGGAGCTTTTGGCCAAGAAAATTCATGTCGAGTTTGCTTATAATCGTGCTATTCACTCATCCACTAGATTTTCACCGTTTGAAATTGTTTATGGTTTTAATCCACTAACCCTTTTGGATTTATCACCTTTACCCATGTCTGAGCGTGTGAATTTAGATGGTCAATTGAAAGCCGACTTGGTTAAGAAGATTCATGAGACGGCTCGCCTCAACATTGAGTGAAGGACGGAGCAATAGGCCAAATATGCCAACAAGGGTCAAACAAAAGTGGTGTTTGAACTGGGTGATTGGGTGTGGTTACACATGCGCAAGGAGCGATTCCCAGAGCAAAGGCGTTCAAAGCTACTTCCTCGAGGCGACGGGCCCTTCCAAGTCCTTGAGCGCATAAATGATAATGCCTACAAATTGGATCTTCCTGGTGAGTATAAAGTTAGTGCTACTTTTAATGTGACTGACTTATCTCCTTTTGATGTAAGTGATGATTTGAGGGCAAATCCTTTTCAAGTCGAGGGGAATGACGAGGACATGACAAAGAACACTCATGGAGAGCCATTCAAAGTACCCATCGAACCAGTCACGCGAGCTCGGGCAAAGCGATTCAAGGATGATCTTCAAAACTTGATCATAAAGCTTCAACATGATGAGATGGACGTGTGTAAAAAGGAAGCATTACAAGAGGATCAACAATTGAGGCTCGTACAGGTCATTCGGGTGACCTTGAAGAAAGCCCACCATGGGTGACGTCACGTTGTTGCTCCATTTCGAGAGGCCTTCTTGAACTGTAATTAAGCATACATACTGGATCGAAGATCGTCGAAAGAGCTTTCCAACGACATATCATATGCGCATTTTCGACAAGTAATAACGGAGATATGAGCGTTCCAAAATCAGTGCGCAGAAAGACCGCGAACCGAGCCCATTGTGACGAACTTCATTTATTTTATGTCTAATTATGTAATTATTTTATGTGTCAGCCCTAAAACGACATTTCATCTATTTATTAGACATTTTAGGGTTTATTTTAGGTCTATTTTCAGTGTTTATTTTATTTTATTATGATAATTGTAATTAAACCTAACCCTATTTAAAGGAGCTTCCAATCAATAAGAAAGGCAGACTTTGATTATTCAGAAAATCACCTTGTGTGTTGAGATTTTAACTCTTCTCTTTAGTTCTTCGTAGGACTAATCGAACTAAACAAAGAGTAATTTATGGCGTTCACCGACTTCTCAATCGGCTTGTCGCATCCGATTATTGCGTCATTCAATCCATCGTTGAATCTAATTCATAGAACGATCCGAATCGAGCTAACTAGGGTATTGGGTCTCGGAGCAAGTCGACCGGGGTTCATATCATTGCCCTTGAACAAAAGATATGGTCTCGTCAGTTCGCTTATCTCGTAAATACGAGAGCAAAATACATGGAATTAATTCTTAAATGCTCAGGCTCTCTAGGTAAGTTTCCCTAGACGGACCCTCTTCGTTCGATTACTTTGGGGTCGACGCCTAGAAGGATCTAATTAGGCTTAAGGACTTTATTTGACTAAGTTACCCTTAAGAGGCCCAAGGCCCGATTTGTGATTCACGCCCTAATCACCTAAGTCTTAGACTTAGATAGGAGGCCCAAAGGATGGTTTGGGCTTCAGGTTAGAATTAGGCTCAAAATGGCCTTCATAGTTTCCAACTGCTAGGCCCAATAAAGTTTTGAGCTTGAACAAGATGAAGGCCCGAAAAGGCCTTCGCAATTTTCAAAATAGTTAGGCCAAGCAAGATCTGGGCCTCAAACAAGATGAAGGCCCAAAATGGCCTTCGCAGCTTTCAAAATAGGCAGGCCCAACATAGTCGGGCCTTAAACAAGGTGAAGGCCCAAAATGGCCTTCACGGTTTTCTCAAGTCTCGCTAGTGTTTGTTTTGTCTATTTTTAATAAAGTTGCTCGGATTTAAAAGATATCCGAGTCTTTGTTTTTTTTTTTTAAATAATTCGTTTAGTCCACTTTTACTTTAACGTTCTCATCTCCCCGTGTTTGAGCTGGGCTTGGCCCATTTAAGTCTCACACTCGTCATACACTTTCGATATTTCATCGAACTTGTGTTCGTGGTTAGGCTCTAGAAAAAGGTTCGAGCTTTTGTCTTTACATAATTATAAAATCCTTATAATTAAAGCTCTCTCAAAAACTTCGAACACTTTATTATTCTCAAATTTTCACATACACTTCAACATAAATGGCTTCTATTTGTGATTATTTCAATTCCAAGGAAGGGTTTAGTTTGGTTGGACGTTTTGTCTGGAAATAATTTCACTCATTTTCTAAAAAACAAACCGTGTAGACCTAATCCATGTTCAAGCCAATTAATACAATTTTCAAAATTAGTTTGTAAGGTTTTAAGATCATAAAAATAAAAAAAATAAATAAAATAAAAAACAGTTTGTACTATGTTATTAATCTCTTTAAACAATCACAAAAATTTCAACTCCCTTGGCTATTCATATTATGGTTTTCGGGTTTGTTCAAACGTTTGCTAGATTTTTTCGAAATCTTTATAAATCTCTAGGTTGTGAACGTGCACTTGAATCATTTTACAAAATATACTTCATTAACCAAAACTTGGCTTTGATATCCTTAGGTTAATCGGCAATCACATGAAAACAATTTGCTTTTTATCTTTTTAAAGAAACGTGCACACCAATCCGTTGGAAATCGGTGTGCATGGATTTGGTTTTCAACTTCGAAACCGTGTGTGTGATGGTGAGTGTCTGAGGCATGCATTCAAAGGTAGTCCGACGCACACAAAGTGAGAAAATAGCCAAACACACACACACAACACCATGAAGCCAAAAACATAGCAAAACTTGATGATAGAAAGAGCACCATGCAATCCCAGAAGCTAGGGCTTTCTTCGAAATATGTGCTCGGCCACTCACCATGCAACAAGAAAACTAAAAACAACCAAAGTCCTTAAAATGTCCTTTTTACAACTATGACTTTCCACGGAGATATTTCTACCAAGAAACTCATAACTAAAGTCTAAGAAAAACTTTATACTAATGAGTATGGCACCTAGGGCTCTCGGTTCTTGGTTTGAATCTGAGTGTGTTGATGGCCTTCTTGCTTTGTCTACATATCGAAGCTTCCATGCCAAGATTTCTCCTCAATTTTCCTATAATATGTGGTTGGAAAGTTCAAGGAAAGAACTCAACCTTCGAACTACACAAAGAACCCTAGAAGAATGGTTTGGTCGGAGTTCTTACCTTGGTGTCGATCAACACTCTCAAACCTCTCCTTCTTTCTTTGTCTCAGCCTTCTCTCTCTCTCTTTCTCTCTCTTTCTCTCTCTCTAGCCTCACGGTTTTCTCTCTAAGTTATTGGGTTGGAAATTGAAAAATGGGAGACAAAAAGGTTTAGATCTATTTATATGGAGAGAGAAACTCTTTGCCGAGTGTCTCTCTCTCTCCTTCTCTCAATTTTTTATTTTGAATTCCATGATAACTCTATTAATATTTCGAACCTAATCTCGACCCTTGGGGTTTCCATTCTTTCTAATCCAATGATGGAGGTTTAATAAGAGTAAAATCTTTTGGTTTTCCAAGTTTTTGGCCATCATTATTTTCCTTCTCTTTCCTTAGTTGCCGTGGCCTTCCTCTCCTCTACTTGGCATTAATTGTCCAATGCATGCATTATATTTGAGTATCAAAACTCATCTCAACCCTTGATTGAAAGGAAAACCTTGATCCAAGAGTTGATATCAAGACAAGCCCTTTGAAACCACCCTTGTCTTTTTATCTTCTCATCACTATTCTCATTAATTAATAATTTCCATTAACTCTCTCTCACTTAAAAAATGTGACATAGCTCCCCTTTTTCCTATGGATTTATTCCTGATTAATTAATTCAAGTTAACTCATAAGGATGAATCTTGGGCCTTGATTGAAATGAAATGTTTGATCCAATGGTCGACGTTGGGACAAGACAACCCAACCTTTGTCTTTTCATCTCCTCCCTCAGGTGCCATTTTTCCTTAAATTGGTGATTGGCTAGTTTAAATCAACCACCAATCACAAAATCCTTAGCATTATTTTATTTGTCACCACTTTGACCTAGTTGGCTTCTATTTAAATTCCACCCACTATCTATTTGGCCCCACGGATTTTGATCCAAATTTTGGGCTTGGATTTGATCTATGGTGTAGCTAGGCCTATTGGGCTCAAGTCCTATTCAGCCACGGGCCGGGTTGTGGGCTCGGTGGGCTTTCTAGGCCCGTTCTTTCTTAGTAGGCTCACAATTTCAATTCTACCTTGTCAAATTTGATATGACCTAATTGGTCTTATACGGAACCCAAGACTTTAACGAGACCTATAGATGGCACAATAATGTTTTCTTGATAGATTTAAAAGTTTCGGTGGTCGTTTGAACTTGGTTCGGGTATTCCCGACCTAACGGCCTAAACCCGTGCTTTTCGAGTTTTAACCATTATCGCTCCGTCTCAATTCGGAATTGTTTCAAATTTGAAACTAATGTTAATTACAGGATTGTAAGTCATACTGCAACCTTAATGACAAATTACAACCCAAAAAGGGATCATTTTTCTAAATTGGGCCAATTTTGTAATTTTTAAGAGTTTAGGGACTCATGGTGAAATTTCGTACTCTAACGAGTTACTTTCAAATTAAATGACCACTAAGAAAATAATCACAAGTATTCCAATTATAAAGATAATGCAAGATGGGAGTGAGTTCAAATCGCAAGACTAAATATAAATAAATTATCGAAGGGTCGTTAATTACAAAAATGACTATCCCGTCTATCGGGAAAATACCGAAAAGGATAACCCCGGGGGTCGGTGTTACAAGTACGATCGCCATAAAATGATTAAACGCTTACCATAGTTACATGCGTGGCATCGCTTCTATGGGTCAACGCTCACTTCTGCGTTATGGACCCACCACGCTTCCAGAAAAGTCTTTCTGGAGAGCACCCTATTCAAGACTGACTTCGAACTTGGTTTTGACTCATTATCCACATGTCGTTACTCCGACTTATCACATATATATCTTTCTTTCTTTGCTTTGCTTTGTCTGGGATCTACTAATGGTCACAGTAACAATGATACCGTGCTGGTGAGGAGAAGGCCAATCTCCCCGCAATCATACATATTTTATTCCACATTCAATTGGTCGACTTTGTGTGGAGAATGCTCTCTTCTTGGAGCTCGGCCTTCTTTCTTTGAGCCTGGTAGTACCATTGACATTTTTACAATTTTATTCTCGTTAACCTATTATCAACTCACTTGGAGGACTGAGATTTCTTTCAGATTCCTATCACGTCATCAACTTGCACAGAGGACTAGGATTACATCTGTCTTTATGCCCTTGTCATTTCACACAAATGACTGGGATTCGATTTGTTCTTTATCCCTTTGTCAACTCACCAAGAGGACTAGAATTTGGTTTATTCTTACCCATTGTCTACTCCCGATGAGAATTGGGATATTACAAGTGGCCTTAGATTTCATTAGGTTTAGAATTCACAATTAATCACATAATTAATAGACTACTCATAAGTCCTAAACAATTGGCCTCTTGTGCTTTAAGTTCGACGACCCATAATTTAACTCGTTTCGATATTTCACAGCAAATACAATCAATAAGGCTTGATGGCGTTTTGACTCTGGTTCACACATGGGTCGAAACCCTAATGTAGACTCCTATCGGAATTGGTTGGAGTCTTATTCACGTCTCATTGGATTCTTGATCAAACAAGACTTCACTTAATCGTTTACACCTCCCTTATTCTCTTATATTTACTTACTTTTATACTTTATCCTTTACCTCTTGATTTAATTTTCTTATTAATCTTACAAGGTCGGGTACACGAATCGAAGTCCGACTTCTTGAATAGTTTACGAGACGGAGCCCAATTTACTTAATTTATCTATGCTTAACATTTATTGGAATAGCACAGGTCAAACCTGGCTTAGATTCCAACATGGACCAAAGTCCGTTTCTTTTTAGTATCTTATTCATGACTTATTCAAGTCTTATTCAAGTCATATCCAAAGACTTAACCCAATTTATCTATAATTCTTAATCATCCAATCGTATCTCATTTTAATGTTTCCATCCGGCTTAGATTCGTTTTAGTGCCACGCGATATGTATACGTAGCACACAATATATAGTCTGAGAATTACTAATGCAACCCTAGCAAACAAGTACAACACAACAAGCTGGTGTCGTAGGTGCATCGCCACTTATCTTTGCGAGCTTTACGGCAGTTCCAAGATCGTCTTAAGAGCTTGCTCCAAACATCTTCTTGTCTCTTTGCCCTTAAACATTATAAAGACATAGTCTCGTTAGTTCGCTTATCTCGTTACTTCGAGAGCGAAGCTATTCTATGACTTCAACACTTAAATGCTCAGGTTCTCTAAGTCATCTTTGCAACTCGACGAGTCTTCCTAACCTTAGTTAGGTTCGATGGCTAACCGACACTCTAATAGATGTTCCCGGTGCACCTCGGGGCTTTCTCAGCTACTCCAAGGGTTGTTTCGCACTATACTTATTCCTAAGGCTCAAAAACTATTCTTATAAATTGTTTGGCCATTTCTTTCGATCTAATGAATCAAATAAAAGACCATACTAACCCTTGCAAAGCTAGGGTGTACTTTATAAAACTTTAATAAGTTCATTTAAGTTATAAAAACCGTCTTTTAACCAATTTTAGGGTTGATTACTCGAGTTTGAGGGTCCGAGCTTTAATCTCGGCCAAAAGACTTGAACTTAGTTCATATTGACTTTCTAAAGCTCTCTTCTCAAGGTGTTAGGGCTGAAAATCAGAGTGATTTAAGAATAAACACCAATTTGACTAAACCTTGAGACTTTGCCGAACTAGTGGTTACGGATTGGCTTGAAAAAACCGTTTAAAGCTCTTATTCTAGCTTTTTCCTTTATTAGTGTTATAAACACTTAAAAGGAAGTAACTTCTAGGTTTCTAAGGATGTTTAATCCTTATTTCCAACCCTCATCAAAGTATTAGAAAGCCCGTACTACTCAACTTTACAAATTGAAGACGTTCTCAAAACTAGTTTTGCAATTTCTCATGAAACCATCATTTTAAGCTTTAAACTTTATTTCATTTTACAAAAACCATATTAATCAAAAAGAAGCAGTGGATTTTAGGTTTCTAAGGAGGTTTTTAACTCCTTAATGTGAACCTTCATCTAAATCTAAGAGTCGTGTTGCTAGGTTTTACAATTTAGAGACTTTCTAAACTAGTTTCATAGTTTGCTTTAAAACCCATCGTGTTCCTAAAGCCTTTTTTGATTTATCTTGATCTTAGTCCAGAAGTACTTTAAAAACAGAATAATAAGGAAACAAATACTATTTTTAAAGTCCATTTAGTTTTCAGATATTGCCAAAAATCACTAGTTTTATCTTTCTTAACGGGCAAGCACTTTGGTCCGTTGGAAACCGTCGTGCATGGGTGAGTTTTTGCCATATCTAATCTTTAAACACAATATCAAAGCCATAAAAGAATGAAAACAAATAAATTATGTAGATGAAGAGCCACGGGCCAAAGTAGGCGAAGCTCTAAGGGCAAAAACCACTTCATGTATTGAACATAAGCGTGCAAGATTCGAAAGCTAGGGTTCCTAGCTTCAGTGAAGCTTGCATTCGGCTTTTCTCAAACAAAATGGCCATATAACCATAAGCTATTACAACATATCACCCATAAAATACATCCATGACCTTTATCAAAATATCTAAACTTAAAACTAGTTAAAAACCTACAAAGTTATAAGAATATACATTTGTTATAAGGGTATACCTAAGCTCTCGGTTAAGCTTTTTCTTTTCCTCTTCCTTGGTTGGCCGGCCTCCACCTAGGATTTCTCATCAAGAACTAAACCTTGGTGGCTCTTGGTCTAGGGCACAGGTGAAAGGATGGTTTAGAGAATGTTTTTAAGAAAACTAAACTAAAAGCACGCTCACGTTATTACTTTACGTTCTCTTTGAAAGAACTTGAGTGTTGCGAGTCTTTCTCTTCTTTTCTCTATAGTGGCTGACCCCTCTCTCTCTCTCTCTCTCTCTCTCTCTCTCTCTCTCTCTCTCTCTCTCTCTCTCTCTCTCTCTCTCTCTCTCTCTCTCTCTCTAAACTTTTCTTTTCTCTCTTTTCTTTCTCTCATGGTCGAGTGACATCCCGAGGCCCGTTTACACAGAATGGTAGCAAGATACCATTCCTAAGACTTACCGATCATCAATTTGACCTAACGGAATTTCTATTGAACCCGAGACTTGATGAAACCTATCTAGGTTATTAATAACTTCTAAAATACAGTTTAGAAGTTAACTTTAAAGTCTTAGTGGTCGTTTTGAGCTCACTTTACACTTTTACCATTATTTCACAGTTAATTCTAGACTTCGTTTCGGCTTTGTTTTAGCTCGAAATGACTTCAAATTTGAAACTAAGACTCATTATATGATTATAATTCATATGATAGCCTTAAAAATAGATTACAAACATAAAAAGAGTTGTTTTTCTAAATTTGTATTATCTGTGTAAATATTCGAAAGTTCAGGGACTCTTGGTGCAACTTTGCACTTCTTAGAGTCGAACTCAATTCTTATGGCCACTATGATCTAAAATAGATATCGCAATAATATTTGGACAATGAAATAAATAAAATATAGTCTAAAATGAGACGAGATATTATTTAATTATTAAAGGATCGATTACAAACCGTCTTTTCCTTAACTACATTGAGGAAGTACGTAAGGAAGATAACCACGGGGGGGCGGGGTTACAAAAACGCTTTGCTAGGCAACTAAAGATCATTCGTATAATACTTTTTCACGTAATCCTATAGGAGACGAAGCATAAGTTAGAACCTTACTATAGTGTTTAAGTACAATACATACTTATAAGCGTCACTGTGAGAATCTTTTGGTTTTATACGCTAATGTTTATTTAAATGTCCTTTTTTTAGTATAAATACCTTATACTGTGATCTTTTGTATAATTTTTTTATTATAGGTCAACTTTAAACAACTACTATACTATGGGGATCCTTATCCATTACTTCTTCACACATAATGTTACTTCGAAAAGAACACGATCCAGTTAAAAAGCACTTTTGGGAGTTTAATACATGGTTATGTAATCGTCAAAATCTCTTGAGTTCTCTATTCTAGAAGTCCATTCAAATCAAAAGTGATAATTTATTTAACAATTATACGAAAAGTATGATTAAACTGAAACGGTCTCATAATCGGTTAGAGGAATCAATGTATCACTTTTTGCAAAGCCTACATCCCCGAAAGGAGATCCATGTCCATTATCCCTCTCTTCTTCTCTGTCCTACCACTAAAAACCTTTTACATCAACACTTATGACCCTTAAGCTTAACAACAGCTTTGACGGTGTTTATGTTTTTTTTATTGTATTTCTTAAAAAATGTAAAACAATATTAATTGTATTTGGCATGCATAACAACTTACGAAATCGTAAGCAATTCTTGTCACGATCCGTTAGGTCGAGCCGCGACGGGTTATCAACATACTTTTATACATTTGTTCTTAAATTTATAAATCACAACATAACATAAAGAAATGATGCTTTATTACAATTTTTTTTTTTGACATAGAGTTATTACAATTAACATAAATGTTTACATCATATACACTGCTTTAAAAATAAGCACAAAATATATATGGTCTGAGTATAACCACGTTGGTGCCATAGGTGATGAGTGAGCAATATACTCACTAATATATCACATTTTCCATCTTGAATTGTTGTAATTTCCTCAAGTTTTAATGCATTTTGGTGAGTTTTGTTGTATAGGTGATTTGAGAACAAACACGAAAATCGAGACGAAGAAACCCGAAAAAACGAATAAATCTTGAAGAAGAAGTAAGAAAAATCAAGGAGAAAGATCAAGAGCCGGTCGTTCGCCTGTCATGGGCCGAACGACTGCCCGAAATAGCCAAAAAGAAGGAAAAACCCGAGGCATCGCCGGTCGTTCGCCAAAATCCAGCCGAACGACCGCCCGGGTGAAGAATCGCGAAAAAAACTCCTTGGGAAAATCGACCGCCAAGTTGGGCGGTCGTTCTTCTGATCTGGGCGAACAATAGCCCAGCCAATTTTTAGCATCGACTTTTTATGAGCCGATCGTTCGCCAAACTCAGTTGAACGACTGCCAAACTTTGCTGATGCAAGAACGACAACGTTTTAACTTCGTTTCAAGATGGAAAATTAGGTCAAATCACTAGGGCTATAAATATATCATGTTTTGGACGAAAAAAGAGAGGTTCATACACAAAGAAATACCACAAGAAGATCAAGAACACCAAGAGAAGGATTGGCTCTTCAAAGAGGAGACGAAGATATATTTGCTTGCGAATCTCACCTGACTTTTCTCTATTCTCTTTATTTTCTTCTCTTGTATTTCTTGTAGTCATTATGAACCCTAGTTTATTTTATATAATTATTTGTTTGGTTTCAAGAGGCTAAATCTCTCTCTATGAGAGATTAGCCGAACTCAATGTCGAATCCATTATAATTTTCATTAATAAATTGCTGCAATTACTCAATTCTCATGTTTGTATTCTTGTTGGTTTATTTATTTATTTCTATTTGCAATTGAGAGATTTGATAGAAACTTTATATTCAATTTGATTAAACTTGAGAGAGGCAATTTGATTGAGTTGGGAATAACAAGAATCACAACTTATACGCCATATGTACCGAGAGGAGATTGGTAGTCTAGGTAGTCGAATTTTGAATCGTAAGGACCGAGAGGTGACCGATTTAGGACTCTAGGAATCGCGTGTGAATGTATTAAATTTCAACGAGCGGACGCGTGAGTTAGAATTGAGTACATAATTAGGTCAATAAGCAAGAGCTACGATTTAGTTCTTAAATTCCTAGACTAGCATAGAATTAAGAATTATGGTGAGATATTAAGGAGTAATTGAATAGAAGACATGTTAAGGGAAGCTAATTGATCCTAGGTTTTATTTATAGAATTTTTGTTTACATTTATTTTGTTTGTTTATCTTTCTTCATCTAATTTGCTAGCCTAGATAAAGTAGACATTTAGTATACGTAGTGCTTAGTTAATTAGGTTAGTTAGTTCTCTGTGGGAACGATATCTGGACTCTTTTATCTACTTTATTACTTGAACGATCCGTGCACTTGCAGTTAAATTCGCATGTGTTTTCGAGCGAACAATAGGTCAGTCCACATGTGCACTCCTCGTGCTCGGCGATCTCGCATCAATCCATTTGTAGCTTGCCTTTAAATATGAAATCAAGAAACATAATGAGTCTCTAATCTCAATAAGTGACTATACTATAAGTCATGCAAATGCAACACAATCATACAATTTAGCCTATATACACAGAAAAGGTTGAAAGAAATCATGTGTCACGTACTGGATAATTCTTGTCCCTAGAACTACTAGCATTCAATTGTATTTTCTTAGTGTTTGCGTCAACCATTCTCGTAGACGTCTCAGCTATTATGTTTTGCATTCTCTTTTTGTCTAGGATCCACAAATAGTGTGGTAAAAGTGGGCTACCTCGCCTGCCAGAGCCTTTCTAGGCCAACACCTCCTCTTTAAATGGAGAAAGCTAGGCCGTGTACTTTGTCATAACTTCATCCTTTTTAAAGTCTTGAGTGAGCATTTGTTGTCCCAAAGGACTACGGTACCACAATCATCATTTGAGAATTTTAAGTTATGTTGTTAACGTATGTTGGTGTCTTTTCATACATCTTGAAATTCAAGTCAATTATAGATTGGTTATTCTGGACCAAAACAATCACGATTCAACACCCAATACACAGTCTTAACAGAGAAACGACTAGATTTTGCTGGAGTCCACACCAATCTATATGGGAACAACTCCAGGAGAACTTGAATTTCTAGAATACGACTCTGGAAGGAACCATGGCTCCACTTTTCTTTTGGCCTAGCTTCTTCCATGATTGACCATCAAATCAACCATGCGGGCTGGTTTAGGAGTATTGGGCTCATTGTTTCCTTGAAAATGCATTACTGAGCCGTCAAGAAGATCCTGTAGGCCCGACTTCAAAAAATCTGCACAAATATTGATCTTGCGACTATCCCCTAATATGAAACCCACCCATTTACGTAGTAGAGGCAAAATCAAGAAAAGACCTAGCCAAACATAAGAGTCGTAGTTTGAGGGGGCAATTTCACAGACATTTCCATTTTCACAATACTTCATAGATAACAACATAGCACAAAGACTTTGTTTCCCAGAGATTACATCCCAAATCACTTTTGAAAGTAAGGCTTAGTTGATATCCCAAGCTTTTTCTAATCTCGAGGCCTCCCACCCTCTTGGGTTGATAAATATCATCCAATACTTTGGTGCGTAGAATCGCGAAGTGTCCACAATTCCCTTTCACCAAAAGCAACGTATGTGAGAATCAATCTCCTCACATACAGTCTTTGGAACGCCAAAAGTTACCAGATAGTGTAGGCTGGTATAGAGTTTAAAACTAAGAGATTAACATTGAGCGACCTTCTCAGGAGAGTAACTTGCAACGCCAACCCTTAAAGAAATTTATCACTTTTGTTTTAAGAAATTCAAAATCCCGACAGTGGTTCAGAGAAAAAGATAAAGGGTTACCACGATACTTCTCGTCTCCAACCATTTCCCGCATAGACAACTCTTGAAGAATCTTGCCTTTTTTATTCTTTGGCATATTTTGGGAGAAAACAACCAACGACTTGGCACAGTTCAGCTCTTGTCTTGACCAATGTTAGTACGTTGAAAGACAATCCCGCATGGCTTTCACTTTAGGTGTCATTGCCCGACCAAAAAGAAAGATATAATCTGCAAACATGAGATGTGATATGGTCAGGCATCGTCGTGAGATCGTTATACCGCTGATCCAGTCCTCACTCCGGCACAAAGAATGAATAGGTACGAAGATATTGGATTTCCCTGGCATATTCCACGAGCTGAATAAAACTGCTTAGGGTTGCCATTAAGTAGATTATGAAAAGAAACATATGAGACATATGCAATAATCAACGCGACACTTCTAGTATCCAAGGTAAAGGCCCGTAGGACCTGCGAGAGGAAGGTCCACTCCAAGCGGTCATAAGCCTTGGACATATCAAGCTCCACCCCAATAAGTCCATCGGATCCCTGCTTTTTCCTCATTGTATGCATAATCTCATGGGCAATGACTGAATTCTCTACTATCCAACGGCCCAGGATAAAAGCCGACTAGAAGGAAGAAATGCACTTGTCCAAGAATCCTCTAAGTCGGTATGCCAGAATCTTTGAGATCACTTTGCAAGCCACATTGCAAAGGCCAATCGGCTACACTACAAAGCCATATTGCCTTTTGTTAGTGTAGTAGTAGATTTTTCTGTTAAAATTTATAATATGTTATCTTTTCACTTATTAAAAAAATTAAACTTGAAAGGATCCATTATGATTTTTATTTTATTTCCCTCCCAAATTAGCAATTCAATACTTTCCACCTAATAATCCATTTTCCCACTTTATTTCTCTCTTTTTTCCCCCCTATTTACCATCCAAACAAATAGAGCTTAGCCTTTTAGGTGGAAGCAAGCAAATTCGGGTGAATGAACACAAAAAAGAGTGGATGGAGTGACCCATTGGCCATTATAAAAAACAGCCATCAAATAACTGTCATTGTGGTGTCCGACTCCTCATGTCATGGGCTACTTATTAAAAAGTCAAAACTCATCCTCATACCACATGTACATCTCTTCCATTTTATTCTCTGTACGAAAAAAAAAACAAAAAACAAAAAAAATACAGACACACATCAATTCCAGTTTACAATTAAACCGATCTTCCTTTCAATATCTCCATCAAATTCTTGCAATTTTTCCTCGGTGGAAAAAAAAAATTAATAATGGGTATTTCTCTCTCGGAAAATTTGGGTCTGGGTTGGATCGATTTGGAGACAGAATCGTACCCTCTGACTCAGGACTTTTTGGTCCTTCCATTTTTTGCCGTCCTTTTTCCTTCGCTCAGGCTTTTTCTCGACAGATATGTCTTTAAGGTTCTCTTTCTTCTGTACTTTGCTCTTGCGGTTACATTTTATTGTTTTATTTTATCTTTGTAATTTTACCTTTTCCTGGTAAAATATACTATTACTACTTTTACTGCTAGTTGAAATGGTTTAAGGTCAGAGAACTTGGAATATTTTTTACAGCTTTAATTGCTGCCATTAAGTACTGCTAAATGAAGCGTTGTATATTCCGATTCTGGTTTGGGATGTGTTTGCATGACATTTACTTTTTAGCATCTCTTATTCACTTATTGCTCTCCTATTTGATAAGGATAATTAATTTTGTAATTTAGCAATTAGAATTTTGAGTCTTTTAGTAATCATTGTTTAGTTAGTTTCCTGATTTTAGAAGATTTATCAGATTTAAAATCCTATTCCAATGCCAATATACAAATGTATATATGTTTCAGGTAATGCTACAAAACTAGAAATTTTTGCCAACTAAATAGCCAGAATGATGTGTCCTCTTATTCGCTTACTGATTATCAAACATAGTTATATATTTATGCACTTGTTTTTATTTTATCCAACAATAAATTCTGGTCATCTAACATTTCAGAGTCTTGCCTATTGCATCATTTGTTAATGTGTATCATTTCCAACTTTTACATTTTTTTTTTTCCAGAGAAAGTTGTGTTAGTTTTTGGTCCAAATATGTAACATTAGGAGGATGATGATACTTTGTTTGATTACAACTAATAAGTACATAGAATTGAGCTCCATCTGAGCTCAATTAAGAACTGTCCTGAACTAAATTCAAAAGCTTCAGTTCATATATATATCATAATATAAGTTGTACACACTATTCTACATGACATTGCTTAAGCAAGCAATGAAGATTTGCTTTTGTCCAAATGGGTTTTTTTTCTTTTTATTTTTTAATAACAGTTTGAAATAGGCGGTCATATTTGTTGCTGCAGGGATTAGCTAAGCGCATGGTGTTTGGGAAAGAGCATTCCGAGCTGACGTCTGCTGAGAGGACGAAGAAAGTCAATAAGTTCAAAGAGTCTGCGTGGAAATGTCTATATTTCTTTTCAGCAGAGCTTCTAGCTCTTTATGTTACCTATGATGAACCCTGGTTCACTAATACCAAGTACTTTTGGGAAGGTCCCGGCAATCAGATTTGGCCGGAGCAGAAAACTAAGTACGTTACTCGACTTGCGACATTGGATAGTCTTTTTACTTCGGAAAATACCAAAGTTATCATAATTTTGTGATAATGTTAGTCGTTTTAACGCCTTTTCCGTTGATGGGCAGACTAAAATTGAAGGCCTTATATATGTACTCTGGTGGATTCTACCTTTACTCAAGCTTCGCTTTGGTGTTTTGGGAAACAAGACGTTCCGATTTTTATGTTTCAATGGCTCATCATGTAGCTACTGTCATTCTGATTTTGTTATCTTACACCTTCAGGTAAGTTTGAAAAAGGCTTTAGATTCTAGTTTCTTTGCAAATGCATATTATGAATGCTAATATATGAAAGAATTTATAAAAATGTGGCCTCTATACACTTAAGTGTCTCAAGAATCCCTTTCAACCTGCGTTAGGTTTGCTCGTGTTGGTTCAGTCATTTTAGCCCTGCATGAAGGAAGCGACGTGATTCTAGAAGTCGCAAAGATGTCAAAGTATTGTGGCTATGAAGGGATTGCAAGCTTTATGTTTGTTGCTTTCGTTCTATCATGGACTGTTCTTCGCATTATTTACTTTCCCTTGTGGATTCTTTGGAGCACAAGGTTAGTCTAATTTTCAGGAACAAGATTAGAAGCCAGCACTTCTCATTAAATGGTTGTGTTATGAATTTAATCTTTGCTTAAAAATCCTCACGCAGCTATGAAGTTGTTTTGGTCCTGGACAAAGAGAAGCATATGGTAACCAGTTCCATATACTATTATCTGTTCAACACACTTCTTTTCACTTTGCTATTTTGTCACATCTATTGGTGGTGGTTGATGCTTCGGATGCTCATAAAGCAAATTCAAGCCAGAGGCCAAATCAGTGAAGACGTTCGGTCCGGTAATATCTTACATTCTTGCTTATATTTATTTGTTTTATAGATAGCCATATGATAAGTCAACAAAAAACATTGTTTCACTGTCGAGTTCGAGCATGATTTATTTTTCTGCAAGAAATCTTCCTTTGATAATCTTGCTGTGACCTTCAACCATTTTAGTTACGCTTTATGACTTTGTGAAGTGCAGATTCCGAAGGCGAAGAAGAACATGAAGATTGAACATAAAAAGAAGGTGCAAAACAACACAATTGGATGGGAAATAACATTACACTTAATTACTCATTTGTTGGCATTTGATACTTGGATTAGCTCAACCATGTTAATTTTTTTCCAAGGATACGAGCTTATAAGACCCTAGAATTCTTTTTGCATATGTCAAAGAAAAAAGAATATGAAGCTTTTAATGCATATTACAGCTTCACGCGATTTTCCACAATAAAACAGCTTTGCAAAGCGGTTGTGTAAAGAATCAAAGATTTTCAATATAAAAGATCACAATTATTGTGTTTATTAATGTATAAAACCTAAGGATGCCAAAGGGGTGGCACTATTCATAGTTTACAAGAACCAAATCAAATTGTTAAAGATAGAACATTACATCAACATTGACCATCTCACAACTGCCAAAACTACAAAAATCTGTATAATAGTGTTGGGAACAACTGCTATTACTTCAAATTTTCCGATATCAAGCTCGAATGTTGATACAAGGATGTAAATGTGACATACTTGAGGTATAATGCATTTCATTGTGTATTTATCTCATTTAGAGAACTTTGTGATTAACTTATCGACATGAATGATGATGTCATCAATGCGAGGGCGTACAGCGGCCTGAGGCTGAAGCATCCATGTTACGAACTGATGAAGAGCCTCGGGGTATGGAGGGTTAGGTCCACCTGGCCACTTTACCTGCGCATTGACAATGGCCAATTGCAGACTCCCTCCAGATTCTCCAAGTGCATACTCAAATGGAGATACTCCATACCTGCAGATATGAGCCATGAGGAAGAGAAATGATGAAATCAGACTAGGATGCATCAACTTTGTCGCACGGTTTGGCTCTACGGATGCTAACACCACCAGTATTAATTTTTTACTCTATTACCCATGTTGACGATCTCAAAACTAGGGATAAAAAAGTAAGAAATGCAAAATTATTTTCGTTTTTGCCCGACTTTTAACTATTAATAGAAAAGTGAGAAATGAAAGAACCTATGGCATAACAAAACTGAATGGGGAATACCCGAAATGGATGCAAAAAACTAGATCTTACATTGTTGCATATAAAGTGCATCCTAACGACCAGATATCAGTTCTCTCATCAATATCCACTTGACTTGGACAATCCCACAATTCTGGAGCTCGAAAAGGTGCTGAACAATGCTCAGATGCCCATTCCTACATTAACATCACAAGAAACATGAACCAGCCATCAGTATTGGCTTAGTTGATGAAACATAAAAACAGCACCGCACCCAAAAATCTTATAGCGCAATTCAGCTTTAGAATGTGTGAAGTTTCATCAAGACCTTAAGTAAAAGAAGAGACGTGTCTCCCTATGCATCCGCCAAGCTTGAATTTAGAAACTCATACTAGTATATATACCTTGGATGAGTTCCACTCAAGCTAGGGTGAGACACACTTCTTAAAAATAACTACAACATGAAGCTTTATATTCCAAGTTATGCTCAAACCTCTGACTTAAAAATAGGTTTGTAAGAAAGAAGACTAACCTGCAACTGTAGCGCCTCTGAGCGGGACCTAATCTGCTTCCTAGCAGGTCGAGCACTACCAAAATCCATTAGTATGGCTAGGGGTGGTTGTCCTTTGCGATGACTTATGAGGATATTACCAGGCTTGACATCATTGTGAGCATATGGGGGATCTAAGCTGTGCATGTGCTTGAGTCCGTCACAAAGCTGTTGAATTGATCATTTAGTCAAAATTGTTGTACTTATAGATTAATAAATAAGCTTCAACTTGCTAGGCTGGTCAATTTTAGTAATACACAACAATAGCGAAGACATGAGGATAACCCATATTACATTGATATCAAGCATATTAGGTGGTAATACCATAATGTCATCTGGGACAGACACATCAAACTATTATATAAAGGGCAAATTTCATGAACCTGGCGGAAGATATGAAGAACATCTGAGGTAGAGAAATACTCCTTTTTAGCTTTCATCGTTTTGGCATTGTCCAATAATGTTCCATCCAAATGAACTGGAAATAACAAGTATGCTTCATGCTTCCAAGCTCCTTCTTGTGTACCCTGCGAACAGAAAGAAATATTGCACATAAGAAATACTGCACATACCTAATGACTTGTCTGAATGAATTTTTTTCAACTGCTCTTTGCATTTCTGATACCATGTCATAGATTCAGATGGGTTGAAAGCAAGTAGAACAAACTAAACATTACTAAGTGCTAGCTATTCAAGCGAACCTGAGAACTGCCAATTTATCAATTCAACAAAGAGAATCAACTATCTTTGAAAATGATGCACACCAAGAAAACGCCGAAATTACTATACCATAGAGAGAAGATACACCTTGCAGCCATTGTACAATTTCTGCTATTACTGATCAATAACCTATGAATCTTTTTTTTTTTTTTTTCTGCTTGTGTGGTGTAGCAACCGCCATTCAGAGTAACATAAAACATCCCAAATGTGTTGATTAGGCTATTCTATCATTCAGCAAAGTTCAGTAAAAAAATAATTGAGGAACAAAACTGCAGTCAAATAACCCTTTGTTTGGGAAACCCATTTCTCCCATTCCATTCCATTCCCATTTTTCATTTTTTTCAACTTTTCAAATCCTTCAAACTATTTCATTCCATTCCTTTTTTTTTCAACCATTTTTTTCAACTTTCCAAATCCCTATACAATATCTTTAAATCTCAACCATTCATACTACCTCAAAATCAGCAAAGTCAAACCATTCTTACATCATTTTTACAAACCATTTTCAAACTATTCCAAACCATTTTCAAACTTTTTTTTCCATACCAAAAAATGGTCAAAGATGGCCAAAATGACCAAACCAAACAAAAGGTAAGAGTCGAGCAAGAAAGGCTTAAGTGTGATTATGAGCTAGGGAGGAGTATCTCTTCAGTCGAGTACTAAACAACCTTGACGGCAATAATGGCATGATCAAGAAGAGGAAGCAGATTCGGATGACTGAACAACGACGAAACACGGATCTCCTCCCTAACCAACTCCAACTGTTCGCTGTTCTGGATAAGAACTTTTTTCATAGCATATGTTCCATCATCTGCAAAAGAAACAAGTATCGGACTACAATGATCACGGGTTATTTTGGCTATATACTACACAAAAGACGAATAGAAAGATAAAGAAAGGTTAAATGCTTAGAAAATATTACAAATAGAATAAAAACAATTTGACATAATCACACCAATGACAAAGAAACCCATGCCAAGGACCATCACCACCATAATTAACCCCAAGGACGATAAAACTCGTGAAACCCAGATTTTATTTTTTCTATAAGACCTCTAATCTCACTACTCAACTTTCTGATCACACCCAAAACCTTTTGATTCACTAGTTAATTGTTCGAGATAATAATAAGAGCTTGAACGTTTTTGCAGATACCACACATTGTAAAATTGCAAGACCACATTTCGAAACACACAACGCCTAAAAACAACCCAGATCACTCAATTCGAGCCAAGAAATAAATAAATAATAATAATAAAAGAACCTAATTCAACCACAATTAGATTCATAATGTAGAAACAACGATAACAATACAATGCTCAAAAAAAAAAAAACCACACATCCAGATCAAGAAATGACCAGAAAAATCAGATTGGGATTCGATCAGAAATGAAGCAGAAAGGGGAGAGAGAGAGAGACGGAACCGGAGAGATGAGAAGCGTCTTTGACTTTCTTGGCGAGGCCAGAAGGGGGCGAGGAAGTGTCGGTGATGACCTCTTTGACGAGAAAGACGTAGGCGAAGCCACCTTCACCGAGCTGCCTGAGGACTCTGAACCTGTTCTCGTTGATCCACACGTCTCCTCCGCCATTGACGGCGTCGTACAGAGCGTTCAAGCCTGAGAACGAACAACCCATCTGCTCTCTCTCTCTCTCTCTCTCTCAGATTCTGAATGCTGATCTCATGTGTGGGATTTTTGGTGCCTGATTGACTCTGATTTTGGCCCTTTTAATTCTCATGACTCTGTTTAAACCATGGCGTATATAAAATAATTACTGTTTGGATCTACTTTTATGAGAGATAGGGGGAAAGGGAAGGAAATATAATTTGTCTTTGGATCTATAAAATGTCAACCAAACACATGTATGTTGATTGCCTTTGACAAATCAATCTATTTGCATCATTGCATGACCCCCCACCCCTTGATTTTGGGAATGTAAAGCCCAATTGGCAATATAAAGTTTAGCTTATGTTTGGAAATGGCATTTTGCACATTTTATCCCATTATTTAAAGGGAGAATTTCAAAATAAAGTCATTTTTTATGCGACTTAATAATCTATACCCCATATGGTGTGCTCCATTCATTTCTACTCTATGTTTGTAGTGTAAATTTTGGGGTATAAATTAAAAGTGCAACACACATGAGGTATAGATTATCATTGTGTCAAGAATGGGATATTATTCAAAATCTCCCTTATTTAAAATGGAAAAAATAGTTTGAAAATAGTTTGGAATGGTTTGAAAACAAAAATGATGTTGAATTATTTGACTTTGCGAATTTCGAAGTGGTATAAATAATTGAGATTTAAAGATATTGTATAGGGATTTGGAAAGTTGAAAAAAAATGGTTGAAAAAAAATGAAATAGAATATAATAGTTTGTAGGATTAGAAAGCTGACCTTTTGTTTGGTTTGGCCATTTTGGCCATCTTTGGCCATTTATGCGGATGGAAAAAATTGTTTGAAAATGGTTTGTAATAGTTTGAAATGATTTGTAAAAATGATATAAGAATAGTTTGACTTTGCTAATTTCGAAGTGATATGAATGGTTGAGATTTAAAGATATTGTATAGGGATTTTGAAAGTCGAAAAAAATGGTTGAAAAAAAATGGAATGGAAAGGAATAGTTTGAAGGATTTAAAAAGTTGAAAAAAATGAAAAATGGGAATGGAATGGAATGGGAGAAATGAGTAAGGCAAACAAAAGGTGAATGGTTTGGAATAGTATGGAATGGAATGAAAACATGGAGTTAGAAAAACAATACTTAAAAAAAGGCTTTTTATACAGTAAATTAATTATATTTGTATACTAAAGTAATAAATTGAAAAAACAAGATAATAAAAAGGTAAGTGATTGTAACATGATATATTATATGCGTTTTAAATTTGTAATTATCACTTTTAATTTATCACTTTTTTTTTATGATGGATCAATACACAGGTTTACTAAACAAAGACAGTGCTAAATAATTGGGAGAATTTCAAAATATATTATTCTAAGTGTCACTTAATAATCTATGTCTAAAGTTGTGTGCTTCATTGATTTGCACACTATATTAAAAGCATCTACAATGCCAATGTCAATGCTAAATTTGGCACTCAAAAATGATAAAAATACTATATTTGACATTTGATACTCTAATTCGTCTACTTACAATAGTAAATCATCGGTATATCAACTGAAATCAATAAACGAATTTAAGACACAAAATCTCATAAAGTAAGATCAAGCAACCCTACAAATTGCTTAATTTATATAAATTCAACAAACCTATTATACAACTTAATTAGATTAAACCAGTTACCAAAAATCACAAGCAAATCATTTGAAAATCATATTAAAAAAAATAAATCACATCAACTATTACAAACAATAAAGATGAAGGTTGCCAATCGGAAAAAAATTTAGTACCTTCAAAGAAGAATGAAGCAAATATAGATTGAAGCAAATCTTATCCTCTGATCTTGGATCGCCAAATATTGAAGAAAAATCAAGCCTCTTATCTTCAATGAAGAGGGGGATCGAAGATTGAGAACAGTTTTTCGATTTCCTCTTCCTCTGCATTTCTTCCTCATCTACGTATTTGCTTCCTATGTGTTTTCTTCCTCTGTTTCATTTGGTTACAAAGCTAAACCCCTTAGAGGCAAAATCGACTTGATAGAAAAAGCTCATTAAATGAGAGATACAACTATTTAAATTCCAAAAGAAGAAGACAAATTTTCTATTTAAAGAGGTGGGAAAGCTACCTTCCCAAAAATATGTCAGTTTTTATTCGGGTTGGTTGTCATAATTTTGTTTTTATTTTGGGTCATAAAATATTATATATATGGGCTCGTTTGGATACAAATCCAAACCACATTTTACTCTAGCAATATGAATTAAATTTGATTTTTTGTTAATGTAATTACTGTAACAAGATGATTTAAACTTTTTTTTTTTTTTGAAAAAATACTTATTTGCGCCCCATATTTGTGCTACTTTTCTCGATAGCATCTTATTCTTTAATTTCGTCCTCTTTGCCCTGAAGAATTGAACTTAGACCATTTTGCACCCTCTGTCCAAGTCCGTCAGTTAAATAATGACGTGACACATAAAAAATTATAACTTGACCCTTGATTTATTTAAATATTGCACTAATACCCTAATTCTTTAACAATTTAACAAAAACAAATTAAACCATTAAAAAAAACCAAAATTAAATCATTAAACTAAAAATTATCAAACAAATAACAACAAAAAAAAAGAGAGAAATAATTGTCAAATAAATAACAAAATCATTTCTGTTGTAAAATCTTTTGAATGCTTTTTGGCTTCCTTCCACCTGACAAAATGGAATGCAATATTCCATAAAACTAATATATGGTTGCACTAAGATGCCATAATACAAAACGTAAAGTGTCATGTAATTCTTTATAAAAGGCATCAACTATACATATAAATAGGTGCATTCCTTCAAGCTAAAAACACAACAAAAGTCACTTCTTTGGCTACGGCGAGGTAGAGAGATAGGAAAGAAATCAATGAAGAGAATGAGCGAATAATGTGGAAAAAATGAAAGATAAAGTGATTAATAAATTTCTCTCTCTTCGTTAATAGATTTCTTGCCCTAATATTTAGATTTATTATTTTAAGTACTACATTATCATTATTTCCATAATAAGTTATCAGCACGAGTCTCTAACCACTGTTGCTTTGCTCGGGTAAACTTCGCTACTTATATATTATTTTCTCTTAATTCCAATAGATCAAATATTATTTTATATATTATATTATTTGGCTCACAAAATAAAGATATCATATTTAATATTAATATCATTTACTTACATATTTACATACACATTATAATAGTCGTTATAATATGCTTGTATCTCATTTGATTAATTAATTTCATGTTTCATAGTTATAATCGTTATATGTTCTGCAAAGTTAATTACCATAAATTGACATTGTTGATATATTATAAAATATTTATTTTATAATTGTAAATTATTTATTTATATTGTAATAGTTTCATAATATCAAATATTACAAAGCTTGAGTTTGTTGCCCTTGATATTTCGGGCAAGAACAATTTGGAGTGGATCATTGATGCTGAGATCCACCTTGATGCCATGAACCTTGGAAATACAATTACATAAAGAAATAGTGCATCCCCGCAGGATCGCGTAAAAGCCATGATATTTCTTCGCCATCATCTTCATGAATCTTTAAAGGCTGAATATCTAACGGTAAAAGATCCATATATGCTATGGAAAAATTTGAAAGAAGTATATGATCACCAAAAAACGGTGATACTCACACATGCCAAATATGAATGGATACACCTGCGCTTACAGGATTTTAGAACAATTGGTGAGTATAACTCCGCAATGTTTAGAATAACTTCTCAGTTGAATTTATGCAGAGAAAATATTACTGATGCAGACATATTAGAGAAAACATTCTCTACTTTTCATACCTCGAATCTAGTACTGCAACAGTAGTATCAAGAGCGTGGTTTTACAAGATATTCTGATTTAATATTTTGTCTACTAGTGGCTGAGCAAAATAATGAACTGTTGATGAAAATCATCAGTCTCTCCCAACTAGTTCTACGTCATTCCCTGAAGTGAATGTCACATCCACTGAAAATGAACCTCTAGCATTCCCTAAAGCGAATGCTACATAACTCAACAAACGCGGTCGTAACCGTGGTTGTGGCCGTAAAAATGGTCATGGCTGGAACACTTGGCATCGTAGTGGTCAAAATACTAACTCCTCATGGTTTAAAAAAGCCATACCTTACCACCAAAAGTGGGAAATTAATGAGAAAAAAGGGAAAGGTTTTCTGAAGAAACTTTTCAAAAACAAAGAGAATATTTGTTATTGGTATGGTATGAAAGGACATTGGTTGCGTACCTGTCGTACGCCCAAACATATTGTTGATCCTTATTAACGACGCTTTATTCTCTAGTAGATCCAGAAGAAATCTACTAAATTTCAAAGATATATGCCATAATGGATATCATATTGAGACGAAAAGTGAAGATGATACTGAATATCTTTATATTACTAATGTCGTCTCAAAACTGAAGCACATACTAGAAAAATTGCCAACTTTCTTTTCCATGTTAGATTACACATTTATTCATGAAATTAATTCGCATATTGTGATGGCCCAGAAAGCTTCCAATCCAAAATATTTTACTCTTTGGCATGGCCGTTTGGGTCATCCTAGATCAATAATAATGCAAAAAAATATTCAGAACTCATGTGAACATCCGTTAAAGAACTATAAGATTCTTTTGTCCAATGAATTTTTCTGTGCTATTTGTTCTCAAAAAAAATTAATTATAAGGTCATCCCCACTAAAAGTTACAGTTGAGTCTCCTGCATTTTTTGAAAGAATTCAAGGGGATATAAATGGGCCTATTCAACTAGTATATGGACCATTTAGATATTTTATGGTGTTGATAGATGCATCAACACGATGGTCATACGTTTGTATATTATCTACTCATAATGTTGCGTTTGCGAGATTTCTTGTCCAAATAATCCGATTAAGAGCACAGTTTTCGAATTATACAATCAATAGACTGTTCGTCTTGATAATGCTAGTGAATTCACTTCCCAAGTTTTTAATGACTATTATAGGTCTATTGGGATTAATGTTGATCATCATGTTGCTTATGTTCATACACAAAACGGTCTAGCAGAAACGTTTATTTAACGCGTACAGTTAATTGCTATACCAATACTTATGAGAACAAAATTGTCGATTTCGACTTGGGGATATGCAATAATGCATACTACAATACTTGTTCGCATCAGACCCACAAGTTATCAAAAGTACTCCACATCATAACTTGTTTTTGGTCAAGAACCAAACATTGCCCATCTAAGAATCTTTGGTTGCGCAGTATATGTTCCAATTACTCCACTATAGCGCACCAAGATAGGTCCTCAAAAGCCGCTGGTAATTTATTTGGGATTTTAGTCCCCTTCAATCATCAAATACCTTGAACCCTTGACGGGAGGTATTTTTACAGAAAGATTTGCTGATTGTCAATTTGATGAATCAATTTGAGGGGAGAAAAGCAGGTGAAAAGAAAAGTTGAATTTTCATGGAATGCATCATCATTTTCTCGTTATGATCCTCGCACAAATCAGTGTGAATTGGAAGTTCAAAGAATGATTCTTTTGCAAAATATAGCAAATCAATTACCAGATGCATTCATTGATACAAAGAAAGTGACTAGGTCACATATACCAACTACAAACACTCCAGCTCGAATTACTGTCCTGAAGGACAATCTGGAGATGTAATTACAAATGAATAAGCACGCTTGAAGCGTGGTGGCCTATCGGTTCCAAAAACAAAGTTCCCCGAAAGAGAAAGGAACATGTTAAATCTCATAGAGAGTTTAATACTCCTGAAGAGTTTGGTGTTCCTGAAGATATCATATTTTTAGAACAAAGACCCCAGAAGAGGTCCAGGTACTTGAAAATATTGATAATCACGATATCTCGATAAATTATGTCAGTACTAGAAAACGTTAGAACCGTGATGAAATTAATATCGACAACGTATTTGTACATATTATAAAGCTTGAAATTATAGAAGAGAACGAGGATCTTGAACCTAAATCAGTCTAAGAATGTAATTGGACAGAAGGAAAAGACGCTATCCAGGCAGAGTTGAATTGTCTCGCAAACTGGAAAGTATTTGGACATGTAGTCCAAACATCTGAAGGGGTGAAACCTGTAGGGTTTTTGTACGAAAACTTAACGAGAGAAATGAAATAATGAGATATAAAGCAAGGCACGTTACGCAAGGTTTCTCACAGAGACCATGTATTGATTGTAAGGAGACATATTCTCCTGTGGTGGATGCAATTACTTTTAGTTATTTAATTAGCCTGGCGGTCTCTGAAGGACTTGGTATGCGTCTAATGGATGTGGTAATCCCATATTCTATAAAAATCCCTGAGTGATTTAAAATACTTGAAACATATAATTCTATAACCGGGGATATGTGTTCAATTAAAGTACAAAGATCTTTATGTCATATCCGTATAATTTATACGCATATTTGAATAAATTTTGGGAATGAGAAATTATTCCTATTATTTAAATTCAAGTAGGCCATGTGGATAATTATTAGAAGATTTATTATTTTTAGAGAGATATTTTTTCAAATTCAAATTTTAAAAGAGATAGTTAGTTTAGGTAATCACCAAAAAATAGGGAGGTGGAGATATTTAATAAATAAATACTCCCCTAATAAACACATATTATTAGAAATTTGTGGGTATTAATTATATTATATTTCTTAAAGGGCAATTAAAAAAAATATAAAACAACGATTTCCTTAAATATAAACGTAAATATATATATATATATATATTCAAATTCACATATATACGTAAAGGTTTCAATATATATATATGTATAATTAAAGTTTGATTTTGTATAACCGAACTATTCGTTTTCATTTTTGACCGAATATATATATATATATTATTTATATATTACGATATACATAAAATGAAAAGTATTAAGTATTTTAAATTAAATAAAATTAGGGTAGAGTATCACAATTAGGGTTTTTAGAACCACATTATATATATATATTTTTCTTTTGTTTTATTTTTCTACACTGTCAAAAAGAGAAACCGTAGAGAGAAAAGAAAAATAAAGAAGAAGAAGAAGAAGTTAGAGGCTAATTTTTCAAGAGATATTCATTAAGAGAATCTGCAATTAAGGTAAGACAGAGCCCTTTATGGTTTAGAATTTTGGTGTTCAAATTGGTACTAATTCGGAGACGCTTTGTGTAGACAACGAACGTCAAAAGAGGAATTTCAAAGAGTTTTTGAGCCACGAAGGTAATATCTAAATTGAAACTTTAGAATCTAATTATATGATGATGTAGCATGTTTAGGCTCTCATTTAATTGATCGGTGTGCTCAGATTGGTACCAGAACGCCCGTTTTATGCACCCGATTAGAGCTTTCGAGATTTAGAAATAAGGTCGAATTTCTCATATTATTTCATGAAACAAACAGTCTTATTTGTATTTTAAATTTTTATATATGATGATATATGAGTCTAGATTATGTATATAAAATTTCAGAACCATTAGATAAGTAAATATTTTTTGAAAAATTCGGAACTGTAAGTCGCCAGAACAGTTTTTGGACCGTTCTGGACAGATCTAGGTTTCGGCAGATTTTGAATACTTTAGAGGCAGAATCAAGCTTTAAACATAAAAGAGAAATTGTAGAAAATTCACTTTTGAGTAATGTACTTCACAGTTTAGATTTTTTACAAGTTCAATCATTTAAATGGTCAAATGGACGGTCTAAATATAAGTCCAAATTATACTTTGTGAAGAAACCCTAAGATACATACATTTTCTGTAAAAACTCAAAAATAAAAGTTTTAGATTTTTAAAAAATATTATAAGTCTCTTCAGAGAATTTTTCGAGAAAACGCTTATTTCTTGAAATAAATTAAAATTACTATTCCGTCCTAATGTTTAGTATCGTTTTTAAGAATGATATAAATTGATTTTTGATATGGTCCAAAAGAATTTCATATGTATTAATAACTTAAAAATTTTAGTATGATTTTATTGATGGTTATGTTCGTTGTAAGTTTTATTTTCTAGGTCAAAAATGTAATTTTTATAAAGTATAGTGTAAAATTATAAATTTTCAGAATTATGTAGTTTGGATAAATTCAGGCCTTAATAGGATTAGATGAGATAGATTTGATTTAGATTCTTATACAAGTTATAAATTTTAAGTTTCGAATGACGCCGAGAACGAGAATATAATTAAGTTATTTTATACTTCAAAAGAACAAGAAACAAGATGAGTTCAACCTCACTACAGTCTGTACGGATTAGTTTCAAAGAAAATTAGAAGTTATGTCATATCATGAATTATATGATTGTGTTGTTTGCTTATGAATTGAATGTTTTATATGTGTCAGTTTATTATGTGATGTTTTTAAGAAATAGAAGAATGAGAAAGAATAAGTGTTGCATGATATTTTATTTATGAACAGAATGAATGAATGTTGTTCTTTATGCAAATCGTTTTATTTATTTTTGTTGTCACGTTGCATGACACTTAAATAATAAAGTGAGACCTAATTTAATAAGTCGTGTCGTACTACCCCTCTTAATGAGGTTTTTACTCAACCGATTTACCTTTAGTCGATAAATGACGATATGGGTACGGTTGACGGCACTCATATACCCCGAGCCACCTAGAGGCAAGGACGGGTGAAAACAGCCAACTAAGAAAGAAAGAAAGGACCGTGGTCGTCGGGAATATGCGCACTCCCGTCGTTCATTGGTCGTGCGCGCACTTTGGTACGTACACATAGAGGGATCCCAGAGAAAGAATAAGAAGGAGAATGAGAATGAAAATCAGAAAGTTAGAATGAAAGAAAGAATAACTGAGACTAAATGGTCATATATTGCATAACTTATTTTCTGAGAAAATAATTGTAACTCACTGGGCTTTTAACTCAGCAAAAAGTTTTTCGTTCGTACTGTAGGTAAGAAACTTATGACATGAAAATGCAATGGGTTGTGCGGTGAAGTGTCGAGGATGCAAGGCGAAGGGGAACAGCTAATCACTTAAATGTTTCCGCAAAGATTTTAAGACTATGATTTAAGGATTTATTTATTGTTTTATTTATGTCATGATTGTTAATTTCTTATTTGAATAGGCAGATGAAGTAGGGCAAACTATTTTAAAGAGATTTAAGTTGATATAATAATATGTTGATAATATTTGGATTTACTGTTATACAAAAATAAAATAAAATAACCGGCAATATTTATAAGTAAATTCTAAAAGTATTTAAAAAAATTTTGATTAAGAAATCTTAGAAAATGATTGAAAAAAATAGTAAGTAACGACCTGAAAAAGTCGGGTCATTACACTTTATATTGCTTAAAACAATCAGGGTACATATGGTATAATCACCTTAGTGAATATCTGTTGAAAGAAGGATATGTGAATAACACAATTTGCCATTGTGATTTTATTAAGAGGTCAGACTCTAGGTTTGCTATGATTGCAGTAATGTTGATGATTTAAATATTATTAGGACTCCTAAAGAGCTTAATAAAATAGTTTCATATCTAAAGAAAGAATTTGAGATGAAAGATATTGGAAAAATAAAATTCTGTCTTGGCCTGCAGATTGGACATCTATCAGATAGAATATTCGTTCATCAATCAACATATACAGAAAAGATCATCAATAGATTTTACATGGATAAAGCACACCCACTGAGTATCCCCATGATTGTATAATCTCTTGATGTTAAAAATGATCATTTCCGTCATCGAAAAGATAACGAAGAAATACTTGGTCCTGAAGTACCATATCTGTGCGCAATTGGTGCTCTCGTGTATCTTGCAAATTACACTCACCTAGACATTGTTTTTGCTATTAATTTGCTTGCAAGATACAGCTCTGAACCAGCAAAACAGCACTGGAAGGGAATAAAACATATATTTCGTTATACTGATATGGGATTATTTTATTCAAAAAGTTCAAAGTCACCATTGATTTGTTTCATAGATGCATGATATTTATCTGATCTGCACAAAGCCCAATCACAAAGTGGTTATTTATTCACATATGGTGTTACCGCAATATCCTGGTGCTCCCGAAAGCAAACTATTGTTGTCACCTCCTCAAATTATGTTGAAATACTTGTGTTGCATGAAGCAAGTAGAGTATGTGTATAGCTAAGATCTATAGTTCATCACATCCTAGAGACATGCATGTTATCTTTTGATCAAGGAAGCCTAACAATATTATATGAAGATAATGCCGCATGCATAACTCAAGTCAAATGATGATATATTAAAGGCGACAGAACAAAACACATCTCACCCAAGTTCTTTTTTACGCACGAACTACAAAAGAAGGGTGCTATAGATGTCCAACAGATTCGCTCAAGTGACAACTTGGCAGACTTATTAACTAAAGTACTCCCTACTTCAACATTTGAGAATCTAGTACACAAGATTGGGATGCGGCGTCTCAAAGATCTATTGCTGGTTTCTGAGTGACATTAGTCACGGTTGTATGAGGATGAGTTATCTACGCACTGCACTCTTTTTTCTCTTAGCCAAGGTTTGGTCCCACTGAGTTTTCCTGGCAAGGTTTTCAATGAGGCAGTAATTTTAAGGCGTAAAGTGAATAAAAATAATGTACTCTTTTTTCTTATCAGGATTTTTTTTTCCATGAGGGTTTTTTCTAATAAGATTTTAACGAAAGATATTCTTATATAATAAACATCCAAAAGAGGAAGAGTGTTGTAAAATCTTTTAGATGCTTTTTGGCTTCCTTCCACCGATAAAATGGAATGCAATATTCCATATAACCAAATATGGTTGCACTAAGATGTGATAATGCAAACTATAAAGTGTCATGTAATTCTTTATGAGAGGCATCAATTGCACGTATAAATAGGTGCGTTCTTTCAAGCTAAAAACACAACAAAAGCCACTTTTTTTTACTACAGTGAGATAGATATTGGAAAGAAATCAAAAAAGAAATTACGTGAATAATGTGGATAAAATAGTTGTGTAAAGAAAAAAAAATAAAAGATAGAATGATTGATAATTTTTTCTCTCTCCATCAATAGATTTCTTGATCTAATATTTAGCTTTATTATTTTAAGTACTACATTATCTTTATTTCCACAACAATTTCATTTTATTTCAAAAATCAAAACCAAGAAAAAAAAATAAAACAATAACATTTCTTCTTTTTTTTTTTTTTCTCTCTCCCTCCTCTTCTTTTACATCTCACACCAATATTCATCACCCTTATACTAGTTCTACGTTTCTAAATCGATCCGAAAAACTTCACCCTATGCTGGCATAAACCTTTGAAAGATAAATGCAAGATTTCACAATAAATACACCACACTACAAACTATGGGTGAAATCGATTTTGGTTATCGGTTTTTTTTGTAATTTTTGTAACTGAAACCGAATAACCGGTTATTAGAAAATGAAAATCAAAAATCGGTTTTTTTTAACCGAAACCGAATTTAACCGAAACTGAATTTAAGGTTTTTTAATTCGATTTTGGTGTATAATTTGAATTTTAATTCGGTTATTCGGTAAAAAATTCGGTCGGTTAAAAAAATTGATTTTTGGGTTAAAAACCGATTATTCAGTTAAAAAACTAGTTTTTCAGTTTTTTGATTCGGTTTTTTGAGTTAAAAATTCGATTTTTCGATTAAAAACCGATTATTCGGTTAAAAATTCAGTTGTTTAGCTAATTCGGCTAATTAATGAGATAGACCGAATAACCGCACCGAATTTTCGATTAATTCGGTTTTTAAGCACTAAATTTTTTGTTTTTTAAAAAAATTCGATTTTCGGTTACGATTTAAAAAAAAAAACCGGCTAATTTTTTCGGTTTTTCTGTTTTTTCGGTTTAAATTTTCACCCTTACTACAAACTAATATTCAAATCACATTATCCACAATCTTTTTTTTTTCCTTTCTTTTTTTGATAAATAATATCCCTGGTACTTGTTTGAACAAAACAAAAGCCTCATCTTTCCAAAGTCTCCATTCTTGTTCTCAATTGCGTTTGAATTCATGTTCCTCAATATAAGAGCCTACAAAATCCAGAATTGCATGAAGGAGCGCCACAGAGGCTCGCTGGAGCTCGAGCGGCACAGCACACACAGTGCTGGGATCGGAGGAGGTCGAGAGGGGTGGTCGGCGAACAGCGGTTTGCACTCGAGCTCGTTGGAGAGATGCATGGCTCGGTCGTCGGCGCGAGGTTGGCAAAGCAAGAGTGACGCTCGGAGCAGCGCGGGAAAGAAGCGGAGACAGGCTGAGAGAAAGAGGCCTGTCAGCTAAGAGAGAGCTGAGGGGGAGAGAGAGAGAGAGAGAGAGAGAGAGAGAGAGAGAGAAAGAGGAGGAGGAGCATGGGCTTGGAGGGGAAGAGGATGAGAGGGTTAGGGTTTATTTATTTGTTTGTTTGCTTTTTTTTTTTGGTTAAATTAGTAAAGTTTTGGGTTTAATGATTTAATTTATTTTTGTTAAATTATTATTAAAGATTTAAGGTATTAATTCAATTTTGAAATAAATTAAGAGTCAAATTATAATTTCTTTAGTGCCACACTATCATTTAACTGACCGATTTGGACGGAGGGTGCAAAATGGTCTAAGTTAAATAATTGAGGGTGCAAACAGGATAAAGTTAAAGAATATGGTACTTTCGAAAAAAAAAACACAAATTTAGAGTACAAAAAAGGTATTTTTCCTTTTTTTTTTTTTTGGTTAGATTACAATCTAAATAGCCCTTAATTCTAAATTAAACTCACTCGTACTTAGGGGTGACAATTTTGGTCCGCACACGAGACACGACACGAAATAAACGGGTTTGGGTCCACCCTTAATGGGTTTGGGTCCACGACACGAACACGAAGACATGATTAAGAACGTTAAGACACGATTAGTAAATAATTTTTTATATTTATATATTAATAAATTTTCAATAAAACTTTATGTAAAATATATATATCTTCTTTAATTTCATATTCATTCTCATAAAATAAAATAAAAAACATATTTTGTTGATTTAGTCATGTTATATGTTTTGTTGATTGGTTTTGTTATTTTTTTCTTTATTGGACTCACACTCTTGTTAGTTTTGTTATTTTTTCTTGAATTTAATTTAATGTGATGAATTATCTTTTTATTTTAATTTGGGTCGTAAATGGGTCATAAATGAGTTTAAATTTAAATGGGTTATAAATGAATTTAAAATTTAAATGGATCGTATATGTATTGTAATACTGTTAATATCTATCTATCAAATTGGTCGTTGATAGGTTGACACGACATATTAAGATACGATTATTAAATGGTTAATAGGTAACACGACAAAACACGACACGATAAGTAAATGGGTTGGGTCGGATTTAGGTCCATAAAATATCAACACAATAAAACACAACACGAACACGATACAAAACACGAATTGTCATCCTTACTCGTACCCGACCAACCTTGTACATGCCTTTTCTAAATTAAAATAATAATAATAAAAAAAAATTTAATTGCCTCCTTACTCTATTCAGTGTCCTGACTAACTCGTGCGGGGTATTCGCACGTGAGAAGACAAATTCTTAAACCCTAGTGCCGATAGAAACCCTAATTCACATCTGTCACACTCTCTCTCTCTCTCTGAATCATCACTCATCGGAGCTTTGGAGAGAGAAGAAGAAGAAGAAGAAGATGGGAAGCGACAGCGAAGCAGAGAAGTCTCAGCAGAAGGAGAGGAAGAAGATTCACGCTCTCGCTCCCATCGCCAAGCCTCTCGCTGGGAAGAAGCTCTGCAAGCGAACCCTAAAGCTTGTCCGCAGAGGTATTTCTGCTACTCCTAGCTACGCCTTTTCGACGAACCTTCTGAAAGACTCTGTGTTTTATCTGTCAAGAAAGCTGTTTGGTTTCCCGGAAAATATGAC
The DNA here is from genome assembly GCA_018132145.1 of Boehmeria nivea var. tenacissima. Taxonomy (NCBI): domain Eukaryota; kingdom Viridiplantae; phylum Streptophyta; class Magnoliopsida; order Rosales; family Urticaceae; genus Boehmeria; species Boehmeria nivea. Next base: position 4,440,382 of record CM030882.1, on the reverse strand, counting down.
GGGAAAGCGGTATAACAAAGTGTTAATTTGAATATTCACAGGCTCTTTTTCGATATCAAAGTTGTCTGAGATGTTTGATACCTTTCCTTTTGTGAATTTGTATCTGTTTGTATCGTGGAAGAAAAAACATTATCTAATTGTGTAAAGTTTGGTTTCCGAGAAAGGATGACATGAAAACCGATTGACTTTTTGTCTATAGATTGTATTTTTGTACGAAGCTGATTCAAGAGCTCTTGGCTCTTTGGTATGTGTGTTTAGAGAGCTTGTGAGTCTCTGTTTATGTGAATGTGGAATTTGGTCTGGTTTTCATCAATGTTGGATTTTCTTATGCGAGTGACCGCTCTCTTCTTGGCTTTTTTGTATGAGTTCAGAAGCGTTGATGTTATCAAATTTCTGTTTCTATATGGAACTTCTGTAATGAAATTTGGCAAAAGGGTTTATTTTCTGTATGCTGTGGTGATGTACTTTTTCTTCTTGTTACAGCTGCTGAGCACAAATGCTTGAAGAGAGGAGTGAAGGAGGTTGTCAAAAGTATAAGACGCGGTCATAAAGGGTAATAAGCATAGTTCTCTTCGAAATGGTACCCTTTTGCAGAATTTTGCATTCAAGTAGAAATCCTAGTTCATTTCTTTGTTTCTCAAAATGGGTATGCAAAACTAGAGCAGATTCCAGAGTTATGGTTCTTTCTTGTATCCATATGTGCGACTAACTATGCTCAACATAGAGACGTAATTTGTTCTGGTCATGTTGATTGTGAACTGAATTTTTTGCTGCATGCCGCATGGCGCTGTGATATATTTTATTTCCTACATAGCCCAGCTTAAAGATGGTTGCATTTGTTACATTTGTCAATAATTATGATTTTTTTTCCATTCATATGGTTGCAGACTATGTGTTATAGCTGGTAACATCTCTCCTATTGATGTCATCACTCATGTTCCGGTTTTGTGCGAAGAATCTGAAATCCCCTACGTCTATGTCCCCTCAAAAGAAGTAAGTTTGCGGGAATTTGTCTGTAGTTTTGCCTATATACAATTAGTGAGTGCTTTCTTCTACCCTGGCTCACAGGGTTTGAAAGGGTTCTCAGATGAGATTGTAATCTTTACTGGGAAGAAGCAGAATTTCATTTCAACTTTTTTCAAAAACTGGGAAGCAACCTAAGGGTGATTATTGGTGTACTTTGGCAGGATCTTGCAAGTGCAGGAGCGACAAAGAGGCCGACTTGCTGTGTTTTGGTTTTGACAAAGCCCGCTAAGGGAGAACTAAGCGCAGAAGAACAGGATAAACTAAAGACAGAATATAGCCAGGTTGCAACAGAGGTGTCTGAACTTGCTTCAACACTATTTTGAGAGAACTTAAATGATTGCCCTTGTCTTTTTTCTATTTTCCAAAGGCTGTTTAGTTTTTTCTTTTCTGCTTTCTGGTTAATGTAGTTCTTCAGAGTTACCATAATGTTTACTTCTTCACTTTGTAAACCATGTTTCACATCCCAGAAAGGTTCAAATACCATGGATCTGACTCTAAGATGCCTCATTTGGGGGCGTGGCGATATTGGTTTTGTAACCTGATGCTCACAAGAGGCCTCAGTTTGTACTCGCGAAAAGGAAGAAAACATTTATTAGAATGTCTTTAGCATAATATTATTAATATATCCTTGCAAGTAACTTGAATCTCTCTCCATTTTGTGGTGTTCGAGGGAGGACTGGGAGGCTGAAGTTGGCGTTTATGAGTTGTGACATGAGCAGAACTCTCTCTTTTCTCTTTTCAAAACATCAAGTTGAGCTTTTACAAGTTTCTAGTCTGAGTCGCTCAGCGAACAAGCGTTTGAAGTGTAGCAACCAGTGGATACTTGTATAATTTGGTATGCTGATCAAGGTTTTACGCGTTGCAACTCAAAACTTTTTAGCCCAAAGAAAGCAATTTTGTAAACTCCTTGATGCACCTTTATCTTATAGACACCCACTCCACCCCACCCCCGTAAAAAGAAAAAAAAAAAGTTGGCTAAACGGTTAATCTGGCAAAAATTTTAATGAAATAAGATGGGTAATAATAGAGTGGCGATGATGTTAACAGAATATGATTATGCCTATTGTGAATTGTGAAAGGTGGTTCCAAAAGACAATATACAGTTATACACTCATTTGACATTTCCAAGTATTATTAGTCACCTTTGTTGACATATAAGTGCTACTTGCAACCTATTTACACATCCTATTTACAACTTAACGAGAAACGTGATTGGTCTCAGACTCTCAGCTATGGCCGGTATCCACTGTCAAGTTCATTTCTGCGAGTTCAGACTTCTGAACAAGATGACGCTTAAACCACCGAGTGCTAAAGTCAGAAGTAGAGGAATGCTCGTTGAATTAATGTCGATGGTTCTGCTTGTTCCATCTGCTTTTCCTTGTTGAAATCTCTCTCCCGAGTAGTCGCGCAGAAGATTGCTCAGATTATCTATTTGGTGCATGACTTGACGCTGCCCCCGTGAAATAGCTAGCAACTGTTAAATAGAATAACCGATACATTATGCAATGAAACACATTTGTAAAGAGTATAAAATGGAAATCACGCTTCAGTGGTGGTGCAAATTACTTCTGATATATCAGCGTACGCTTATCTTGCCACATTTGAGAACATAGATAACAAAATGATCCCATTACCTCTTCCATCAGTGGGGACTCCCGAGCCAACTGGGAAGACGAAGAAGAGTTAGGCAGAAGCGACCCAGTCAAGGAACCATTACTTAAGCCATTGACAAAAAGCGATGTGGGTCCGGAACCATTGCAGGCTTCAGCCGGCAGAGCCAAGTTTTGTTGGCTGGCTGAGATTTTTCTGGCAGAGAATTTGGAGTTCAGTTCTTCTATTCGAGATGTGAACTCATCCATTCTCTCATTTAGCGTGGAAATTTGTTCCGAGAGTTGAGTGATAATTCCCTGAAAAAAAAATAAATAAAAATAAGCCTTTATGCATAACAGTGGTTGGAAAGAAAAACAAGAATCAACCTGAGTCCCCATATATCATATTAAAATCAACTGTACATTTTTCTGTTCCTCGACAATATGAACAGGAAAAGTCTTATCTTTTCATTCTCCAACAGGAAAAAAATAAAAAAATAAGAAAGGTATTATGCACTTGAAGAAGCGGAATACCCTTATTTATGACTTACCTGGCTAGAATGAGGCGCTGGTGAGTCTGGAGCCCTTCCATCGAACTTTCTACTGTTAACAGCAAGTCTTGTTAACTTGGCCATAGTCTTTTCCCTCTGGTTTGAATATGATTGTGATACACCCCTGCCAAATTGAGGTATAATGTCGGAGGAACAACAATTACTGATGTATCTTAAAGAAATGCAGGTTCCTGAATCAAGCACCTATAAACCTTGATCTTGAGAAATCTATTTAGCTTTCCCTTCATTCTGATCAAATTACTTTAGATTTCCTTTATAGGTTAATCTAACATTGCAATCAATTGCAGATACAGCTAATTCTTTGATGCTTCCAGCCAAGAGATATACCCACGAGAATTTACTTTCTTTGTCCATCTTATTTTAGCTTTTCTGTTTTCCCCATCATTGTTCATTAATTAAGTATGAGCATGAGAATCTACTACATCTTCGCCTTTGGACCGAACGCATAACAACTTGTACCTTAGTAACTATGTACATTATCACCAATTGGGGAGAGAGCTTCCCTTTATCTTTTGGTTTCTCTTGATTTACCAAGAGAGAAGCTTGTCAACTTTTGGTCTTTTGGTATTCAATCTCTTGTCTTTCCCTTTTTCCCTTCTTCCGTGTAACATCAATTTAGATGGAAAATATGTAGTGACATAGCAATTACCGGCTAAGATACTTCATTCTTCTATCGGCTGATGCTCTCGTCAGGGCTTCTTTAGGGCTTGAAACCAAATCATCGTCTATGCTCAGTTTTGTCTTCAAATCATCTGGCAGTGCCTGTAGATTAAGCAGGTTAGAACCATGCATAAGCATTAAAAACAAATATCATTTCCGGCAGCTAATAGACGTACCATGACATCATTTAAAAGTTTCTCCAGCTGAATTTGCTCAATGTAGGTACGGGAAACATAAGATCCATCCAAGTTCAGCTGCTCCGCAACATATTTAACATATAACCGATCCTTCCCTTGAACCTTCACATCCATTTCAGAAAATTAGCCCTAACCTTCGTTAAATTCACCTTAAGAAAAAAAAAAAGAATAAAAGAAGAAACGGTGACAATTTCTGTTTTTCTTCCCAAAACTGTTCAGCACTTAGATAATTGATTTATCTATACTACAGAACAATTTCCCCACAGTATAATTGCCTGATCGACCATGTTTCATAGCCCATAAAAGAAACAGGAGTCGTGTCTCCTCCAAAATTTCTGGTAATAGCAGATTGTTTTACTGATTATGATTTTTCCGCGTCTTCAAAAGTTCTAAATCAAACACTCTTAGGTATTTTGTTAAACTTGAAAAATGATCCATGGGTTTCTTGATCAATTTCACCAACTTCATTATAAACGGTAACATGCGGCCATACACAAGCAAAATAAGAAACCTAACCAGTCTCAGGAAAAAATAAAAAATCGTCATATTTATGTTATTAACAGATTAACAATGTGCTGTAAATAAATCCAAATACAAAAATGAAGTTAAATAAACGGTAACAGGCAGCCAATAACAAACATGGTTCTCAAGTCTGGTTGACTATTAGAATAAGTCCATATTGGTCGATAATAACATAATTACTAATAAATACAAGGTAAAATTCATTAACTATAGGAACCAACAGAAAAAAGGAAAAAAACAAAATCATATCCAAATTCGAGGAGAAGGGGTGGGCGATTAGAGAAAAAAAAAAAAAAAAAAAGAAGGAATACTGAACTTGTCAAGATACCTGAACATATTGACGGTTAAGTTGCTCCAAGAAATCAGTTTTCACGCAAACCTTGTCATCGGAGAAAATATGGCTACTTCTTTTCAGGATGCTAGCAATCGTATACCCCAATGCCATAAGCCCTCCAAGAAGGCGCACACTAACTTCAAAAGTTATTCGAGGTGATATTATGAATGGGGTATCTGTAACCCATTCCTGGCAAAACAGAGAAAGAGAGAAACAAGTTTTAAATCCTTTTAATGTATGAATTTCTCTCCAGATGTCATTCATATATGTCGAGTTGAAAATTCCAAATACAACTACCGCCACCAATAAATATATATAAGAATCCTAACCTGAATAAGATAATTAGTGAACTACAGATACTTTGATCTAAGAGATTTTGGTTCCAATTTCGAATACAAACATCACAATACAATACAAAACTCTTTCAAAGCTAATATAAATATGTTCACTTGCAGATTTCCAACAGAGGAAATACAAACCAAGAAGATCCAAAGAAAGGACGGAGTTTTTGTTTCCATAAACTAAGAAGAAGTCTAACGGTACTTTAACTTGATGATATAGATCTAGAGTAATTGGTGCCACATAAAGAGCATCTAGGATTGTTCCTGAAAGACTGTAATCACCAAAAACAAGTCCAAGTAATAGCTCCTATACATTTTGAACTTCATTTTGTTTCTCAAACTGGGAAATTTCATAGCAAATTTAAAATTAGACTAGTTACAAATCCAAACATACTAATTTGGGATACTAGAATTAAGATGATTTATTTAACAATAGTTCACCTCGAACATGAGGTTGTATTTGCCATCCCTGTTCCTCATCCGAAGATAAGATTGGCATGCTTCAGGATCTTCGCCAGGCGGAAGAAGATATATGTCATAAGTTTCCTCTGTAGATTCTTTGTGATCTTCAGAAAGTACAGCCTTGATTTGATCATCTGTCACAGCCTTAGTTGACTGCAAATAGGGGAAGCATTTGGAAATAAAATGAGACAATTATGATGGTATTTAAAACATACCGTTAAACTGACGATGATGCTTATGTAAAAAAAAAAAAAAAGAAAAGGAAAATAATGTAAGAACTAGACAAGGAAAAATGTAATTTTAACCTTTAAAATATAAGTGGGATTCTGAAAACCAGTAAAGGGGTTAAATTTGTTGGTGATCTTTATATGCGCTGTCTGGAGATCTGGCTCGATAAATGCCTTGTACATAGGATAAACCTGTGCCAAGAGATAAGGGATATGATGAACACTCTGTTCACCCTAAGGATAAAGTTTCACAAGTAACTCAAAGTCTGATGAAAATCATACAGCACAGGATCAAAGGGAAAACCGTTTCAGAAATCTGATGAATAATTTCTTCAGGCTCTTGTCCTGCTCGTTGAATGTCCCGTAAAACTCGTTTGACAAGGTCAAAGTGAACTCCACCAGTGATAGATACACGAAGATCTAAGTAGGGCCGCAATTTTTCACTTAAGGCATATATACCCTCGATTATCACAATACGGGAACTAGGGACTTCAACTGTCCTGATAGAAGTATGGCAATAGTCAGCATTATAGAATAGTAGCACAAAGCAAATAAGCCTATAAAACGCCCAAAAGTGCTTATAAAAATGGGAAGAAGAAAAAAATAAAGACAGACATGATTATCTACATCAGAATACATAAAATAACCAATCTTCAATGAATTAGATTATAATCCATATGAAAGCTTCTAGCATTAGTATCATGTGTAAGGCCATCGCAATTTCTGATAGCATTTAAATTCTACATTATTTACGTCTTTCATCTTTCTCCCTCCAATAATATAAATTTCAATGTGTTACAAAATCTAGATAGATTCTACCTGTAACCTATGCGGGAGCTAGTCTTGAAATCATATACTGGAACCTCGACGGGTTTCCCTGCTATTAAACCGTGTATGTTTTCAAGCAACGTGGCATAGTCCGTAAGACGAGGATCTATTATAAAACATTAAATAATTAGAACTCCACCACCAGAATACTAATAAGTATAAACCAGCAACACAAATAGCGAACAAAAGTCAGAAAACTGAGAACGCATCAGAGAATTAAATCGATTTCAAGACATATTTGTCAGTCAAACTAATTGTCAGTCAAATGAGTTCATTCTTTCCGTCCAAAACTTTCTTGTTGTTGGGTTTAGATCAAAGTAGCTGACAACCAAGATTTTCCAATCGACTTCTTTATAAACAACGTACAAGCCAACTGTACAAAATATTGCATGACACAAAAAGAGACAAGAATATTATACAGCATGAAATTCTAACAAATTCTAGAGCTAGTCAGCGAGGTTTATGATTTTCCTAATCCATAATTATGATATAACAAAGATAAGACTTTACCATCAAAGTTGCCATCAATTATCCGACTAGAATCATTGTAGTTGTCCATTGTAATGACAGCAATGCTGGGCATGAAGCTCAGCACTTTCTCAGTGAAAACAGTCTTCCCAGCCCCGGATGGACCTGCCACTCCGACTAACGTTATCCCGCCATTCTTTTGGGCCAACAATTGGCATGCACGAATCACTATAAAGAAACCTTTCTCAAATGACAGCGTGTCGGGAATTGGTGCAATCTCATAACGATCAGAATCCTTCTTTGTAACAAGTTGGAGCTGATCTCGCAAAAGACCGGAACGTCGGCGAGGTGAATCAGCACCAGCAGAAGTATTTTGAGCCATTTCGAATCTCTATATATGAGTTTTGCCCCCAAACATGAAGAGATAAACACAAAATGATACATTATTCAAAACACACCTCAACTTATCAAATCGTAATTAAATTTCCGAAACCGAGCAATACGAAATCATGTTGAATATTTTCTGAATATTTTCTAGTCATCTTATAAACAAACTATTTGAATATATTCTGATATTCGATCAATGCGTTTAAAACTTAAAAAACAACACAGAAAAGATTAGGAAAGGAAAAGAGTCAAGAAAGTCTTAAAAGATTATTATTATTATTATTATTATTATTATTATTATTTTTCAATTAGAAATCTTCGGTTATTCAGTTGGAAGCATATTTTCAAACCACCCAAGAAAATTGTCTTTTTCATTCTTTACTTCTTTGTTTGTTTGTTTTTTTTTTTTTTTTCTCTCTTTTTCCACTTTTAGCTAGAACAATCATATCAAATTGCAGTTTGCACATGAAAACAAAAAAACAAAACAAAAAACAAAAAAACAAACAAAAAAAAAAGAAAAAGAAAAGAACAAAAACAAAACAAAAAAAAAAAAGAAAAGAAAACCCATCATTATTAAGCAGCGTTCTTTAATTTTTGTTGACTTCCGAAATTGAAATGAAAAACCAAGATAGGATTTTTCTCATCGTCTGTATATGAAATTGCTCAGAACTTAAAGTACACACAACAAGAATTATTTACCATATCAGACCATTCAGTAGAAAGAAAGCCACAAAAACAAAATTAGCCATAACATGATTTCATAATAGAGAGCCCAAAAGGAGAAAGAGAAAAAAACAAACAAACAAAAACAAAAAAACAAACAAACAAACAAACACACACACACTGCGCAAGATATATAAATACCGGAACCAAATCGACCATACCTTTTTCAAAGACGAAAAAGAAGAAGTTGGTACTGATCGGTTCTAATGAAGTGAGTTTTTTTGGAGCTTCAAAGAAATTATAACTAAAGAGTCGGTATCTTTATTACTAACAAGCGGGCTAAAAAGTGAGTGAGAGAGAGAGAGAGAGAGAGTTTTTCATGGGGGTGTTGGGATTCTTGCGCAGAGCACAAACAAAATGAAATAATACATGGGATTGTCGAAGAGAGGAAGAGCCAGAAGAGACACGTGGCCTGCTGTTGTTGGGCGAGTTCAAGAGGTAAGTGTGAGAGAGATGGCGCAACTCTGGCAGCTGGGTTTCACAACGACAACGACCTCTTTCATTGTGGGGAATAGGGGAATTATAATAAAATATCATATTTACTATTTAGGGCTCCTTTGTAAATTGGCATATTTATTAAAATATTATTTTTTAAGAAAATGACCCAACTATAACTATTCAAAAATTAAGTTATTAGACTAGTTACGTCAGACTACCCAAAATACTATATTCACTCAAATTTTGTTACAAATTATAACAAATATTATTATAGATTGTAACAATATTTATTACGACATGTAACAAATGTTGATACAAATCGTAACAAATAAATGTGTAATAAAAATTAGATATTTTGTTACATATGTTTAGCAAATTTTGTCTGTGACGATCTATAGCAAAAGTTGTTATTTATTGTAATAAAAATTATTACAGTCTATAACATTTGTTACCTTCTATAACAAATGACACACACAGTCAATGCATAATGTCTAAAAATAGCAGACAAAAAAAGGCTAATAACTTAATTATGAAAAATTCAAGTCAATTTCTTAAAACCAAGGCTAAAAAACAGGTCATTTAACTAAAAGATTTGATTTATGGGTTGTTTGGATTTGGGATAAACATCCAAGTCATTTCATTTTAGAATAGTTTGATTTTATAAAATTTGATGTGCTATAAGTGATTTAGATTTAAGAATTGTTGCATTGCGATTAGAAAAAAAAAATAAAATGTAGGGAATGATTTACCCAAACAAGGGGTTAACATAGGGTGCGTCGTGGAAATAGGCTAAATTAATTTTTTTTTTCAAAAAATAATATATATTGTCCAAAATTATGAAAATAACTATAATTGCAAGATACATGAATAAATTTTATATCTTATAACAACTTAATGATTATTTTTTTATTAATAAAAAATATTAGCAATATTTTTAAATAATCTAAATGGAATGGAGATTTTGAGGAAGGCCCGTCATTTGACACAATAATAATTTATACTTTATGTGTGTTGCGCTTTTAAAATTTACGGTTTTTATATGAAATAGTTATGTATTTATGATATTTTTAAACATCTAGCATATGTTTGCTTTTATTAGTAATATGGTCATACATTCGTGTCTGAATTATTGAAATTGCAGTCATTAGTTTTTTTAATTCAATTTAATTGTTTGTTGCAGACAATATTGTCTAAAATTTTGTCACAAATTTTATTTCTTTGGTCATAAATTTTTATATATTGACCTAATGGCTATTTTACTAATATTTCAAAACGTGGGCTATATTTCTAAAATACAGATTGCAAAATGACTAAATCCTTAACTGTCCCTTTATTTTATGCCCTAAAATTAAATCCTTAACTGGACGTGATGGCTAAGTTTCGTTTTTACTAGTAACGAACTAAAAAACCCGCGCGTTGCAGCAGATTATTTAAAAAATAATAATAATAAAAGTTAACAATATTCAAAAAGTATTAAAATTTACGTAAGACAAAAAGAATAATAGATAATAAAATTTATGTATAAATATTTAACCATGTAATTTATAATAATTTATCCTAAATACATAACAAAAAGTTGATAATATAAATATGACGATATTTTTTTTATGGGCCAGTTAAGCAATTAGTCATTTTAAAGGTAAAGTTTGAAGGATTTAAGCCATAGTTTCACGAAATTAGGGATTTAGCCATAACATGTAATATTTTTGGTAACATGTAACATATATACGTGTAAAAAATATAACATTAAATGTAATGTTACATTTAATGTTACGTTTTTTACACGTATATATGTTACATGTTACCAAAAATATTACATGTTATGGTTAAATCTCTAATTTCGTGAAACTATGGTTAAATCCTGAAGAATTACCTAAAAGTTTGGTTAAATGCCTAAAAAATTCTTTCTCTTTTTTTATTCAGTTAACATCTACCTATATATATATATATATTATTATTATATATATATAGTACATAAATGATAAAAATTCAATTTTTAAAATTTTATACTTATTCTACTTTTCTTCTTCTTTTTATCTGCAATTTTGATATATGAAAATACTTATCATAATTTATATTAATTATAGTTTAGTCATTCTTTAGGGTATCAATTTCTACAAAGAATGCAATTTAAAACAAAAACAAAAAAACAAAACAAAAAAAGCATAACATTATGGGGTGTATATAGATTTTATTTTTTATTGCTGTCAAGCGGGGGGTGTCTATATATTAAAGAAGAAAAGTACAACTCATGGTGGTGACGAAAAATTTTTGACCCCCGACGGCAAAAAAAAAAAAAATTGAAATAAAAAAAATTTAGAGAAGATAGAAAATGAATGAAAAGCAAAAGAAATAAATTATTTTTCAGTCCTTATTCTAGGACCTCACGCCCTTTTTAGAGTACAAATACAAACAAATCATGGGTTACTTTTTAAGGGAAAAGATTTCTAGAAATTGACCCAAAAATTCTTGAAAAATCTAGGCACGTTCATTAGGCGGTTTTTCAGTATTTGGGTTGTTTCGATTTTTTTTAAATAACCAAAGTTTTAATTTTGAATATTAAAAACTACCCAAAAAATGACGGTCGATTTTGATATTTCGTTCCCGTTTTTTTTGGTGGTTTTCGGATAAACCAAAAGTTAAGCAAAAATAAAAAAAATTGAAATTTTGTACTTCATAATATTAATATCATAAAATATATTCATGAAAAATAATAGTTATTAAACAAAATAAGTTCATAATTCACAAAAAAAAAAAAGGACATGGATAACAAAGACATGAAGTAATAACTAATAAACATAACAAAAGATTAAGGCACAAAACTAAACTATAAAAAATAAAATAATATATATAAATTTTGTCCTGTTTTTCAGTAAAAAAAAACTAATTTCTCAAAACCAAAAACTGTCCAAAATTTTTTAGTATTTACCAAAATACTCAAGTAACCACGGGAATTAATTTTTCTAGTTTTTGTTGGTTTCGATAATATGTGGGTGGTAATTTAGATTTTGGTTTTTTTAGACATGCTTAAAAAAATTATTAACCTAATTTCCTATATAGGAGCAAAATAGTAATTCTTTGGTTCACTGTAGATTCAATAGTAAAAAATCCCTCTTTTTGTTATATAAGATAAATATAGGATAATGTCTGTTATTTAATTAATAAAAATATTGACTATTTTTTTAAAACATCATTTAAAATTTGATTATTTATTTAATAATCTATATAAATAAGTTCATTGTTTCAAATCAACTTCTATATATTACATCTGTTTTCTATAGTGAATAAATAAAAATTCTAACTAATTAAAAGAAGATCAATAATCTCAAGATCAATATAATGCAATTCTATGTTGTAGACTAATATTTTTATTAACTTCTTCCAAGGTTTTTTTTTTGGCATACTAATAGTTTATTAAATTCGAAGAAAACTTATACTTCCCCGTAAAACTTCATTTGCGTGCATCGACCGTCAACATATGTGCCTTGTGGGCCCCACGATAAACTATGCCGTTAATGAGGATCAAAAACTTTTCCACTAATGCCGAAAACCCAAAAAAACCATGAATACCGTATCTACATTTGATGTCTTGAAAAGGGCAATTTAGTAAAACTGATTTAGAACTACAATAATATGGGTCTTACTTTTACCACTTATTTGGGGTGATCATTTAACCCATTATATCCCATTCCTTAGTATAGAAAAAATGGTTTGAAAATAGTTTGGAATGGTTTTAAAAAATGATATAGAATGGTGTGACTTTACGAATTTTGAGGTGATATAAATGGTTGAAATTTAAAGATATTTTATAGGGATTTGGAAAGTTGAAAAAATAGTTGAAAAAAATGAAATGGAATGAGATGGATTGTAGAATTAAAAAAGTTAAAAAAAAGGGAGATTTTGAGAAATACCCCAAAGACGATCACTTAATAATTCTTACCCCGTTCAAGTGGTCATTTTAATCTATACCCCGTTTTTTCTTACCCATAAAACTTTAAAGACAAAAATACCCTTGACTCTTTCGTCCTCCCGCAAGACTCTAACCCTAGAAATCTCACTTGTCTCTCTCATCTCATGTTGCTCTCTCTCTCTCTCTCTCTTCACGGCCACCCCTCGCCACTAGCGTCTCCACGCAACCCCTGACAGTCACGCAACATTGCAGCACCGTTGCCTCCGTGCGCCACTGCTGCCCCCACTCACGTGCCATAGACGCCGCCCGAATCCAGTCGACTTTGCCGAGCCACTCCTTGCCTCTGCACTGACTCTGCTCACCTCACCATCGACGCCAACACGAGCATCGCCATTCAATCCAAGCCGAGCGTGAAGCTGAAGTCTTCTTGCAAGCTCCACCAAGCCACAATGGTCCTCCGTGAAGTCACTCTGGTAGCTCTTCATGATTAGTAAGCTCAATCGCAACAACGATGTAAGTTCGAGCAAGAAGAAATTTCGCTACTTTGTCTCGTTTCTCCTCTCTTCGTCTACATTCCTTCAAGCTATCCTTCAATACCAGAAAAATTTTGAATTACGAATTTCATTTGTTCATTTGCAATTTTATGTTTGTGTAATATGTTGTGATTATGTCAGTTGAAACACAATTAGTTAAGAAAATCAATTTATGTTTTGAAGTTACAGTTTAATTTTTTATTAGTTATGCTTATTGATTGCTTCTTTTATGTTTGAGATTTTGGGTGAAACATCATGATAGACATAGTTATGTTGTGGTTGAAAATGTCTGCCAATTGTATGATGAAAATTTTCATTTAGAGTATTCAAACTGGTTTGTTTAGTTTGGTGTTTCTTTGGTGAAATATGAAGGAAGATGTTAAGGAGCCCTTGGTTTTATTTTGTTGATTTGGTTTACTTAAAATATGCAGAGAATCCTAATTGTTTTTAAAATTTTAATCTGATTGCCATAGTAGTTCGATAACCTTCAATCTTGATAACTCAATGGCACATTATATTTTGCAAAGAATTCCAGTAATCAAATGGCATATTATAATGAATGGTCTAGTCGATTATCAAATTGTATTGCAGTGGGTTACCAAAATAGATTTTTTAAAAAACCTATACTCTTAAAAATGAATTGTTATATTCATTTCAATTGTTACAAATAAAAAACAATTCATTTAGTAGCAATTTGCGACAAGTAAAACAAAACATATAATCTAGTGGACTATCAAATGGTAACTCAGTAAGTTAACAATAGTAACTCGGTAGATTACCAAATTAGATTATTAGTAAAATCATATGAGTATAAAAAAGATTTGTTATATTCGTTTTAATTGTCATAAAATTAATATACTTGGAAATAATTTGTGGATTACCAAACAAAACAAATAACCTAATGGATTACTGAATGGTAACTCAATGGTTTACCATATGGTGACTCAGTAGGTTACCAAATCAGATTGTCACTAAAATCATTTAAATATAAAAAGAATTGCTACATTCATTTCAACTGTCAGAAAAATCAATATACCGACCAGTCAAATAAAACAAATAACCTAGTGGATTGACAAATTGTAACTTAGCAGTTTACCAAATGGTAACTCAATGGGTTATCGTCTAGTAATTCGATGGGCTACCAATTAATAATCATATAGCACATTATATTGAATAACCTCATAGATTATCAAATGTTAACCCAGTGGATTACCCAATGATAACTTAGTGGGTTACCAAATCAAATTCTTAATAAAATATGTACACATAAAAATAAATTGCTACACTCATTTTAATTGTCACAAAAAAAGAATGGACTTATTAATAATCTTCAACAAGTCAGACAAAATAAATAAATTAGTTGCTTAACAAATGGTAACTCGGTGGGTTAGTAAATGGTAATTCAGTGGTTACCAAATCAAATTGTCACTAAAATCATTTAAATATAAAAAGAATTGCTTTATTCGTTTTAATTGTCAGAAAAATCAATATACTAACCAATCAGACAAAACAAATAACCTAGTAGATTGACAAATTATAACTTAGCGGGTTACCAAATGGTAACTCAATAGGTTATCGGCTAGTAATGTAGACGTGGGAAATCTACCGTCACGTGATTGTTAATGATGGTGAAACCTCTGATCTACACGTGGACTCCTACGAGCTACGTCAAAGGGGGAACCTGCAAAAAAGAAGTGATTATGTAGCTCTGCCTCAGTCAGAGCAGGTATTTCTCTCTTCGAGTACGTTTAGGTCGCAACGGTGGTAATGTGTTCCGAGTTAGAAGTACGTACCTTTATTTATAGCATGTTGGAGGCTCGTTAGGTCAGCTCGTCGGAATTAGGGTTTCCTTGACTTTCGGCCTTATCTGTTAATTCAAATTGAGAGTTAGGATAATTACCCGATTACGAGCTAATCCGCAGGCCGATTGCTTCCTTGATTCGCGGAACAGCTTCTATTAGATTGCAATTATCTCTTAGACGAGTCAGCTCGTCTACCATGTGGCATGTCAGCTTGTTCGCCATGTGTCGTTACCTCGAATCAGTTTGTTTGACTCCGTTCAGCTCGTCAACGTGCTTAAATACGTTAGCCATGTATATGCCAACTAGGACGACCTTGAGTAACAGCTCGCCTAGACACGTGGGTGGTCGAGATAAAAGTTCATTCCATTGAATCTTAGCTCGTCTATAGGATAATAGGTTCGCCTGCGAGGTTGCTTATTCGTCACGTAGCTTACTTGGACGTTGACGTGTGACCTCTAAGACGGTATGAATTTGACTCCAACAGTTAGCCCCCCACTCCTTGGTTAAGTGTGCTTGACCAAGGAGTAGTAACCTGCTACCGTATACTTCATCGGGCTTACTCACAACTATCAGTTGATATTCGAAAAATCCAAGAGAAAATCAAATAAACTGAAAGGATACCGCGTGTTCCAGTTGCAATCTAATTATATCCTTGACTCTACCTAGTTAAGCACTCGAGCTATAGTACAAGCATCAAAATAGATATGCATATAGCAGAATAGAGCAAGAGATCAATACAATAACTGTGAGATAATAACATCAATATATACCGACACGTATGTCTGATGACTGTGGAAAATAAAACCAACTGATTATATCAAAGAGATTAATTCAGGTTCGCATTTCATACTCTTGACTAGCCCAACACCTTTTTGGTACAGCCATACTGCAAAGTGGTAGCTTGTTGCTTCTATCACGTATATGTACCTGGTATACAGCTTGTGTCACTCTGCACCATTTACAGTAGCCATATTCATTAATCTAGTAGCTTGTCAAGTGACTCCTCTACTTACTGCCAGCTTGATACAAGTGCTTTTATATGTATATATTTATATTTTAAATCCAAAGCAGAAAGCTAGCTCCTTTACATTATACCAACTCCTTTTGTACCCACTGCACCGAATACCAGAGCTTGCAATTACATGTGTATATATATATATATATATATATATATATATATATATATATATATAACAATCAATGGGTGGGAGCTCGTCCTTTACGCACGCTACCCTTAACAAGCTGAAAGTTAGCTTGTTCACTCTATTCAACTTAGCGAAGGTGTAGTCACACAGTAGGTAGTAGGCTATATTAAGTAATATTTTGATTATAGCTACCCACTTTTAGTCTTCAGCGTGCTTGACCAAGTAACTTTGCTCTAACTTGTCAGAAGGTCACTATTGCTCGTAGAGCTTTGTTTCTTTTTCTGTCCATTTTATTTTTTCTAGTGGCTCTATTTTTGGCAGGTCTATGCACGAACTTCCCAAAGCAAAGATGTCCACATTAGTGCCCATTATGTCTCCTGCATAGTATTTCTTACCAGAGTGGGGGAAATCAGAGAAGGTAAGATAAAACCCCAGACCCTTTATTTCTTTTTGTTTCCAAATCTTTTAGAAACGAACTCCCCAACTTCAAATAGTATCATCTTTACGCCATGGTTTAAATCAAACACGGTACGTATTAGGTGTTGATCACCTTTCTCTTAGTCTTGATTCTATTTCGGATTGCTCACCTATTTCATCCAAGGTTTCTAACTTCCTATTGTTTACATTTGTCCAGATGGTACCTTATATCGATATCTTTAGTAAGCCTCGATTCTCCTTTGGCAACTATTGTTCTTCAATTGAGAGGAATGACTCATTTACAGCTTCGTGAGGCAAGTCTTCGTGGTTATTTCTTTTTGCTCTAGTGTTATCGTTGATCGTTCGTAATTCCACCATTTTTATTTCCTTTTAGTATGGACTCTTCCGCTACGGTTTGATATAGGGCTTACTTCAAGCATCGATATTTCTTTAT
Source organism: Boehmeria nivea var. tenacissima (assembly GCA_018132145.1). Classification (NCBI taxonomy): domain Eukaryota; kingdom Viridiplantae; phylum Streptophyta; class Magnoliopsida; order Rosales; family Urticaceae; genus Boehmeria; species Boehmeria nivea. The sequence continues at coordinate 4,423,347 of CM030882.1, read as the reverse complement.
TATTCGTGGTTCTTCTCTTGGGCTGCTGCTTTTTCTTCGTTGTTTTTATGGGGTGGCGGACGTCCGCTGTGTTTGTTGTTATAATCACGTAATGGATGTACTCGCCCGATTATTTTGGTATTCTGCCATTTCCTCGGCGTTGTTGGCGTGTCTGCACTTCTATTCTAGATTTCATGTGTGGCTACGAGTAGCGGCGAAATAGTGTTATTCGTCGTCGTCAAACCTTGGTGTCGTGAGATAAAGGGTATCTTGAGGTTTCCGTTTGGCATGTCGGATTGTCACTCACCGAGCCGTTGTTGTTTTGATTGTGTTGGTGATGATATTTTGGAATGCCATTTTGCGATTGATAGGACAGCCGTGCTTATGACTAGTGAGACCTTAACAGAACCGTCGAGGCAGCCCCTGGTTGATCACTTAGTCGAGCGTTCCGCGGTTAATTCAGGTGACACCGATTCTGACGACTTAGAACCGATTTTCCCACTTGGAACGTCTTGTCAAGTTCATTTGCCTCGCAGTATAGGCGCGGCCACACATGTGGATGCTGGCTTTGGTGTCATTGATTCAATCGAGACGTCTCGCAACACTAGGAAGTCAACAACTTCGTGTCATCGTCAGCGGGCTAGAGGTTACTCCGAGCCACTTTTATCTACCCCGCAGCTTGATGAAGGCCGACAGCTTCGTCATCAAGGTCCCTTGGGTTCGCATGCTTTGGATCACTTTGAAGACGGTCGCAACCCATCGTCTGCTATCACGCAACGTCGAGCGGATCAGATGTACAACGAGTATGCCATTCCCATGGACATTGATGTGCGAGTGCCTCTCGAGGTTGAACGAGCTGACCGTTCACAGGACGGATGGGTTGCATTTTACGAGTTGTTTTTCGAGGTGGGACTTCGTCTTCCGATTCCCGAGCTAGCAAGGCATATATTACTTCATTACAACTTAGCACCTGCGCAACTCATGCCCAAGGCTTGGCGAACTATTATGTGCTGCGTGATGTTGGGCGAAGAGGCAGGACGACAACTCACACTTGGAGAGTTTTTGACTTACTACGTGTTGAAGGTCAATTCGCAAGACCGAGCTCGACATTATATATCCCCACGTGGCTCAATAAAACGAGTGACAGAATTGGACTACACAGATAGACTTTGGAAGAATTATTACGTTATGATGTGTGTCGAGCACGTATTTGGGGTTGAATTTTGTCGACTGGATTTTCCTTTGCCTGCCAAGTTTGGCATCCCCAGTGAGCTTCTATTTCACTCTTTACTTGACTGTTTGATATCTCTAACTCGTGTTAACCCTCCTTGTTTTTACAGGTCGCCGAGCATACGACGCTCTTCCACTCGAGGAGGATAGCTACGTATTCTTCGATCGTCTCGAGAGTTTACTGACGAGGTCGGCACCTGCACTTCTATCCACAGAGAGCTTGAGAAAGTCTATCCTGTGGAGGCATACAGCTTTCGGTCCAGCAGGTATTCCTCGGCCCGAGTCTTGGATTCATGTTTTGCGTTGCACTCTCCACCTATTATATGGTCTATCTACGATGTTCCCTCCGCTTTTTGATGAGCATGCCGCCCTTGCAGGCCCACAATTAGAAAATATGCCGGTTCACCTACCTTCGACCGACGATGCGATGAGAGCCTTTGACGCTATGCGTCAAAAGAAAAGAAAGACCGCGAGCTCTTCCAGGCTGTCTCATCTTGGTCCGCCTCCTCGTGCTTTTCCAATTGGCGTGCCCATCACATCGACTGCTTCTGCAGAGCTTGGGATTGAAGCCGCCTTCCCTGTTGAGAATGAAGGCGTGACTACTGAGCAGTTCCACGAGGTGAAGTTGACATTCTCTCGCTCGAGCTTGATTTGGACCGACGACCAACTCGTAGAGCAGTTTGCGAGATCGCTCATGATTCCAGGGGATGAAAGTTGGTACGCCAATCTGACCTCGGCGACAATGGTCCAACGTATGAGGACGGCTTCGATCAGGGTATGTGCCATTTCCTCTTTCTTAATTCGAACTTACGACTTAGTTCTGTCTCAAACTTTTAAATTCATCTATTTTGTAGGCCGCTCAAGACACCATGGCTGGGACTCTCTTCATTGAAGAGCTACGAAGACAGAAGCAAGAGCTCGCTCATCAATTACAGGAGGCGCAGCATGAGCTTGCGGGCAAACGGCGCGCGGGCACACGAGGGCGCTCGAGCCGGGCAAAAGGCACACGGGTACACGAGCTGGGCAAACGGTGCGCGGGTGCACGAGCCGAAAAAAAAAAAGAAAAAGGCAAACGACACGCTGGCGCTCGAGCCGGGCAAATGGTACACTAGCACACGAACCGGGCAAACGGCGCGCGGGTGCACGAGCCGAAAAAAAAAAGAAGAAAAAGGTAAACGACACGCTGACGCTTGAGCCGGGCAAACGGTACACTGGCACACGAGCCAGGCAAACGGCGCGCGGGCACACGAGCCGTCGTGAGGCAAGCGGTGCGCTGGCGCTCGAGCCGGGCAAACGGCGCACAGGTACACGAGCTGGGCAAACGGCACGTGGGTGCACGAGCCGAAAAAAAAAAAAAAAGAAAAAGGCAAACGACACGCCGGCGCTCGAGCCGGGCAAACAGTACACTGGCACACGAGCTGGGCAAACGGCGCGCGGGCACACGAGCCGTCATGAGGCAAACGATGCGCTGGCGCTCGAGCCAGGCAAACGGCGTACGGGTACACGAGCTGGGCAGACGGCGCGCGGATGCACGAGCCTATGGACACATGGGTGATGCTTTAGGCTTGCCAGGTAGCTGAAAGGTGACTACTCCTTGACGTACAGCAGCATATTCCATGTAGTATCATGGGCTCGTTCTCGATAAGTTGTACTTTTTTGTCATTCGCCTGCGAAACAAAAGGAATGGTTTATGAAAAATAGCTGCACCCGTTTATAGTTTTACGAGCTGCCTATGTATCCATATTTAGGGATCAAGCTTGAACGTAGTTCGATTAACAATCTTAATTTCCTTACATAAAATTGGCTAAAATGATGGCATGAATAATAAACAAAAGAAAGGCTAATACGCTGCGTGGTGCGCTAAGATGACCGAGCTAACGTTACATAAAAGTATGAGATTAAGTTGACATCGAAAAGCATAGGTGCTACACGTAGTATCTTCGAAGGTGGTGGGCGTTCCAGCTGCGCGGCACGCCTATGCCATCCATTTCTTCGAGCCTATAAACTCCTGCCTTGATGATCTGCTCGACCCGATAGGGTCCTTCCCAATTAGTGCCAAGCTTTCCGGCCTTCCACTCTTTCGTATTCTGAAATACTTTGCGTAATACGAGGTCTCTTTCATGGAAGTGTCGATGTTTAACTTTCTTGTTATAATAACGGGCTGCTGCTTGTTGGTAACAGGCTAGTCGGAGGAGTGCTCGATCCCTTCTTTCTTCAATAAGGTCTAGATCACCTCGCCGTTACTCGCTGTTGCTATCTTCATTTTCCCACGCGATCTTTGTCCTCAAGCTTGGCATGCCAACTTCGGCGGGGATTACGGCCTCAGCGCCGTAGACCAAAGAAAAAGGGGACTCTCCGGTAGCTTTCCTTGGTGTAGTACGAAAAGCCCATAGTACAACAGGAAAGCTCTTCGGCCCACTTTCCCTTGTGAGCTTCTAACTTCTTCTTTAGGTTGTTCATAATTGTCTTATTGGTTGCCTCAGCCTGTCCGTTACCTTGCGGGTAACGTGGCATCGAGAAGCTCAAGTGGATCTTCCATGCGCTACAAAAGTTCTTGAACTTCTTGGCTATGAACTGCGATCCGTTGTCTGTCACTATCTCCTTAGGGACTCCATACCTACATATGATGTTTCTCCATACAAAGCTCTCAACGTGTTTCTCTTTTACCTCCGAAAACGCAGCAGCTTCAACCCACTTTGAGAAGTAATCAGTCAATGCGAGCATGTATTTCAGCTGACCAGGGGCGGTGGGGAGAGGTCCTACTACATCCATCGAGTATTTCATGCATGGGTAAGAGCAGGTTACAGACGACATATCTTCGGCGGGCTGGTGAATGATTGGCGAGAATCTCTGACACTTGTCACACTTCTTAACCAGCTCTTCCGCGTCTGCGAGCAAGCTAGGCCAGTAGTAGCCTTGTCGCAGTGTTTTTTGGGCCAATGACCTTCCACCAGAGTGATTGCCGCACGCTCCTTCGTGTATCTCTCGTAATACATAGTTGCCTTCTACATCATCGAGGAACGCAAATATGGTTCCATGGCAAATCGTTTGTATAGCTTCCCATAGATGACAACAAACTTAGCTGCTTTAAGGCGCACTCTCTTTGCTTCAGCTCGATCTTCAGGTAGCTCTCCAGAATCTAAGTACCATAAGATGGGTGCTCGCCAGTCGTTGGGGGAGCTAACTTCCACAATCTCTTCATGTTCTTGCTCGGTGCACGATTTGTCAAGGTACCCGACTGGTATAGTTCGCCTAAACTCGCTCTCTGTAGCTGATCCTAATGTGGCTAGCGCATCAGCTTGCTTGTTTGACTCTCGCGGTACCTGTTCAAAAGTGTAACTATCAAACTCTGCTCGCAACATACTAACAAGCTCCAAGTAGGCGACCATCTTGCTGTCTCGAGCTGTATAGTCTCCTAGCACTTGGTTGACTACGAGTTGGGAGTCGCTCAAGACTTTCACTTGTCTCACACCTAACGCTTTGGCTAGATGCAAACCCGCGACTACCGCTTCGTACTCTGCTTCGTTGTCACTAGCCTTGAAGCCTAACCGAAACGACTGCTCAATTACTTCGCCTGATGGCGATTGCAAGCATATACCAACTCCACTACCTCGTGTGTTGGATGACCCATCTACCTGAAGTGTCCACTCTCCATGAGCCTGCAGCGCACCATCATGCAACTCAACCAGCTCTTCAGGTGTCATCTCTACTATGAAATCAGCTAGCGCCTGGGACTTGATCGATGTACGCGTCTTGTAGGTGATGTCGAATTCCCCCAGTTCCATAGCCCACTGCGATAGCCTACTAGATATGCCAGGCTTGTGTAGCACCTTTCTAAGCGGGTACGCAGTCATCACAACGATAGGGTGACATTGGAAGTAAGGTCGTAGTTTCCTTGCTGCTACAACCAGGGCTAACGCGAGCTTTGAATCATTGGGTACCGCGTCTCAGCATCTTGAAGTGCTTTGCTCAGGTAGTAAACTGGTTGTTCTGTCGCTCCATTAGCTCGCACAAGTGCTGCGCTCAGGGCTATCTCAGACATAGCTAGATAAAGCATTAGTGGCTCATTGTCAACAGGTTTAGCGAGCAAAGGCGGGCTGCTGAGGTATTCTTTTAACTGGTCAAAAGCTGCTCGACATTCATCGTTCCATACAAAAGGTGTTTTCTTCTTAAACAGCTTGAAGAAAGGCCGACACTTGTCTGATGAGCGCGGGACAAATCTGTTTAGTGCTGCGATACGCCCCGTCAAACGCTGGATGTCCTGCTTAGTCCTGGGCTCTGGCATGTTGATGAAGGATTTCAGCTATTCTGGACTCGCCTCGATTCCTCGCATAGTGACTACGACTCCCAGAAATCTACCCGACATGACGGCGAACATACACTTCTTTGGGTTCAGGCGCATGCAATACTCTCTGATTAGTCTGAGACATTCGCCTAGGTGCCCTATATGGTCTTCGGCCTTTAGTGATTTCATCAACATGTCGTCAATGTAGACCTCCATTGTCTTCCCGAGCTTCTCAGCAAACATTTCATTTACAAGTCGTTGAAAAGTTGCTCCAGCATTTTTTAAACCAAACGGCATTACTTTATAGCAATAAGTTCCTCGCTCAGTAATAAATGAGGTCTTCTCTTGATCATCATGGTGCATTAAAATCTGATTATAACCTGAGAATGCATCCAAGAAGTTGAGTAGCTCGTGACCTGCTGTGGCGTCAACCAACCTATCTATGTGGGGCAGAGGGAAGCTATCTTTGGGGCATGCTTTGTTTAGGTCTGTGAATTCGACACACACACGTGGCTTTCCGTTCTTTTTTGGCACAACCAACACGTTGGCAAGCCAATTAGGGTATTGCACTTGCCGGATAAAGCCTGCTTCAAGCAACCTGCGTACTTCTTCATTGATGACTTCGTTCCTCTCAACTCCAAACTTCCTTCTTTTCTGACGAACTGGCTTGTGGTTGGGGTCGACATTCAAGCGGTGTGTGATAACCTTAGGATCTATCCCTGGCATATCAAGGTGCGACCACGCAAAAACTTTCTTATTCTTCCTCAAAAACTCAAGTAACTCGTCGCGTATTGCGGGCTCCAATTGTGCTCCGATGAAGACGGTTTGGTCAGGGTTTTCAGGGTCAATGGTACTCGTTCACTTGCTCCATATTCAGCTCTCGGACCCTTAACTTTCCCTGATCGACCGCCATCTGTAATTGCTAGTCCCAGGGTGCTCTTAATCGTAGCGCGGTCTAGTAGCATCCGCGAGCTATGGCTTGATCTCCGCGCACTTCTTTAATCCCCGTGAATCCATGGCCTTTCAAGTATTATGTTGTATGCCGAAGGACAATCCATAATAAGGAAGGTTGTCAGCTTGTTCTCTCCCCCAGCATACACGGGCAGTTTGAGAGTTCCTACAGCTCGAGTCGACTCCCCGTTGAAGCCTGTTAGCACGATGCCCGTGTGTTCGATGTTTGACTCATCCAACTCCATCTCCTTTAGTGTGCTAAGAAACAAGACGTTCGCAGAGCTACCGTTGTCTATTAGGATTCTCTTCACTTCACAATTAGCGATAGGTAGGGTGATAACCAGTGCGTCATCATGCGGCCTGCACACTACTCGTATCTCGTCGCTGTTGAACGCAATACAATACTCATCTTTGAGGTCACTTGGAGAGCACTTCGGTACAACGGTCTTTGCACGGCAAGCATGCTCTCTGCATGTCGAGCTTGTCTCCCCACTGAAAACAGATCCTCCACTAATCATCCCGACCAATCTATGAATTGGCGGTGGCAAAGGGGTCCGCTCTTGCTCTTGTACCTCTTCGTGGTGGGTCTCTACCAACTTGGCCTCTTCGTCTAACCCGTACGTTTTTCTTCCTCGCTCACTAAGGAATTCTCTCAGATGGCTCTTTTTTAGCATCTCGATAATTTCACTGCGTAGAGCCCTGCATGTTTCTGTTGAATGACCCGACCCTTTATGGAACTCGCAATACTTGCTAGGGTCCCTTCCAGCGTCCTTCTGCTCTGGCCAACACATGAACTCCTTGTCCTTCAGATGGTAGCATACCAGCTCATCAGCATCAATGTTTAGTGCGTACGGAGGGGGAAGTGGTCGGTCTGATCGATCTCCCTTCTTGCCAATACGTGAATCTGGCCAATTCTCCTTGCGCTTGTCCCTGTTATGGTGTTCTCGATCTGGCCCACTATGCTGCTCGCGCCTGCTCACTTGTCCAGCTATAGGTGCAGAAGTGTTTGTCGCGGTGCCTTTCTCTCGTCTTCCCTTTTCTACATGTAACTCCTCGTCTTCACAATCACAGAAACCTCTTGCCGTGGTCAAAGCCTGTTGGACTGTAGCCGGTGAAAAAGTACAAAGGTGCGTCTTGTAGCGTGATTTATGTAGTAATCCCTGCTTAAGGGCTTCTAGTGCTACTCCATCCTCGTAGCGAACCATCTCAGACAGAGTCTTTGTGAACCTTCTGATGTAGGAGCGCAATGTCTCACTTGATCCCTGCACGACAGCCCACAAGTCTACTGCCGTCTTCCCAGAATGAATGTGCACTGCGTAGTTGTCCATGAACGCCTTGTTGAGTTGCTCAAACTTCCCAATGCTACCTGGTGGGAGATTGCAATACCACCTGAGCGCTGGTCCCTTCAAGTTCTGTGAGAATAGTTTGCAAAGCATCTCGTCCATCATTGTCGGAGGAATATTACATCCCAGCAACACCTGCTTGTATTGACAAATATGGTCATGAGGGTCAGTCGATCCGTCATACTTCTGAAGGCTTGGCGCGCTGAACTTGCTTGGGGGAAACGTGTTCAGTATGTGTGGTTGCAACGGGGTGTTTTGCGAGGCCTCCATTAGTTCGTCGTATCCGGCGGATTGACCCATCGACTTCATAATATCTCGCTGCATCTTTGTAACCACCTCTGCGATACGAGCTTCAACATTATATGTCCCTGGTGGGATCGGACCTGGCGGGGGCGGAGGTAGATGCTCAGTGTAAGCGGGTTGCTGCGGAGGCAGCGCTGGCACACCCCCAGGTGCGCGAGTCGCGGCGTACGGAGACAAAGATGGCATCCTACGGATTGGGCTGTGGGCTCCCGGTTGCCTTTGACTTGCTGATGGTGCTGCATAAGTGGTGGTACCAGGATGTTGGGTTGTATGTCTCGACTGGCTTGGTTGGGGCGGTGTATAGTAGCCTGCTACGTGGTAAGCTTGGTAATTTGGGACTAGCGGTGGCGCTACGTGTTGCTGGTTAGGATTGGACCCATGCATCGCGTATTGCTGCTCTTGGAGCACCACCAATCGGGCTCTAAGGTCTGCATTCTCGGTTCTCATCGCAACATAGTCGTCCCTTGTTGCTTGTACGAGGCTCATAATTTCCGCCAGGCGCTTCTCCTGCTCCTGCATGCTGCGAATCAGGTCTTCAATTGACAGGTTCGGCGCGCCATACATCACATCACCGAAGGTCTACTCTTGCCGTGTGTTGTCGTGGTGTTGCTCTGCGTCTGTCGTACGGGGTCTCGAATGCGACATCGTGTTGGATTGCTTAGTTTGACGTATTTAAGGAGTGACGTAGAATCAAAGGCCCCACGGTGGGCGCCAAACTGTAGACGTGGGAAATCTACCGTCACGTGATTGTTAATGATGGTGAAACCTCTGATCAACGCGTGGACTCCTACGAGCTACGTCAAAGGGGGAACCTGCAAAAAAGAAGTGATTAGGTAGCTCTGCCTCAGTCAGAGCAGGTATTTCTCTCTTCGAGCACGTTTAGGTCGCAACGGTGGCAATTTGTTCTGAGTTAGAAGTACGTACCTTTATTTATAGCATGTTGGAGGCTCGTTAGGTCAGCTCGTCGGAATTAGGGTTTCCTTGACTTTCGGCCTTATCTGTTAATTCAAATTGAGAGTTAGGATAATTACCCGATTACGAGCTAATCTGCAGGCCGATTGCTTCCTTGATTCGCGGAACAGCTTCTATTAGATTGCAATTATCTCTTAGACGAGTCAGCTCATCTACCATGTGGCATGTCAGCTTGTTCGCCATGTGTCGTTACCTCGAATCAGTTTGTTTGACTCCGTTCAGCTCGTCAACGTGCTTAAATGCGTCAGCCATGTATATGCCAACTAGAACGACCTTGAGTAACAGCTTGCCCAGATACGTGGGTGGTCGAGATAAAAGTTCATTCCGTTGAATTTTAGCTCGTCTATAGGATAATAGGTTCACGTGTGAGGTTGCTTATTCGTCACGTAGCTTACTTGGACGTTGACGTGTGACCTCTAAGACGGTATTAATTTGACTCCAACAAGTAACTCGATGGGCTACCAATTAGTAATCATATAGCACATTATATTGAATAACCTAATAGAGTATCAAATATTAATCCAGTGTGTTACCTGATGGCCGATAGTAACTTAGCGGGTTACCAAATCAAATTCCTAATAAAATATGTACACATAAAAAGAAATTGCTACACTCATTTTAATTGTCACAAAAAAGAATGGACTTATTAATAATCTACAACAAATCAGAAAAATAAATAAATTAGTGGATTTACAAATAGTAACTCAGTGGGTTACTAATTGGTAACTCAATGGGTTACTAATTGGTAACTCAATGGGTTACTAATTGGTAACTCAGTGGTTACCATTAAGTTACCTGAATAAGATTAAATTTCTCCACATTTCAGATACATAAAACGAAACAAACATAAAAAAAGTTGTTATATTCAATTCAATTGTCATCAGACTCAATGTGCTTAAAAATAATGTGAAAATAAAGTAAAACAACTTAACTTAGGTGGGTTACCAAATGGTAACTAAACGAGTTATCAATATAGATTACTTTGTTTACATTTCTCTTTACCAATAAGCAAATCCAATAACCATAAAATTTGATATGGTAATCACCAAATGCCATTTAAAATACAAAAGTGCCATAAAAAAAGACTACTCCTTCCTTTTTTAATACTAGGATGTCATATAACTTGACCGCCACTTCTTTCTTTGTTTAGGTTTATTTCTTTAACAATAAACAAATTCAATAACCATAAAGTCTATGTTAATAAAAAACTGCCCAAAACATGTATTCATAAACACTTGTTTATAGAACCAATTCAGCTTCTTGTCCATCTCTTCTATCACTTTAAACTGAACAAGAAATTGCAATTTACTCCAAAGCAATTCTTCAGATCGACTCTCAATCTCCACATCTGAAAAATAGGAAAAAAATATATTCACAATTAAACATATTTACCATAGTAACTTATAATGTTAACTTAGTGGGTTACTATCGACAAGCAATAGTAACCATCAAGTAACTCAGTGGGTTACTAAATAGTAACTCAGTGAGTTACCGAAATAAATTGTTACTAAAAACACCGGTGGCGGTGGTCACCAATTGGTAACTAGTAAGGTAAAAGCTAATCCATAAATTTGAATCAAGAATAGTTGAATAACACATACAAACCCAGATTTTTTAGAAATACAGTTCAATCTTAGTTTTAAATCCCAAAAAATCCCATCAATTGGGACCTACGATGCAGTTAAATAGGATTCAATTAAATTTGTAAAAGACTAAAAGAAAAAGAAAATCAGTAGACCATATACGTTAGGCAAATGAAAAAGAAATATGTATGACTCTATATCCTCACTTACCAACTACTCCAAGCTTCTCTGTTTCACTCTTGCTTCAATAAGACCAGTTATGTGATTGTGCAGAAAGTGTCGTCGGCGAGCTCTACGGCAGTGAACGGTGGCAACGACAAGCTGGAGGAAGAAGACGCACTACAGTGGAAAGCTACAGAGAGAGAGGGGCGTGCGCAATAGAGAGAGAACGAGAGAAAAAAAAAAACTAAAGGTTTGTCAAAATGCTTAAAGAGAGGGGTAGTTTCGCCAGTTCATAGAACAAAATAAAAGGCTTATTATTTTGAGGTATAAATTATTAAGTGCTACCTAAAATGGCTTTATTTGGCATTTTTTCCTAAAAAAAATAAAAAATAGAATGGAATAGAATGAGTAAAATGGGAGAACCAAACAGTAGTATATTATGAAATGTCTGTAGTCTCACATGACTTTTATGTTGGCGTTTTCCGTCTAAAATTTAACAAAAAGGTTTAAATCATCAAAACTGTAATATCAAGGAGAATATTATATAATACAAGTTGTAAATGTCAAGGAGCAAAACGAAATGAGTGTCAAATGTTACGGGTATTCTATAAATTTTCAAAAAAAGAAAAGTTTTGTGAAAAGTTTAGGCTATGTTTGATAACATTTTTGTTTTTTGTTTTTAAAAACAAAAATTTGAAAGTGTTTTTGCTCTTTTGTTTTCAAAATTTTTAAAAATACAAAACAATTTTGGTAATCACTATTTGTTACTTGTTTTTAAAAATGAAAAGTACAAAGTGATGGTTTGTAATTGATAAAAAAGGAGCGAAAAGATACAAAACGTAAAAATGAAATACGGTGAGAGTGTAGAATTGAGAAAACAGACAAAAAAAGTTATTAAGATTTGCTATTTTGTTTAAAAAAATTTTGAAAATAAGATTTTTTTGTTTCTTCTATTTTTAAGAATATGTTTCCAATTTAAAAAAAAAAAGAAAACAAAAACAGATTTACCAAACATATTTTTAAAAATAAAATTATACTTTTTTATTTAAAAAAACAAAAAATAAAAAATAAAAATGATATCAAATACATCCTTTAACTTCAGTAGAAAAAAAAAAAAATACATCCTTAACTGACACCGTGACACGTAATTGTTTGGGACAACTTTCCTGGTACAAAAGAAAATTTCTGTGGGCGCTCCAATACAAAACCAGAAGGTGGTTAATAAGCATAACGAAGCAATTATTATTATTATTATAATAATATAATTCCGGTTACAATGTTTCCCGGTTTTAAACAAACATGATTGCTACACAAACTATTAACCGTCAGATTAAATCTTATGGTGTACAAGACACGAAACACACTAAAATAAAATAGACTTAATCACAGGATATCAAAACTTGAGAATTTCTTTTTTTTTTCTCCTCCGAATAAAATCAAAACTTGATATTAGAATTAAAAAAAAAAAAACCTCTTTTCCTCCTTCGTCGCTCTGCTCGTCTTTCACCGCCACCCTACCCACCGCCGGAGCTTGCTTCCCAACGTGCTCTCTCGCTCCTCCAAGCTGGCCGTCCACGTCTCGGCATCTTCATGGCACACAATTCCTCACGCCCGAGTCTCGACGTTCACCAGAAGCCTTGCTTAATTTCCGAATCACATGAAGCCTCGATTTCCGGCGGAATCGACGGTCGCCGCCTCCTCCAACCTCCCGCTGAACGGCCCGCCGCCACGTCAGATGACTAGAAGAGACCTGGTTTGGCGCCGCCGGAGGAAAAATAATGCGGCGTGGCTTCTCGCAGCGACGGCCATGGTTGGAACTCACGGACTTCTCCATTCCACATCTATCAACTTAAGAGTTTAAGCATTAGAGTTTTGATTTCTCATTATATTTTTCAACGGGTTTGGATTTATGTTCATGACTTGCTTTCGTAATTGTTTGGCTTATGGTTTGTTCTTAGGTTAGTCTGGGTTTAATGAAGCTGATGGGTATGATTTTTGTCTGGGTTTTGATGGTTTGTTCTTAAGTTCATGGATTATATGGGTGAGTTGCAAAAATAGGCCAAAATTAAATTTCTGTTTTAAATGATAGTCTATGTTTTAAAAAATTAAAAAAATAGTCATGTTACGAATTGTATAACAGAAAAATGTCACACTAAATATAACAGATTTATAAGTATTTGTAAGATATTATTTAACACTTCAAAAAATAATGAGTAAAACTTGAAGTGTTACAAAATGTTTTACAAATATTTACAAATGTGTTATATTTTGTGTGACACTTTTCTGTTATATAATTCGTAACATGACTATTTTTTTAATTTTTTGAAACATGAACTGGACTTTAAAAATAAAATTTTTTTTTTGGCTATTTCCTACGATTTCCCTTTTTTTTTACTATATTTGTTTGGTTTGTTCTTCTGTTGTCTGACTGTCTTGGAATATTAGGTATTGAAGTTGATTTGGGCTGTTGAAGCTAAGATCCAGTGAAACTACCGTAATTGGCTGCAACAAATCCAACGGTACAAGTGTCTCTTACAACACTTTAAAACCATTGGATTAGGAAACATCTAAATACCGGGAAACATTGTAGCCCGACCCATTATATTATTATTTTAATATTTCATTTTCCTGGTCGACAAGCTTTATATTCTTGTTTTATTATAATAAATATCGTAGAAAGAGAAAAAGGATAAACCACATCTCCAACAGAAAAAAAAAAAAAAAGGGAAAATGTTGGAAATGGATTTTTGTGGGAAACGATATTCATAGATGAAAGAGAGAAAAAAGTACCGAGTCTCTCAACCAACCCTCTCATCTCATCTTTCCCCTTTTGATTGAGTTTCAATGGAAGTAATACCGAGCCCCTCGTCTGAAGCCGAGCCTTGAAATCCCTAAAACCCACAAAAATTCCTCTTCCAAAATATTAAAAATAAATAAATAAAAGAGTGTGTACTGTAGGAGCTATGAACTGGCGGAGAGTGTTGAAGTCCGTACAAGCCCTAGGCGCTCACAGCCTTCTCTTCTCCTTCACCGTCTTGCTCGTCCTCAAGCTCGATCACCGACTCTCTTACTCTTGGTGGTAACTATTGCCACTTCTCTCTCTCTCTCTCTCTCTCTCTCTCTCTCTTTTTCCTATATTATCACGACCAATTGTGTCACTTTGGCGACAAACAGATATTGCTTTTTTTTTTTTTTTATAGTTCTATTTGTGTAAATTCAGAACAAGTTTTGTGTAAATCGAAACCCTATTCTGTTTCTTTCCATTGCCATACAAGGTTAGTGCGTAGTAGGTTAATAACGAGTCTGAGTTAATGGGGAGCGGTTGGTTTCGTTTGCTAGAAGAATGAGCCGAGGGCTTAAATATGAAGGGGTTGGTCTTATGGTTTTAGTTTATCAAAAGATTCTGACTAATGCTTTACTCTTTCTGGATATATATTACAAATTGATACTAAGATAATGTAACTTTATTTATTTATTTATTTTATTGCTTTTTAAATAGAGATTTTTAAGGATTTAACCTAAATTTTTGGCTAATTTTTTAGAATTAGCTATAGTTTCATGAAATTAGGGATTTAGTCGTAACACATGACACGTGTAACATCATATGTTACATATAACATACGTGTATCATATTTATATTTATGTTACTCGTGTAACATATTATGTTACACGTGTGTTACGGCTAAATCCTTAATTTTGACATTTTAGAGCTAAATGCTTCAAACTTTATCTTTAAAATAGCTAATTTCTTAACTGTCCCGTTTAAATATCAAATATAATCTATAGGCCGAATATTGTGAGGAGATTTTCTTCTGCCCTATGTTAGTGGGTCTTTCTTATGTATAGGAAATATTTCTTTCAATCAAGGGAGTTGTAATGTATTCAATTTGGTTAAATAAGTTTGATGTCTGAATGCGTTACGTTTAACTTGCAGGATAATCTTCTTCCCGATTTGGATATTCCATGCAGTTGTTTCGCGAGGAAGATTCTCGTTGCCTGCTCCATCGATTCCGCATAATCGTCATGTACATTAATCCAACATTCTATAGAAGATCTCACAAGACTAGTTGTATCTTTTGCTTTGGTCATAAAAGAGAAACAAAAATCCATCAAGAATTTGAATTTTGGCATAAACTTACTTTCTCTTGACAGTGGGCACCATGTCATGCTGTTGTCGCGACGCCGTTGCTAATTGCATTTGAGTTGCTGCTTTGTATATATCTTGAGAGTGTTAACGGTAACGCCTAATGCTGTATTGATGTTTCTCATTACAATTGGGGATTGATAATAAGTTTTAAATAGTTTATTATATGCAATTGAAGTTTCCTATTTGTTCGTGTAGAATTTTTTTGGAAATAATCTTTTTTGACCCCTGCTTTGTTGATGATTGTATATGTTCATTGAAGGGATAAATTTTGAATTTGACCTTTTGTAATGAAAGATGCACTTTTTTTGAAATAGCATATTTTTTGTCGAATACCGCCCCCTACTAATTTTGACACCTAATTATTCATAATCTTTTTGTGCAGCACATGACTCTGCAGTTGTAAATTTGAAGATTGTATTTCTCCCCTTGCTGGCATTTGAAATAATTATTTTAATTGACAATTTCAGGTAATTTTTAACTATTTTATTCTAGTGCGTAACCACTGATTCTAGATATTAGAATATTTTCTGTGACTATCTCCAGTCTTGCATATCATGCATTTTGCTCATTTTAAGGAATGGAATCATGTATACTTGATTGCGATGTTTAATTGTATCCTTCTCTTTAATAGCTATAATATTCAACATGATAAGTAAACCATGAACAAAGTTTCCCTCTATGCATCAAGTATCGGGGTCTCTTGTTTAACGAACATTATGTTCCTTCCTCTTCTCATTTCACACACACACACACACACACACACACACACACACACACACATATATGTTCAACTTTTTAGAAATATACAATATTTGAGAATAAAATTTTCATTTCTCCCAATCCCTTTCCCCATGTCATTTCTTCGCTGCAATTCTTCTGTTTATGTGTTATTTGGAAATAATTATCATCCACAGAATGTGTAGGGCTCTAATGCCAGGAGATGATGATAACATGAGTGACGAGGCAATATGGGAAACTCTTCCTGTAAGTCAAATTAATTAAAGGCTTGTCCTATGTTTGAAGCCATACTAAATCTAAGTTTATAGCTCTGTAATGATTACTGAGGCTCTCTCACTTGCGCTATCCTGCGTCATTAGGAAGTTTTGACTTGGACTGAGTTTAACTAGTTATTTAGTAATAGAACTTGCGCCTGTATGCTAGTTGATAGGTAATTACTTCTTGATTACACTATCTATTCTATTTCTAGCCATATAATTTACATTTTTATTTTTATATTAGCTTTCTTTAGTTAGCAACATTTACTTAGTTTTCCTATTGGTCATTTTGTTGGGTGCTAGACTTGTTTTTATTGCATAGCACGGAAGATTTTGTTCTTGCTGTGCTTTGTGACTGTGATTCTACTTTAACAAGTTGTAAAGAAACTGCAAGATGGTAATATTAGGCTTCATAAAAAAAAATTACCTGGTGATATAACACACTAGCATAAGCTCTATTTTTAAGTATATGTAGAAAGACTGACACCAGAGAACGGATGTACTAGTATTGAATTTTTTTTTTTTTTTCACCTAGTTAGTTTATTCTCTTTTTTGGTAGAAGACTCGGATGGTGATATGCTTCGTGTGCTTCTTAACTGCTTTTGATTGTTATGTGCCTGTTTTTATTTATTATTTATTTTTGTTTTCATGTTTTGTTTTTTCCCCCCCTTTTATTCTGAGTTGCTGTAACTTTGAAAACTATTGTGTAAAATCTTTTTTTTTTTCCTGAGATATTGTTGGTTAATCATTAACATTGTAGTGTACTAATCATAAACCTGATCAAATAATGGCGCATTTGTTGATTTAAGTATTGTTATTGATGTTATTTGCTCAAACATATATTTTGGCATTGCTGTTTTGTATCCCATCAGGTTGGGTTTTTTTTTTTTCTTTTATTGAAAATCACAATACATTTATTTATTTATTTATTTTTAAATATAAGTTTAATTTGTTTCCTCTTGATTGTTTGTAGCACTTTTGGGTTGCAATTTCCATGGTCTTCTTTGTCGCTGCTACTATCTTCACCCTGCTCAAGCTATGTGGTAATTGCTTTCTCCTGTAGTTGTGAACTGATAGGAAACGCAAATAAAAGTATATACAACTTTTCATCCGATAAGCATTGTTAAACTGTTACTCCAAAGATGAAAAAACATTGTTAACATATTACATGGCCTGTCTTGTACTCTCTAGTTTTTTTCTTGTTGTGGAAAACGCTTCAACTTGTGGATCTTTGGCATAGCCTTCATAACAGTATTAGAAACAGCTTAATGAAGTTCCTTTGTACTGAGTTTCCCCATCATACAAAGTTCCTTTGTATTAAGCCTATCTAGAAATCCCAACACTAGAGCTGATAAATGAAGCCATGTAATGTAGGATGTGAGCTCGATCCTTGTGAAATTACTCACAAGATTTTCTATGTAGGTTTTCGACAATAACTAATTGATTGGTCGTATAAATTGTTATAGCAAGAAAAATTCTCTTCCCCAAATGTCACGTTGGGCTTCCAAAGTCCCAATAGTTATAAACCACAAGTTGAAGCACTGCTCTGTCGCTTACAACTTGCCTAACAAAGCCTAAAATAATTCTTTACACCTCATGTGCAATTTTTGTAGATTTGATATTTTCTAGAAGACTTGTCTATTGACTATAGCCTTTGCTCTTTAGCCCTCTGCTTAAGTTCAAATTGATTGAACTTATACTTTGGCCCCCCTCAAGCACAGGCTGGTGACTGTGGGCATTAAGATGACGAGGTTCTTGTTGTAAAAATATAGATCACGTGCATGCATTTTCTTGCTGTCCCCTGTTTTTTTTTTTTTTTGTTAATATGCTGATTTTTATGCTGTCTAAAATTCTATATTCTTGGCTACTCATTAAATACAGGAGATGTAGGTGCTCTTGGCTGGTGGGACTTGTTTATAAATTTTGGGTAATGATTGTGCATATATCTCTTTCTTTGTCTTTTTTCTTTCTTTCCTTTTATTTTTTTATTTTTTTATTTTTTTAATTGTGTTGCTTATAGTTGAAAGATCAACGTGTGCACTTAGGATGACAAAGCTGAAAGTATTTTCCTTTGTGCAGTATTGCAGAGAGCTTTGCCTTTCTTGTCTGCACAAAGTGGTCTAACCCAATGATTCATAGAAATTCTCATACTAGAGAAGCCAGTTCGTCTTCTACATCTATTAGATATCTTGACTGGAATAGTGGATTAGTAGTTTCTTCGGAGGATGATCAAGATCAGGATAGATTATGCGGCCTTCAAGATATTGGTGGGCATCTTATGAAAATTCCTGTGATTGGTTTTCAAGTTCTCTTGTGTATGCGCCTTGAGGTATGTTATTTGAAGCTACTTTTATATTTTTTGGTTCTTTCCATTCCTTCTATCTGGGAATCATATTGATGGAGTTGGCTGTGGCTTCCAATTTCAGGGTACCCCTAGGAGTGCGAGAAAAATACCACTTCCTATTCTGTTCTCTCCTCTTTTGTTACTCCAAGGTGTTGGCGTACTAGCAGCTGCATCTAGGTTGGTGGAGAAAATTGTACTCTTACTGCGTACTGGAGCTAATACCGGAACGTATTTTAGATTTTCTTCTAGAGCTCATGATTGCTTGGGTTTCTTACACCACGGATCCAGGTAATGATCTGTGCTTCACACACTGTTGCTCTCTCTCTATTTTATCTGGTTTTGAGCTAATTCTTACTGTGTAACATTTTAAATATAGGCTACTTGGCTGGTGGTCGATTGATGAAGGAAGCCGTGAAGAACAGGCCCGACTATTTCATGAGGGTGCTTCAGGGTCGGTATTATTCTAGGTTATCATAGTATTCTAAAAAATGCATTTCTGTAAACTTGGTTTACCATGTTTGGTTTATTTTCTTATGAGAAGCAAACAATTTTTGTATGTCTAGGATCACTAAGAGAAAAATGATCATGGGATTTGTAGATGCAAAATCTTTAAGGATTAGAGTGACTTTCTGCTTTAAAGTAACTATGTGAAAGGTGGCTAGATGGAGATACAGGGTGTTATAAAATCAAAGGATTCTGAAGGAATAGTTCATATTCAATTCAGATAAAGATTCAATTGTGAAATGTGGTGTTGTGCAATCTTTGGGGGCAGGCTGTGTGTGAATCCAATTTTGTAGGCTTTAATCCGTTTCAATTGATTGGTAAACATGTCTCGGTTTCATACTTATGAGATATTTGCTGTAGGCTGAGTGCTTATGATGCCACTAGCAATTTTAATTGTTAAATTCTGAGATATTGTGGAACTAAGCATATAGAGAAGTAGTGTCATTCACCTTTTATGTTATAATTGTATTCATTTGTATTTCTTGTTGAAAACAAATTGGCGGTTATGAGGGGAACGGATACATGTCGAACATTTTGATCTTAAGAAGGATGTTATACAACATCTCATAATTATTATGATGTATACATATACGTTATTAATCATGTTCCTTATAGTTATTATTCATTAATATTAAATCAAATTGGTTTTGGCTGTTCATATATACATTAGGTGTCAGCTGTCCGCGTTATATAGTAGCGGAATCTCAAATATGCTTGATTTTTCACGACTTTGTCATGGTTCAAAACTTTGGTATTAGAACCTGATGAGATCTCTTGAGCACTGACACTTTAAGCTCTTTGGATATAGCTGTTGCATCTACATTTTTCATAAAGTCCGAAAGAGTTCCAAGAAGAAGCATTTTGTTAATGTTTGTGCATTTGGCTTGCAGGTATAACACTTTCTGTGGTTACCCGCCTGAAATAGTGAAGAAAATGCCTAAAAAGGATCTAGCTGAGGAGGTTACTATTGTTTTATTTCATCTTACTGTTGGCTAGAGTTGTTTCTCCACTGTATATAGTGTTCATTGATGAGACTTCTAATTTATTGGTTTCTATCCCTTGAAGTTCTGTTTAAAGTCATTTCTGATGCCTCAGGTCTGGAGACTTCAAGCAGCTCTCGGGGAGCAGACAGAAATCACCAAATACAGCCAGCAGGAGTTTGAAAGACTCCAGAATGTAATTCTTCTCGTTCGTCATGCTATTGCCTTATTCTTATTCATGGATATGTTTTATAAACTTGCGAATTGAACCATTTTTTTATTATTTTTAAAATTTTTTTGGTTATTACATGTTAGCAACCTTGGTACTGGAGGCTGTCGTTGCAAATTTACTGTGGGTCTATGGTTCTCAAATTTAATTTGCTTCTGTAATGACAGAGGGTTCCCTCTTTTTTTTTTTTCCCTCCCTTTTCTCCCTTTTTTCTAGAAGAACATCTTAATCTTCTGTTCCTTTTCCAGAGTCCAGGGTCGGTTCTATGCTCGGTTTTCCAATTTTTTTTTAGTTGTGAATGTACTATTTCAAGTTCTAGTATTTTCTTTATATGTATTAGTATGTTATTTGGCACCATATTTATCTCAACATTCCTGAGCTGCATACAAATAGGTAAATGTTTTTGACTGCTTCTTTGAATTGGGAATGGATTGAGTTTTGTTTATCGATCATTTTCTTTTTCCTTTGGTTTCCAGAGAGTGTATTTAATTCAAATGCTGATTTGTCGACTCGAACTTTGCTTGAGATCTTTCTGCCCTTTACTAAAGTTAGGTGGTCTTGTTAAAAATTAACCATTGTTCCTAACTGCTATCTTGTCTTGGTGGTCAGGAAAAAGTTTTATGCAGAGTTTGCTTCGAGAGAGACATCACTGTGGTCCTGTTGCCATGCAGGCATCGTGTGCTTTGCAGGTACAATTGCGCATGAATTAGATGATGCACAACTGATGTATGTTTTCTCTTTCCATGTCGTGCTCAATATGTTCTTGTTTCGTTGCAGTACCTGTTGTGAGAAGTGTAGAAAATGTCCCATATGCCGTGTCTCTGTCGAGGAACGACTGCCTGTATATGATGTTTAAGTTTTTAACTTACCCTGCTTTGTAACTGCAAAGATTGGAGATGCATAGAAGAGATGATTGGTAACCTTACGTGGAACTAGTTTGGTACAGCTTTACAACAGTGAGTAGTACGTATTAATGTTGACAAACGAATGGGATTGAAAGGTACAAAGAAACCAGTTGCTTTGACTATATTGGGACTTAGCGTCTGCTAAATTTTGTCCCAAACTGTTATGTGTAAATATACTGAGCCTATAATAGGAACTCCATACCAGGTTGCAACTTTTTTACATGCAATTTATACAAGCTTTGGCTTCATATGACAATTCGATTTTGCAGTTTAATATTCGTTTTTGCTCGTGTTCTTGGTTACTTGATTCTCGGTTATATTGGCAAATACATGCATGGTTGGTTTACTGCATGTATTGCATCTACATACTTGACACCGAACCGATTTTATCGTAAACGTCTAAGATTCTTTAGATGCACAGATGATGCCTCGTTTTTCGTATGGTTATCCTATTGCTTTTGCTGATTATTTATGCATCTGGGTTATTGTCATTTTCTTTTCTTCAAGTTTTTAGAACTTGTGCTATAATACCACTCATCTGTTCCCTCCTGAAAGAAAAAGGAAAAAAAAAAAGGGGCAATTTGCTGCCTTTCACATGTTATATTTTCATGCACGTCTTGGCGTATAGACCTAATTGTTCTTCTTTTGCTTGGTGATAATCCATGGTCAAGGGGTGATTTGATTTCGTGTAGGGATGTCCACAGGTTGGAGCCTCTGACGTTTGGGTTGAGAAAAAATAAGCACAACCCAAAACCCTACACATCATAGACCAACCCAACCTAAGTACCTAACCCAACCCAGTCATGAGTTGGGTTAATCGGGTTTGATTTTTTTATTTTTTTATTTTTAAATTGATGACATTTTTTCTAATTAATTTAAGTCAAAATTTTCATTTAATTGGAACTTTTACAAAATATATATATATATATATATATATATATAGGAGTAAATATCATAACACAGGCTTGGATTATGTGGCAAAATTTTGTCATTTCAAGAATAAGTTAGGGGTGAAAATATTCAATCACAAAAAATCTACATATTCTTTTATGAAACTTACATATTTAAGTTGGGTTGAGTCAACTTGATCTTTAGTGATCACAACCCGCAACCCAATTCTAAGATGTCAAGTTGAGTTAGGTTAATCAAAATTTGCATATCAGGTTAGAATGAGTTAGGATTAATCAGATTGGGATCGGTTTGGGTTGTAGTATTGGCGGGTGTCACACGGGCTTACTTTGAGTATGTCAAAGCGCCGAGTGATGGCACTAAGTTTTTCTCGAACCTAGTCTCAGCCAACCCTTTTCTCACAGCCTTAGCGTAACAATAATTTCTCTCAAAGCAATACCAACAAGCATCAAGTAAATTATAGCACACAAGTATTTACGGAAACTCCGTTCCAACCTTTGTTTTATTAACCCGTTCTTAAAACAATGGAAACCTGATGTGTTTAACCCAACACTTGATTCGAACACTTTCCCCTTTGTGTTCTCCTCGACCCTTGATTCCGGCACTCGCCGTTATTTAGCTACACTAAGCTAATGCCCATTTATAGGCTTACAAGGATGTGGTTGACACCCCCAACCACGTAGGGTTTGCTAGCAAGCTAGCCCCGCCAAGTGTCCCCCCACTTAGCATTTACAAAGCCCACTGCCCGTTGAGTGTCTTTGCCCACGTTCTGTTTGGTGCCCGCAGCTTGACACGTGTCTGGCCGTGTCCCATACCACGTCTTGCCCCGTTGCATCTGCGTGCCACCTGTGCGCCCACGCCCCCACTAATCTGCCACACGTCTGTGCACGTGTCAGAACAGTTAGCAAGCCACGCTGCCACTTCCCGCAATTCTCGGCGTGTCACCTCGCCACTCCGTGAGCCACGTCGCCCCGCGCGCCCACGAAATCCGCAACCGTCAAGTCGTGCACTACCCATGTCCACTGGCCGCGCAAAGTGCCCACGTGGGGCCGAGATATGCGCGCGCGCGCCCACGTCTGCGCATCCCTGGTCCGTCGGGACGCACCACGTGGCCCGTGACTCCGCACTTCTCGCCCTTGCCTTGAATCTATCCTTCCCGTTGTGGCGCGCTGCGCTGCATGTGCCCAGCGCCTTTGCGTCCGCCGCGCTGGCCATGCCCGCGCACCCGACGCGCCTATGCCGTGCGCTACGCCGCCCATGCCCGCGTGTTGCTGCATGGCTCGGCGCCCCGGCCCGCCTATGCCGTGTGCTACGCCGCCCATGCCCGCATGTTGCTGCATGGCTCGGCGCCCCGGCCCGCCTATGCCGTGTGCTACGCCGCCCATGCCCGCGTGTTGCTGCATGGCTCGGCGCCCCGGCCCGCCCATGTGGTGTTCTGCCGCCCACATGGTATAACTTGGTGAATGCTACTACCCTTGGCGCCTTCATGTGTCCTCGGCCCCGTTTTGCCGCACACGACGCATGCCGCCGCGCTATCTCGGAACAAGGGTCTAACAAACCACCCCCACCAATTGAATGTCGACGCCCTCGTCGACGTTTAAAGTTTAAGGCATTCCTCAAACTCCAGCCTCGTCCCGTTTTGCCTTTTCCCCCAAAAGCAAAATAATATTGCAAGAAAGTTAGTCGAACGTCTCCGACTCACGCCCTTCCGCAATCCCGCTTTTTGTGCACCGTTGCACGATCCTGTCTTTTAACATGCGCCCAGCTCGCATGCCCCTCGTTGCCCCAATCCCCGACGCCGCACTTAGGTTCCGCAGCACCTCAAGCACTCCCAACGTCGTGATGGGCTCAATCGAAGATTAGTTTCCCATAAGTTGAAGAGCCGACGTCCTCGCAACGCCGATCTCCTCATTTCCATATGTTTCCTTCTCCTTGTCCCTTTCAAGCAGAAGTAAAGCAGTAAGCTTCTCCCTCTTCGGACAGTTCCTCGCTAAGTGCGGCCCGTTGCATAAGTAACAGCCCTTTCCCTTGCCGTTACCCGCAGCACCACCACCCATGATCCTGCTTGCTTCCGTACCCGGCCTGCCTTCGTGAGATTTGCCAGTTTTCCCTTCGTGAGGCTTGCCATCTTTGTTGCTCTCGAACCCCTTCCCCTTGGAAGTTCCCGTTGGATTCACGAAGTCCACCAGTCTTTCAGCCGCTGCCATGGCAGTGGGTAAATCCGTCACCCCGTGCCTTCGCAACTCCGTCTGCGCCCACGGTTGCAATCCTGAAATGAAGTTGAACAACTTGTCCTCCTCGGACATCCCATGTATATCTAACATGAGTGATGCAAATTCCGTCACGTACTCTCGCACTGTCCCGTCGTGCTTGAGATTTTTGAGAGCTTGCCTTGCAATCCAGCCCGCATTGCAAGGTAGGAATTGAGCCTTCAACTCCCTTCGAAGCATCTCCCAAGTATCGATGTTGGGTCTGCCCGCGCTCGCATCCTTTGCCATGCGAGTCCGCCACCAAAGTTTGGCGTCACCGGACAAATACATGCTTGTGAGAGTCACCCACTCTCTTTCTGGTACTTTGGCTGCTTTGAAATATTGCTCGACGTCCCACAAGAAGTTCTCCAACTCCTTGGCATTCCGGCTACCGTTGAAGGATTTTGGTTCCGGCATCTTGACCTTTGAAGCAGCAGCGTCTCCCGTGGACGAGCTGTTCAAAGCCCTCCTAATCAAGGCAACTTCATCCTCCATCTTCATGAATCGCTCCTTCACCGAGTTGACAAAGGATAGCAACTCCTCTGTTGCGGACACGAATCGAGACCCGACATCTCGAACGAGTTCCGCGTGGGCAGAAGACAATGTTGAAATCTGCTCACCGTGTTGCACCCATTTGGACACCAAGCTAGGCCCACCGTCTGTTCCGTCCGCATCGTCTACATCTGGCGTTCCCACAAGGTCCTCCAACCTTTTGAGTCGATCTCGAAGGTCATTCATCGTTCGTAACCCCTCCAATGCACGTCAAAGCTCCCCTTGAACCCAAACGGGCTCTGATACCAATTGTCACACGGGCTTACTTTGAGTATGTCAAAGCGCCGAGTGATGGCACTAAGTTTTTCTCGAACCTAGTCTCAGCCAACTCTTTTCTCACCAGCCTTAGCGTAACAATAATTTCTCTCCGCCAATAGCGTCATGTGTTTGTCAGGCCACTGAGCTTGACAATGCACGGCGTGGGGCGGGTCTTGCCCACGAGCGGCGCAGACGGCACGCACACAAGACCCACAGGGGCGCGGCCCATGGGCGGCAGGTAGCGCCCATGCCGAGATGGCGCGCAGACGAGGCACTGCGTGCCAGGAACAAAGGATAGGGGCGCCTGGGCGGAGGGCTAGGCGGGCAGCGCGCACAACAGCGCGCGCGCCCATGGGCGGTAGGTAGCGCTCATGCCGAGATGGCGCGTAGGCGAGGCACTGCGTACCAGGAACAAAGGCCGTAGCAACCCGTTGCGCGCAAACGCGCGCAAGCCGAGCCTCATGGGGTGGCGAGGCACTGTTGGACGCGGGCAAACATCCAAGACACGATGCCCGCATATCTCGGACACAGCTGGCACGAGCAGCGCGTGAAGACTTCGGCTCGTGCGCGCACACATGGCGCGCACGAACAACCAGTCGGAGCGCGCGCGTATTTCTCGGCTCGTGGGCGCACTTGTGGCGCACACGACCAAACGGTTACTGAGCAGACCCCGAAATATGCGGACAGCGTGCCACCAAGGCTGAGGTGGTGCGCAGAGTGGCGGCAACGCGTGGCGGACAGGTGTCGGGCGGTAACGCACGACCAAGATGGCGGGAAGTACAGGAGAACAGGGCACGTTCTAAACACATGACCACGGACTTGGTCAATATAGCCGTTATATGCACAAACCACTTAGTGGACAACTTAGTGGGCATGTAATAGGCCAAGTGGGGGGACACTTGGCAGGGAATGAGCTGGGGCAGCAATCCCACGTGGTTAGGGATGTTAACTACTTAGATTGGCTATATATAGAGCACTTGGACTAACTGTTGAGACCACGAGAATTGTGTGAGTCCTTCAGCCTTAGTCTAAGCCAACTATTGTGTAATTCCTTTTGTTGGGTTAATCAAAGGGTTGAGAGTTGTTCTCGTAAGCTGGTTGTGTGATTGTTATTGTTGCCTTTACTTGTGTGCATCATTGTGTCTTTGTGATATAGTGTTGCTTTGGGAAATACTTTGCCAAGGGTGGGAAATACTTTGCCAAGGGTGGAAAATTCGGGACCTAAAGTGTGCATTGCGAGTGAGTGGCGGACTAAGTGCTACTTAGTGTCATCACGTGGTCTGATTTGGAAAAATAAAAATTAGACCCCGTGACAATTGGTATCAGAGACAGGTTGATACGTTGGGCGTGCTGTTGCTAGCGCAATGAAAGACCTGAGGGATCAGGTTGCTCGTTTGGAGGATTTCATCGGTCCTCCTCAGACCGATGGGGCGGTCAGCTTGTCCGTGCAGACCGAGCGGCAAGCGGAGCATATAGGCACACTGAATACTTCCCACGAAGCTTTGAAGCAAGAGATGGAGACTCGTTTCGTCGACCTGATGGCGGAACTGGTGACCTTTGTTGATTCAGCAAAGGCGAAGCACGACGATCTGGAGAAACTCGTGCTGGACGTGGTAGGAGACGTCCAAACCGTGAAGGATGAGACCACTTTGATCAAGCGCGCTATGAACAGTCCCTCGGAAGCGGGATCGAGTTCAAAGATCAAAGTGCCGTAGCCGAAGTCTTTCAACGGAAGCCGGAATGCAAAGGAATTGGAGAATTTCCTTTGGGATATGGAGCAGTACTTCAAGGCTGCTCGCATTCCGGAGAGGGAAAAGGTAACTATGACTAGCATGTACTTGGCTGGCGACGCCAAGTTGTGGTGGCGAACTCGTTTGGCCGATGATGATGAAGCCGGCAGGCCAACGATCGATTCATGGGCGACGCTCGTGAAGGAGCTGAAGGATCAATTCCTTCCCCTCAACACTGCCTGGGTTGCGAGGGAGTCCCTTAAGAAGCTGCGGCACACGGGATCATTGAGGGACTACGTGAAGGAATTTAGTTCTCTGATGCTGGATATCAGGGACATGTCAGAGTCAGATAAGTTGTTCAACTTCCTATCGGGCTTGCAGAATTGGCCACATGCGGAACTACGGAGGCAAGGCGTGAAGGATATTCCTTCAGCCATGGCCGCCGCTGACGGATTGGTGGATTTCAACCGACAATCTTCGGTGTCGTCCAATACCGGAGATAAGAGGAAAGGAAAAGAAGGGAAGAAGGCCAAGTCTTCCAAGCAACAAGACGGTAAACGGTTCGATGGCAAGAATCGAAAACCGACGAGTCCAACAAGACGAACGGGCCCAATGCTCAGAACAAAAATCGGGGATGCTTTATATGTGATGGTCCCCATCAGGCCAAGGAATGTCCGAAGAGGGAGCGCCTCTATGCACTGATGATTGAAGACAACGCTGCTGCGGCAGAAGCGGCGAAGACTTCGAGAGTCAACCCGCTACAATTGCTGAACACGCTCTCTACCGAGCAGCATAGTGCACAGAAAGGGCTCATGCATCTGACGGTGAAGTTGAATGGGAAAGAAGTACGAGCCATGCTGGACACTGGAGCAACCAGCAACTTCTTATCCCGAGATGTTATGGAAAGACTGGATATCGCGATCAACAATAGCTCTTGCAAGATGAAAGCGGTAAATTCGGGAGCAATGCCAGTCTATGGTGCAGCCACAACTAAACTTCAAGTGGGATCTTGGACAGGTGAGATCAACTTGACCGTTGTTTCGCTCGATGACATTGATTTGATACTGGGAATAGAGTTCTTTGTGAAGGCCAAAGCAACTCTAATGCCGCACTTGTGTGGCATGATGATCAACGATGAGGACACACCGTGCTTTGTCCAAGCGGTGTATATGGGACAATTCGAGAAAGGAAAAGGCCAACTGACGGCAAAGCAGTTGAAGTCGGGCCTTAAGAAGGGGGATCAGACCTATGTTGCTACACTGATCGAGATGAAACCCGATCAGGCCGTGGAAGTACCTGATGAAGTCGCCAAGGTACTTGGGGAGTTCAATGACGTGATGCCTTCGGAACTCCCCCAACACCTCCCACCTCGACGTGCTGTTGATCACAGAATTGAGCTGGAACCCGGCACTAAGCCTCCAGCCAAGGCCCCTTATCGACTAGCACCTGTTGAGCTAGTTGAGCTGCGCAAGCAATTAGATGAGTTGCTTACTGAGGGATTGATTCAGCCATCCAAGGCGCCTTACGGGGCCCCGGTGCTGTTCCAGAAAAAGAAAGATGGGACGCTGCGGATGTGCGTGGACTATCGAGCACTAAACAAGGTGACGGTGAAGAACAAGTATCCGGTCCCAAATGCTGCAGACCTCTTCGACCGACTCTCGAAGGCCTGCTACTTCACCAAATTGGACTTATGCTCGGGATATTGGCAAGTCTGGATTGCAGAAGGCGACGAAGCCAAAACGGCTTGTGTCACTTGGTATGGTTCCTTCGAGTTTTTAGTTATGCCTTTCGGTTTGACTAATGCTCCTGCTACCTTTTGCAATCTTATGAATGATGTGCTCTACGAGTTCCTTGACCGCTTTGTTGTGGTCTATCTCGACGATATCGTGGTGTATTCGGAGTCCTTATCGGATCATGTGAGCCATTTGCATCAAGTATTCTCGCGGCTAAGAGAATACGAGCTTTATGTGAAGAAGGAGAAGTGCGAGTTTTGTAGACAGGAAATTATGTTCCTAGGTCATTGGGTTGGCCAAGGAAAAATTCGGATGGATGAACGCAAAGTTCAAGCTATCACCGAGTAGACCGCTCCTACTAAGGTAACGGAACTTCGATCTTTCTTGGGTTTAGCCAACTATTATCGCAGATTTATAAAGGGATACACGAAGAAAGCTACCCCTTTGACGGATCTGCTCAAGAAGGATCAGAAGTGGGAGTGGACGGGGGCATGTCAGGCAGCATTCGACAAACTCAAAGCTGCCGTCTCAACGGAACCTGTGTTGAGACTTCCCGACTTCGAAAAGCCCTTCGAAGTCCACACGGATGCTTCAGATCGCGCTAATGGCGGGGTGTTGGTGCAAGAGAGGCACCCCATTGCCTTCGAAAGCTGAAAACTGAAAGATGCGGAACAAAGATACTCGGCTCACGAGAAAGAGATGGCCGCGGTGGTGCATTGTCTCGACACTTGGAGGCACTACTTGCTGGGAACCAAGTTCAAAGTGTTGACGGACAATGTCGCCAATACCTATTTCAAGACCCAAAAGAAGCTCTCTCCGAAGCAAGCTCGGTGGCAAGAATTTCTTGCCGAGTTTGACTTTGTGTGGTAACACAAGCCAGGCAAGCAGAATCAAGTCGCCGACGCGTTGAGTAGGAAGGAAGTGCAGCAGTACGTAGCTGCCCTGACCCTCGTACAATCTACCTTCCTCGACCGAGTCAAAGAAGTGGCGAGCTGCGATAGAAAGTACTGCCAGCTGCGGCAGGAAGTGAAGGATGGCTTGATAAAGAGGTATTGGCTCGATAACAACCTTTTATATTCTAAAGGTAGCAGGTTGTTTGTGCATAATGCAGGAGGATTGAGACAGCAACTATTGAAGGAGACACACGATCCACAATGGTCAGGTCATCCCGGCGTGGAAAGGATGATGGTCCAAGTCATATTACTGGCCAAAAATGGTGGAAGATGTGGAGATGCATGTGAAGACATGCATGGTGTGTCAATTGGATAAGACGAAGAAACAGAAAGCGGCAGGATTACTCCAACCCCTGCCGATTCCCGAGCGGCCTTGGCAGTCCATCTCCATGGACTTCATCTCCGGCTTTCCTCTTGTTGAAGGGATGCGCTCAATTTTTGTGGTGGTTGATCGGTTTTCAAAATATGCGGTATTCATTCCTGCACCGCACGCTTGTCCGGCTGATGCTGCAGCCAATCTGCTGTTCAAACATGTGGTAAGATACTTTGGCTTATCCGAGGATATCATCAGCGATAGAGATTCTCGTTTTACAGGCAGATTTTGGACGGCGCTCTTCAATCTGATGGGGACAGAGTTGAAGTTTTCAACCGCAAACCATCCACAAACAGATGGTCAAACGGAGCGAGTCAATTCATTGTTGGAGGAGTATTTGAGGCATTATGTGACGGCAAGTCAAAGAAATTGGATGGATTTACTTGATGCGGCCCAATTTTGCTATAATGTTCACCGCTCATCATCAACCGAGATGAGCCCTGCGGAGCTTGTGTTGGGCCAACAGCCCATCACCCCTCTCGAGCTGACTTATTCTAAGAGCCAAGGGAGTTGCCCCGCGGCTTATCGCTTTGCATGGGATAAACAGGAGCTAATTCTCCAAGCACGGGATAGCTTGGTGAAGGCAGCAAGGCGTATGAAGAAGTATGCGGACAAGAAGAGAAGGGCACTCGAGTTCAAAGTGGGAGACATGGTGATGTTGAAACTCACTCCTCAAATTTGGAAGAAGATTACGAGCAAGAGATACCACAAAGAGTTGGTGCAAAAATACGACGGACCCTTCTAGGTAGTCAAGAAAGTTGGCAGCGTTGCATATCGGTTGCAACTTCCTGATCGGTTGAAGGTACATCCAACTTTCCATGTTAGTTTTCTGAAACCATTTCATGAAGACTTAACAAACAGGGAACAAGCCAAGCGAGCACCACCAACTATTCGGAAACAATTTGACAAGGAAGCGGAGTACATCCTTGATCATCGCACGATGGGGGCGAGTAAGAAGAATAGAAGGACGGATTACTTGGTGGAATGGAAAGGCAGTGGTCCAACCGATGCAACTTGGGAACGTGACACAACCTTGTGGCAGTTCGAAGCATTGGTGCAGCAATACTTATCATCCCTGCCGACGAGGGTGTCGGCTTCATCCGGTGGGGGTGGTTTGTCAGGCCACTGAGCTTGACAATGCGCGGCGTGGGGCGGGTCTTGCCACGAGCGGCAAAGACGGCACGCACACAAGACCCACAGGGGGCGCCTAGGCGGAGGGCTAGGCGGGCAGCACGCACAACAGCGCGCGCGCCCATGGGCGGCAGGTAGCGCCCATGCCGAGATGGCACGCAGGCGTGCCAGGAACAAAGGACAGGGGCGCCTGGGCGGAGGGCTAGGCGGGCAGCGCGCACAACAGCGCGCGCGCCCATGGGCGGCAGGTAGCGCCAATGCACACTTTAGGTCCCGAATTTCCCACCCTTGGCAAAGTATTTCCCAAAGCAACACTATATCACAAAGACACAATGCTGCACACACGTAAAGGCAACAATAACAATCACACAACCAGCTTACGAGAACAACTCTCAACCCTTTGATTAACCCAACAAAAGGAATTACACAATAGTTGGCTTAGACTAAGGCTGAAGGACTCACACAATTCTCGTGGTCTCAACAGTTAGTCCAAGTGCTCTATATATAGCCAATCTAAGTGGTTAACATCCCTAACCACGTGGGATTACTGCCCCAGCTCATTCCCTGCCAAGTGTCCCCCCACTTGGCCTATTACATGCCCACTAAGCTGTCCACTAAGTGGTTCGTGCATATAACGGCTATATTGACCAAGTCCGTGGTCATGTGTTTAGAACGTGCGCCGTTCTCCTGTGCTTCCCGCCATCTTGGTCGTGCGTTATCGCCCGACACCTGTCCGCCACGCGTTGCCGCCACTCTGCGCACCACCTCAGCCTTGGTGGCACGCTGTCCGCATATTTCGGGGTCTGCTCAGTAACCGTTTAACCGTGTGCGCCACAAGTGCGCCCACGAGCCGAGAAATGCGCGCGCGCTCCGACTGGTTGTTCGTGCGCGCCACGTGTGCACGCACGAGCCGAAGTCTTCGTGCGCTGCTCGTGCCAGCTGTGTCCGAGATATGCGGGCATCGTGTCTTGGATGTTTGCCCGCATCCAACAGTGCCTCGCCGCCCCTATGAGGCTCGGCTTGCGCGCGTTTGCGCGCAACGGGTTGCTACGGCCTTTGTTCCTGGCACGCAGTGCCTCGCCTGCGCGCCATCTCGGCATGGGCGCTACCTGCCGCCCATGGGTGCGCGCGCTGTTGTGCGCGCTGCCCGCCTAGCCCTCCGCCCAGGCGCCCCTGTCCTTTGTTCCTGGCACGCAGTGCCTTGCCTGCGCGCCATCTCGGCATGGGCGCTACCTGCCGCCCATGGGCGCGCGCGCTGTTGTGCGCGCTGCCCGCCTAGCCCTCCGCCTAGGCGCCCCCTGTGGGTCTTGTGTGCGTGCCGTCTGCGCCGCTCGTGGGTAAGACCCGCCCCACGCCGCGCATTGTCAAGCTCAGTGGCTTGACAAACCACTCCCATCGGATGAAGCCGACGCCCTCGTCGGCAGGGATGATAAGTATTGCTGCACCAATGCTTCGAACTGCCACAAGGTTGTGTCACGTTCCCAAGTTGCATCGGCTGGACCACTGCTTTTCCTTTGCACCAAGTAATCCGTCCTTCTATTCTTCTTACTCGCCCCCATCGTGCGATGATCAAGGATGTACTCCGCTTCCTTGTCAAATTGTTTCCGAATAGTTGGTGGTGCTCGCTTGGCTTGTTCCCTGTTTGTTAAGTCTTCATGAAATGGTTTCAGAAAACTAACATGGAAAGTTGGATGTACCTTCAACCGATCAGGAAGTTGCAACCGATATGCAACGCTGCCAACTTTCTTGACTACCTCGAAGGGTCCGTCGTGTTTTTGCACCAACCCTTTGTGGTATCTCTTGCTCGTAATCTTCTTCCAAATTTGAGGAGTGAGTTTCAACATCACCACGTCTCCCACTTTGAACTCGAGTGCCCTTCTCTTCTTGTCCGTATACTTCTTCATACGCCTTGCTGCCTTCAACAAGCTATCCCGTGCTTGGAGAATTAGCTCCTGTTTATCCCATGCAAAGCGATAAGCCGCGGGGCAACTCCCTTAGCTCTTAGAATAAGTCAGCTCGAGAGGGGTGAGGGGCTGTTGACCCAACACAAGCTCCGCAGGGCTCATTTCGATTGATGATGAGCGGTGAACATTGTAGCAAAATTGGGCCGCATCAAGTAAATCCACCCAATTTCTTTGACTTGCCGTCACATAATGTCTCAAATACTCCTCCAACAATGAATTGACACGCTCCGTTTGACCGTCTGTTTGTGGATGGTTTGCGGTTGAAAACTTCAATTCTGTCCCCATCAGATTGAAGAGCGTCGTCCAAAATCTGCCTGTAAAACGAGAATCTCTATCGCTGATGATATCCTCGGGTAAGCCAAAGTATCTTACCACATGTTTGAACAGCAGATTGGCTGCAGCATCAGCCGGACAAGCGTGCGGTGCAGGAATGAATACCGCATATTTTGAAAACCGATCAACCACCACAAAAATTGAGCGCATCCCTTCAAAAAGAGGAAAGCCGGAGATGAAGTCCATGAAGATGGACTGCCAAGGCCGCTAGGGAATCGGCAGGGGTTGGAGTAATCCTGCCGCTTTCTGTTTCTCCGTCTTATCCAATTGACACACCATGCATGTCTTCACATGCATCTCCACATCTTCCACCATTTTTGGCCAGTAATATGACTTGGACAGCAACGCCATCATCCTTTTCACCCCAGGATGACCTGACCATTGTGGATCGTGTGTCTCCTTCAATAGTTGCTGTCTCAATCCTCCTGCATTAGGCACAAACAACCTGCTACCTTTAGCATATAAAAGGTTGTTATCGAGCCAATACCTCTTTATCAAGCAATCCTTCACTTCCTGCCGCAGCTGGCAGTACTTTGTATCGCAGCTCGCCACTTCTTTGACTCAGTCGAGGAAGGTAGATTGTACGAGGGTCAAGGCAGCCACGTACTGCTGCACTTCCTTCCTACTCAACGCGTCGGCGACTTGATTCTGCTTGCCTGGCTTGTGTTCCCACACAAAGTCAAACTCGGCAAAAAATTCTTGCCACCGAGCCTGCTTCGGAGAGAGCTTCTTTTGGGTCTTGAAATAGGTATTGGCGACATTGTCCGTCAACACTTTGAACTTGGTTCCCAGCAAGTAGTGCCTCCAAGTGTCGAGACAATGCACCACCGCGGCCATCTCTTTCTCGTGAGCCGAGTATCTTTGTTCCGCATCTTTCAGTTTCCAGCTCTCGAAGGCAATGGGGTGCCCCTCTTGCACCAACACCCCGCCAATAGCGCGATCTGAAGCATCCGTGTGGACTTCGAAGGGCTTTTCGAAGTCGGGAAGTCTCAACACAGGTTCCGTTGAGACGGCAACTTTGAGCTTGTCGAATGCTGCCTGACATGCCCCCGTCCACTCCCACTTCTGATCCTTCTTGAGCAGATCCGTCAAAGGGGTAGCTTTCTTCGAGTATCCCTTTATAAATCTGCGATAATAGTTGGCTAAACCCAAGAAAGATCGAAGTTCTGTTACCTTAGTAGGAGCGGTCCACTCGGTGATAGCTTGAACTTTGCGTTCATCCATCCGAATTTTTCCTTGGCCAACCCAATGACCTAGGAACATAATTTTCTGTCTACAAAACTCGCACTTCTCCTTCTTCACATAAAGCTCGTATTCTCTTAGCCGCGAGAAGTACTTGATGAAGTCGCCAAGGTACTTGGGGAGTTCAATGACGTGATGCCTTCGGAACTCCCCCAACACCTCCCATCTCGACGTGCTGTTGATCACAGAATTGAGCTGGAACCCGGCACTAAGCCTCCAGCCAAGGCCCCTTATCGACTAGCACATGTTGAGCTAGTTGAGCTGCGCAAGCAGTTAGATGAGTTGCTTGCTGCGGGATTGATTCAGCCATCCAAGGGCCCTTACGGGGCCCCGGTGCTGTTCCAGAAAAAGAAAGATGGGACGCTGCGGATGTGCGTGGACTATCGAGCACTAAACAAGGTGACGGTGAAGAACAAGTATCCGGTCCCAAATGCTGCAGACCTCTTCGACCGACTTTCGAAGGCCTGCTACTTCACCAAATTGGACTTACGCTCGGGATATTGGCAAGTCCGGATTGCTGAAGGCGACGAAGCCAAAACAGCTTGTGTCACTCGGTATGGTTCCTTCGAGTTTTTAGTTATGCCTTTCGGTTTGACTAATGCTCTTGCTATCTTTTGCAATCTTATGAATGATGTGCTCTACGAGTTCCTTGACCGCTTTGTTGTGGTCTATCTCGACGATATCGTGGTGTATTCGGAGTCCTTATCGGACCATGTGAGCCATTTACATCAAGTATTCTCGCGGCTAAGAGAATACGAGCTTTATGTGAAGAAGGAGAAGTGCGAGTTTTGTAGACAGGAAATTATGTTCCTAGGTCATTGGGTTGGCCAAGGAAAAATTCGGATGGATGAACGCAAAGTTCAAGCTATCACCGAGTGGACCGCTCCTACTAAGGTAACGGAACTTCGATCTTTCTAGGGTTTAGCCAACTATTATCGCAGATTTATAAAGGGATACTCGAAGAAAGCTACCCCTTTGACGGATCTGCTCAAGAAGGATCAGAAGTGTTCCCCTTTGTGTTCTCCTCGACCCTTGATTCCGGCACTCGCCGTTATTTAGCTACACTAAGCTAATGCCCATTTATAGGCTTACAAGGATGTGGTTGACACCCCCAACCACGTAGGGTTTACTAGCAAGCTAGCCCCGCCAAGTGTCCCCCCACTTAGCATTTACAAAGCCCACTACCCGTTGAGTGTCTTTGCCCACGTTCTGTTTGGTGCCCGCAGCTTGACACGTGTCTGGCCGTGTCCCATACCACGTCCTGCCCCGTTGCATCGGCGTGCCACCTGTGCGCCCACGCCCCCACTAATCTGCCACACGTCTGTGCACGTGTCAGAACAGTTAGCAAGCCACGCTGCCACTTCCCGCAATTCTCGGCGTGTCACCTCGCCACTCCGTGAGCCACGTCGCCCCGCGCGCCCACGAAATCCGCAACCGTCAAGTCGTGCGCTGCCCATGTCCGCTGGCCGCGCAAAGTGCCCACGTGGGGCCGAGATACGCGCGCGCGCGCCCACGTCTACGCATCCCTGGTCCGTCGGGATGCACCACGTGGCCCGCGACTCCGCACTTCTCGCCCTTGCCTTGAATCTATCCTTCCCGTTGTGGCGCGCTGCGCTGCATGTGCCCAGCGCCTCTGCGGCCGCCGCGCTGGCCATGCCCGCGCACCCGACGCGCCTATGCCGTGCGCTACGCCGCCCATGCCCGCGTGTTGCTGCATGGCTCGGCGCCCCGGCCCGCCTATGCCGTGTGCTACGCCGCCCATGCCCGCATGTTGCTGCATGGCTCGGCGCCCCGGCCCGCCTATGCCGTGCGCTACGCCGCCCATGCCCACGTGTTGCTGCATGGCTCGGCGCCGCGGCCCGCCCATGTGGTGTTCTGCCGCCCACATGGTATAACTTGGTGAATGCTACTACCCTTGGCGCCCTCATGTGTCCTCGGCCCTGTTTTGCCGCACACGACGCATGCCGCCGCGCTATCTCGGAACAAGGGTCTAACAGCGGGTTAGTTGCACACCCCTCTGCTCAAGTAATTGCAGTATAGCAAACAATCGCCCTTATTGTATTTTATTTGTACTAATGTTTTAGAAGTTGCTAAATACCCAAAATTGAACATCTTAGTGTACTATTGATTCCCAGAAGAATGGTAAACCGATGCCATAAATACTTCCATTAGGCTGAATTAATAGAAGTATATAACTTTAGAATTCAACTCCAAAGAAATAATAAGAATAATAATCATAATAATAACTTAGCTTATTTCAAGTTTTGCAGTCGATTTTGACAACACAGTTATTTGGGAGTTCAAAAAATAAGGATTTTTCTGATATTTAACGTAAACTCGGATTTTTTAAAATATTTTTCCTTATTATTACCGTAGCATTTGGCATTATTATTATTATTTTATCTTTCAACTAGGTCTTAATAGAGGTAGATTGTCGAATTGTAATCAAACAAAATAATTATAGTCGGAACTCTAGAACTTATTATCAACCATACAATTGTGGACCCAATGCATAATTATCTTTAAAAGATTAGGAGGTCAAAATTAAATAACAGGCGCTTTGTATCAAAATCGGGAAACAACGAAAAAAAATAAAAAATAAAAATAAAACCCTTCCCTTTCAAGTGTGCTCTCAAATGGCATGCCTCTTTATATGTTTCCAGGTGAAAAAAAGTGTCTCGTCCCTTAGTGGCAATTAGTAAATCAATGCCAAAATACCTGCAAATTCAAAATAAAAGTGAGTAGTATTGCTGCGATTTCCGAAATTATTATAATTAAAAGGTGAAAAAAAACTTACATCTGCTGCAACTAAGAACTGACTACAAGAAACTCTCGATTGAAAGTTCTACGAAAGAGCAAGGATCGGAGATGTCAAAGTTGTTCAAGACCTGAAATGCCAAAATAACCACAGTTAATATATCCACTTAAACCACTTGTATGCATATATATTATTATGGTAAACGTGTGTAACCTAACAGATAATTCTCCACAATTTCACGAAATTTACCTCAGGGTGCACGATACCAAATCTGCCAATTCGATTCCCTTTGTAAATGATGCTTGCCTGTCTGCCCGGAAGATACTCCGGCTCCTTTTCAAGACAAAAACATAATTGCTATATAGTACTTTAAAACATCTAAAAGTAAGAGTTCAAAAAAGCAAGAACAAAATACTTACATTTGAAGGGCATATGAAGTATCCGGTGTCATTAGGTGCGTCAAAAGAAGCCCCAATCACTTCCATTATTCGATCTACTAGGCCATGGATCAGCTGAAAATCCAGAATTACAGTTGTAAGATTGAAGTTGTTTTAAAAAACCGAATTCAAATAATCGTAATGGTTGAGCAGTTCAGCACATAGATTTAACAAGAACTATTGATTCTAAATCAAACTAAGCGGCTAAAAGACAAAAGTAAACTTGAGTTTGAAGAGGCTAGGTGAGGGTAATGAAGGCAGGAGAGTTTGTACAAGTAATGAAGAAAACTACCAGAACCGAAGCATCTGTGATATACGTGGAATGCAAAAGATCTTACTTGTTGCTAGGGTCAAGTTATTTACCTCAAAGCCAGAGGTAGCACCACAATAGAGTGCTGCTAGTTGGCGACGGTTTGCTGCACCGACATCTTTCTTCTCATCCAATATTGCGACATCACCCACTTCAAAAATCTAACAAACAATAGAAAAGGGGTAACATTTATAAATATGTGACAACAAAAAACCAGCAATAATACTTTTTTGTTTGGAATGTCCTAATACCTCTCTCACCATCTTTAGTGCTAAAGAAAGAGCAAAATGTAATGACCAATCAACAAAACTCTCCAAAAACAAGGTCAAACTTGGATTTGATTGAAGAATGATATGGCAGCCAATATAGTTTGTAGATTGAAGAAAGCCTTATACAGGCTTAAGCAATCTACAAGGGCATAATTTGGTTGATCTGCAAAAGCTATGTTGAAGCCAGGGAGATAACGCATATATTAAACATTCATCAACGGGGGAGTACTGATTCTTCTGGTTTATGTTGATATTACTTAAGTAACTAGTAATGACAATAAGGAAGACTCCTTAAGCCATTGTCTGACAAAAAATTTGAGATTAAAGAGTTGGGAAGGCTAAAATATTGCGACGACATTTAAGCGGCTCACTTAAGACAGGGAATCTTCATTTCTCAACAAAGTTATGTCCTTAAAGAAACAAGGGAAACCGGTACGCCAGCACACCAATTGATCCTAATCATAAGCTTGTGGAAGCCAAGGAGGACATAGCTATAGATTGAGAGCTGTATCTAGCGGGGAAGCTCATATTTATCTAACACAAGGCCAGGTATTGCTTACGCAGATGGTGTGATTAGTTAATTTATGCACAGACCAAGAGAAGCTCATTTACAAGCATTTTATCGCATACTTCATTATCTCAAGGGTACTCCACACCACATAGAGAGGCATTCCATTTTGGAGAGGAGCTCGAGGCGTACATAAATGCAGACTATGCCAGACTAGTTACATATAGGAGGCAGATTTCGAGTTATTGCACTTTCATTGGTGGAAACCTTGTGACATGGAGGAGCAAGAAGCAGAATGTTGTGGCAAGGTCTAGTGTTGAAGCCGAAGTTGAGGCAATGGCTTTAGGAATATGCAAACTACTTTGGATAAAGATCATCTTAGAAAAATTGATGATAAAATGAAACTGGTCAATGAGACTTTATTGTGATAACAAAAATTCGATCAACATCGCCCACAATCCATGATTGCACAAAGCATATAGAAGTGCATAGGCATTTTATAAAGGAGAAATTGGAGCTCGGATTGATTTGCACCCCCGTATGTGTCCATAACCCAACAGCATGCATACTCATCAAAGGATTGAGGCCATCATATCAAACTAGGAATGTAGGATACTTACTTACCAGCTTGAGGGGGTGTTGAGAAACATGGCCTTTCACGTTTACTTGTACGATAACTTGCTAAATTGCTACTTTCAGGTTAGGGGAGTTGGGAAATCCCATATAATGTGGGATTTAAACTTTGTAACCTACTAACTTATAGCTGGAACAGATTATATAAGCTAACCATGTATATCTTTTTCATTATTCAAATCAATGAAGAAACTTCTTCTTGCTTCTGTTCCAAAAAGATTACATATATGTACCTTTATTGGCTTTGGGTGATCTTTGTTGTGTCCGATAGTTTTCAGTATGCCAGGCATGAGACTTGTTCGAACAACCTGTTTAAATTACAATTGCATTACTCTTTACAGATGAAGAATAAGAGCATGAAGTAGAAGAGATGATAGTACGCAACGCTAAACAGTAACTACCAAAAAAGCAAGAATAAAAGGGCAAGGAATAAAAAAAACTTCAAAATGACGGATATAACTATGAAATAAACGGTCAAACCCAAAAATTTTGGAATCCGTTTAAAATGAAAAAAGAAATCGCCATCGAAAGACTAACACTGAGGCAAGAAACCAAAATCAATGAGAATGAAATTAATTTGGTTCCTCATCCAAAAGAAAGAATCTAAAAAAAGGAATAAAAAATGAAATAAAATTAATAGGTCATAATAAAGGAAGAAATGGGACAATGTTAAACTTGAAAAGAATCAAAATGAAAAATGTGGAACAAAAACTATGCTCAAAATAATCAAGAATACAAACCTCAAAATCAGCTGAACGAGGATTCCCAATAACCACCGCGGTTGATTTGTCATCTTTACGATTCAACATGGTGAAATTTTCTCTCCAAGAGCACAATATAAAGGTTAAGACCTCTGTGAAACCACTCATTGCAATCTAAAAAAATGATTTAGCACAAAATAGAAGAATTAAATAGAGTAGGGGAAACAAAAGATTAAAGTCGAAAAATATGAAGGCCAAAAGAATCTAAAATGTTATAATCAAATAAAGGATATCGCTGTCCCCTACCTCCCGTCGGATGAGATCACTGAGCTCATTCAAGGGAAATGGACTTAAAGATGCAATCTTTCCCTTTGGAATATTGTTGTATCCATAAGCTATTGCAACATCCTGAAGGTGGGGCAAAGAAAATGTTGTGATGGATATTCACATTAAGTGCGCCAGAAACATATGGTACCAGTTAGAAACATGAGTAGATTAATAACAAATATATTACTATCGAACCTCCATAACATCACATGGGTGAAGAACGTCACTTCTAGTGGGAGGAACGGATACGTTGATGCTGTCTTTGCTTTTCCGTGATTGCTCAGCTTGCAATTGCATCCGATTTAACAAACTAGTAACCTGAAGGATAGCTAAATATGTTAGCAAGAAGCAAAATACCCAACAAATTCTATTTGGCTAAATCATTAATTGGGTAAATAGAAAACCCCCACAAACATAAGAAAACCTATCATAAGAAGAGTGCCTATGAGAACTAGAACAGGATGAAGTAAATGGACAACATCGAAATATTGGACATTTTGTAAAATAAAATAAAAAAGGGGATACTTACAGAAGAATATGATAATAAGGTGGCAATATTTTTATAACAGCTGTTAGAATACAAGGGAAAGAAAATTGCATACCTCTTCTACCTCTAAGGAGACCCCAATT
This sequence comes from Boehmeria nivea var. tenacissima, assembly GCA_018132145.1. Taxonomy (NCBI): domain Eukaryota; kingdom Viridiplantae; phylum Streptophyta; class Magnoliopsida; order Rosales; family Urticaceae; genus Boehmeria; species Boehmeria nivea. The sequence goes on along the minus strand of CM030882.1, from coordinate 4,382,435 downwards.
GCACCATTAATGTACGATAGGGGAACTTCCATATTGTAGACAGATAAATCAGGATATGTAAATGACTTTCCATCAGAGTATGTCACTTCGACAGGTTCGATCTCAAATTTCTTCTCACAATAAACTGAGAAGGCAGTTACCTGAGAGAATAAAGGAATTAATTGTCATCCATGAATAGTTAAGCACCATAAATAATCAACAAATGTTTCTGAATTTTATCTCGTACTATTGTGTTCAAAACAATCTTGGCCTTTGTCAAATCTGTAGCTGTACATTCAATAAAGACATTCTTTGTCTTTAGAGTGATTGCCGAGTGAGCACCATTAATAATTGGGGGTAAAGACAAGACCGTTCTGCCAAAATTGGATCAATCAACAAATAAATAAGATTACTGCAAAAATCAATGTTTTTAAATTCAAAGGTCATTCACAGAGAATAAAAGAATGCTTTTTGTAGAAATGTATCGAAATGTATAGATTGCCCGAGCAACGCAATTAACAAGAACATATGAGCTCAATATCAAAACAATTGTAAATATCAATATTTCAAAGGAATTTAATAGAACAATAAACAATTGTAAGCCTGGTATATATATACACTTAAAAAGCACCATCTAACCTGTTGCAGTCATATATAACAGGGAACACTGATGAGTCCTCTATTATGTGCAGGAACTTCTTCAACTTCAAATCTGACTGTCAAACATAAACAACAAAGTAAGACTGGCACTCCACAAGCTACATGTGAACGAGAATATCTGCATAAGGTACACTTAAATCATGCTTCACAGAGATAGAAATAACAATAATAATCATAATCACAGTCCATAAGAGAAAAGATGCATGGCCCATCAATAAGTTTGGGACTCACTTTGTAAAACTCCATCAGCTCATCTGCTCTGAAGCTCTTCACCTAAATTGCAAAAGTCAAATAGATTAAAGTAAACTTTAGGAAGGTAAATGAAGTTGAATCTTCACATTACTTAAAAACAGAGATCAATAACTAGGGTTGAGTAATAACTATGGAGCTCATATCTGTTCATTTGGATATGAGTATAGAAAACATATATTCGAGATATCTACCTGTTTCAGTGGGACAAAGTTTATGCTTGCGGGTGGCAAGGCCTGGAAAGAAAAAAGACAAATATAAATTTTCAATTGCGTTTTCCACAAAATAATTTTCTTTAAAAAAAAAAAAAAACACTGCAGTTTGTCTAAGCATTCGATAAACATACAACCTCTTCATGTGAGTGTACACTTGTATAAAAAGAAAAGTTGGTGTGAAGGAACAAAGTTTTTGGACACAATAGCTCAACAAATAACAATGAAATATACTTGCTAGTTGCAATGGAAAACCACCCGAAAAAAACCACAAGAAACCCCAAACAAAGATAGGGAAAATACAACGATACCTTACAATAAAAAGTAAAGAGCAGACGTAAATTTAGACAAGAACCTAGTGCAAAAGAAAGCAACTTTTCTTTCGCTGGTGGTGAATGTCTGAAGTCTTAACATAATGATCCGGAGCATAAAATACATCATAACCAAAAAATTAAACAGTCCGTTGAAATAATATACAGGAAAAAAAAAAAAGAACACATATAAGAGCAAGTCACCTCATATGTAAAAGGGCCTTGCAAGGTGTCCAAATCATGAGTTCCAATTGCAACCAGGGTTCTTCGCCTGTTACACGAGGTGAACTAAGAACTTCAAAAAATTTATATAAAATATTCGGAAAATCAAACTTACAGGGAAAAAAAAAAAAAGGCAAAGCGCAGGGCAAATTCATGTTCATATAAGAGTTGTTCAATGTGCATTACCGGCAGATGTTTTGGTGAAGCTTATCTTGAAGATCAATAAAACTGTTGTAACTTGCTTCATCAAAAGTTATGCCTCTTAAAACAGCACAAACAACATACGGCCGAATCAAAGACGTCTGCAAGAGGGAAAAGGACATCAGACTCCCCAAAACAAATACATTCACAATTAAGGTTTGTGCCCATTTGAGATAATTACCTCCGGTTTTACATGCATTTTAATCATCGAATCTGTACTAATCTTAGTCAATGTATAAGTAGGAATCTTCTCTTGCTTATTGAAAACGCGAAGAGATTGAGCAAGCCCTTCGAGGCAAAGCAAATCATATCTGTGCATCAAAGAAATACAATGGCCATCATTAACATCCTTTTTCTCCCTGATCTCATTGTATTTTGAACGCTAATATTTTGAACAAGTTTGACCCAAACCAATCTAAGCAAACTATCAATAAATCTAAGTAAACTTCATATTTATGCCCAAAAAAAAAAAAAAAATGTGTACATCCAGATTGTATTACATTGAATAATTCATATAAACTAACATTAATTAACATAATTGACAGGATTTGAGTGCACATAATAAATGAAAAGAAGTAACAAATAAAAAAATACCTATTTGCAGGGACTTCAATTTTGTAAATAACTTCTTCATCCTCATCGGATTCTTCGTCCAAGTGTTTCTCTTTTCTGATAATTGCTTTCTCTGTGGTCTGATACAACTCACAAAAATTCACTAATCCAACAACTAACAATAATTTTTATTTTTTTTTAAGAAATGACCAAAATTAAAAAAAAAACAAAAAAAACAGCAAATTCCAAAAAGGCAGAGAAAAGATTGCTTACGACGTCGTCGAGCTCGATTCCGAAACTGAAGCACAGCTCTTCGAACTCTTCCTGGGCTACCAAATTAAATAAAAAATAATAATTACAAATTTTTTTTTTGGTTTATTTCCATTAATCTTCATATTAGTAATGAATAAGAATTGAGGTTCGCGAGCGAGCTCACTCACTGTAAGTCCTTCCTAAGGCTTCGAACAGACGATCCCTTCCCACGCTAACAGTAGGCATTGTGTCTGCGCAGACTCTCTCTCTCTCTCTCTCTCTGTCTCTCTCTCTCTCAAAGTCTGCAACTTTGGATTGATAGAGAGGGAAAGCGAAACGAACACAAGAACCCTACCTTCTCAGTCTAAAGAACCAAAAATTAAAAATAAAAAAAAATGAGAAAGAAAAAGAAAATCCCTACATCTATAAGTTTAGTGGAAATTTCAGTTTTATCCTTAAGGTTTTCATAATTCTTAAATAACTTTTCTATTTTCAAAATCAATGCAAAAGTGTACTTTGTAATCAAATTAGTAAAACTTTATGTATAAAAATAAAATACCGGGAAATTATAATGAATAGTGAATATTTAATTTTTAACACCTAATTTAAATAAGGGTCAGTTAGGTAAATAGTCATTTTGAATTGTGTGCTTTCAAAAAATAACAACAGTTTCAAAAAATTTAAAAACTAGCCATAACACAATGTAAGAAATTTCTGACAACAACAAAATTACACATAAAAATCGTTGGGTCAGAAATTTATGAAAGGACTAGTTTTTAAATTTTTTGAAACTATGGCTATTTTTTAAAATCATTTTGTAAACATTGTCTATTTTCTTAAAATTCTCTTTAAAATTAAATATTTAATCTTCTAAAAAATTTAACACAATTTCCAAATGATTCAATTACTTACATATTGATAATTTGTGTTAATCGACTTACTGGTCAAAATCTTGTGCAAGCAATTAATAAATTAGCTAGTTACTCAATTACGTAAAAAATTTGGGTATTTATTTTTATTATTATGTAAATTTTAGGTACTTTACTTTACTCAGAATTAACGAGAAATTATAATGAATATCCAATTTTTAACACCTAATTTAAATTAATATTCAATCTTTTGAAATATATAACAAATTAACTAAGTAATTCAATTATTTACACAGTGATAACTGGTCGTAATTAACTTAGTTACCAAAAGCATATGCAAGTAATTAACGAATCGGCTAGTTACACAATTACTTCAAAAATTTGGGTATTTATTTTTATTTTTGTGTTAATTTTGAATATTTTCCTACTTCTATATTGTTTGAAACCATTAAACTTTTTAAAATTTCAATAAGAAGTACAACCTAAATCCTAAATTGATAAATTTTGAATAAAAGTTGTTTAATCCCTTAAAAATTCTTGAATTTTTTTAACTAAATCTCAATTTATTCCCACATATTTTAAATTTCAAAATAATCCTTATATTTGCTAAAACAAATTCATGAAACATACATTCCAGTCCATGTTTGTGTTTAAATGCCTAAAATACGCTTGTCTAAAAGGCAGCATTTTAGATAACACAATAAATAATAGAAATAGGAACCAAACAATTCTTGAAGCCAAACATACATAGTATTATCATCCAACTTTCCTATAATAGCCTATTAATCTTAAAGACTTTGAATCAAACGGAAACAACAAACAAAAAAAAAAATCGAGAACTCCCTAAAGTTTTAAAATAAAAATTAAAATTCTAAAATAGTCTCCGTGTTTTGTCCAAAATCTAATTTTATCGCTGTGTTTTTTATAATTACAAAATAGTGCTTCAGTTGTTTAAATCCGTCTAAAAGTATCCTTTAAATTAATTTTGGTAAAAAATTGTAAGTAAAAAGACTTAATTACCCTTTAATAAAATAGTAAATAACATTTGTTTTAAAATTTGTTTTTTTCTTAGTAAGAGTAATAAATCTCTCTCTCTCTAATTCCCTATTTTTCCTGTTTCTCTCGGTCTTAATCTCCGCCACCTCTCCGCAAAACGCCACCCCTCCATAAACCCCCACCCCTTTGCCACCCTCCGCAAACCGCTGTCCCTCTGTGGCCCCCTCGAAACCGCCGCCCCTCCAAGAACCCTGCCCTCTCCGCCGCCCCCTTTGCGAACCTCTACCCTTCCATCACCCTCCACGAAACCCTCTGCTCCCTCTGTAAACCCCACCCTTCGCGAACCTCTGCCCTCCTCGAACTGTCACTCTCGCGAACCTCTGCCACCCCCTTTGCGAACTCTCCACCCATCCACCGCCTTCCACGAAACCCTCTGCTCCCTCCGCAAACCACCGCCCTCCACGAAACCCTCCGCAAACCCCGTCCCTCACGAACCTCTACCCTCTTCAAACCACCGGCCCTCCACGAACCCCATCCATTCGCCGCCCCCTTCGCGAACCTCTGTCCTTCCGTCGCTCTCCACCCTTGCTCCTCTGCAAAACCCTTTGCCCCTTCTACGGTTTTTTTATTAGGGTTTTTTTTTTTATTTGGATTTTCTCTTTTCTAATGCCACCCATGGGTATAAGGCTTATTTTCTTGCACAAGAGAAAACACGAGCAACATTTTTGTTGGCATCCAGTATGAAAATGAACAAAAGATTCCAACCATAATGCACAAAAATACGTCAGGAAGAGAAGAAAAGAAAATTCATATCCAGATCCAACTTACAGAGATGCCCCATTCGAGAACCTCCGCCCCTCCGCGAATCCCGCGCCTCCGCTGCCCTGCCAACCTTAGCCCGTTGTTTTGGTTTGATTTTTTTTTTCTATGATTTTTGTTATAAATTATTTTTTATAGTTTTTTTATAAATTATTTTTTTATATTTTTTTTATCCAAAAGGTAATGGAATTAAAGTAGTCTATAGTATTATCGATTTTGAGGATCTAAATATTGCTTTGAAACTGAGTAGAGATCATGGTATGAAAAGATTGAAAAATAGTGGCTGTTTCAGATTTTTCTTTCATAAGGAAGGTCCAAGTGGTTCTTGTATAGTCATCTATGAATGTTACAAACCACCTAGGCCCATTGATATTTTTCACACGTGAGGGTCCCCAAATGTCACTATGAATCACAGAAAATGGATGTGAGGATTTGTGTTGCAAACTTGAATATATAGGTCTGGTGTGTTTTGCTAGTTGACAAATTTCACATTGATAAAAATTGAATTTTTTATTGATAAAAAATGAGGAAACAATTTCTCAACATAAGCAAAGTTTGGATGACCAAGACGATAATGCCATAACATGACTTGACTCTCAATTGAAACAGACACAGAATTGGATGCAAACTTGACTGACTCTGGACTAGACTCTGACTTTGGACCACAACTTGACAGGTGAACTTGTCTACTTTGGAGATCCTTTTCCTGGAGCAGATATAGACCACCATGCATTTCAGCACTGCCAATCACCTTCCTCGAATCCACTGCCTGAAAATCACAAAAATTGGAATAGAATTTAGCAACACATTTTCGGTCTCGGGTGAGTTGACTGATAGAAATTAAATTGCAGTTCAATTTTGAGACATAAAGGACAGAGGAAAGATAAAAATCCTTTGTCACATGAACTGTTCCGGTTCCTGCCATTGGTGAGAGTGATCCATCAGCAATTCTGACTCCAGAGTGTCTAGTGTAAGGCTGAAAGTCATTAAGAACGTTGAAGTCTCCAGTCATGTGGTTCGAGGCCCCTGAGTCAACTATCCATGGTTTTGAATGATTATTTTGGACAAAAAGAGCATGGGATTGGATACCTTGATGGGCAAGGAGGCTGGTGTGTTGCTCCGCAGCGGAGTGTGATGCTGGTCCTGAATTGGTGACTTGGTTAAGCATTTGCTGCAGTGCCTCAATTTGTTCTTTGGTGAATGGACTGCCCTATGCACCAGTTTCTGTTGTGACAGCAGTATTTGCACGGTATTCATATCGACCATTAGATGGCTTCCAATCTGCAGGTTTACCATGCAACTTCCAGCATGTTGCCTTAACATGACCAAGCTTTTTACAATGATCGCACCATGGTCGTCCTTTGCCTGCCTTATTGTTCTGAGATGGATTATGAGTATATAAGGCTCAACCTTCAACTGCTAGAGTGATGTTTTTGTCCGTCATCATCAGTTTCTTCCTGCTCTCCTCCCTCCAAACTTCTACAATGGCTTCCCAAATGGTAGGGAAGGGTTTAATTCCCACGACTCTCCCCCTGACCTCATCTAGGTCTTTATTGAGACCAAGGAGGAATATGATCGTTCGTTTCTGCTCAACAATCCTCTTATACAACGCAGAGTCATCAGGACACTTCCAGGAATGAATTTCATATAGGTCCAATTGTAGCCAACAGCGTGTGAGAGCATTGAAATATTGAGTAACACTCAGATCTCCTTGTTTTAGGTCATATAACCTAGTTTCAATTTCAAAGAGTTCTGAGGTGTTCTCTGTGCTGGAATACGTTTCTCGAGCAGTTCGGTGAAGCAGAAAATTTTCTCCAACCTTCGTGGTCATGGAATTAATTAGCCATCACATAACCAGATGATCATCAATTTTCCAGGATCTATATTTTGGATATGTTGCTTCAGGAGTAGTTGTTTCGCCGGTGAGATGTCCGTCCTTCCCTCTACCACAGATATACATGAAGACAGATTGGGACCATTGAAGAAAATTATGGCCATGGAGTTTGTGATTTGTGACAAGATGGGAAGTATCAGGAACAGAGGGAATAGAAGGATGAGACTTGGATCTAGATGTGACTTCCGAGGAGGAGGTTTTTGAAGCCATGCCGTACTTGGTCATGGTGAGGAAACGACCAGATAAAGAACGGCCAGGAAGAAGAAGGTGGAAGATTAGGGCTCAGAGGTCTGCTCTGATACCATGAAGAAATTCTGAATATTCTTCTTGAATTGAACAAAGAGATTTACAATCGCATATAGACCTAACTGGGTGGCTGGCATACCAAACCACCAAAAAAGGAAACAGAACTCCTGTTAATTAGGAATTCTAGTAAAACAGGAAAGTGAGGACTCATCCTCATCTGGGCTTCTTTATCCTTTTTGAAACCTTTTGCGGCAAATGACCCCATGGGTCGTTTGGGAATTTGTTGATGTATTTTACCCCGTCGGGCCGATCCGGATCGTCAAATCATAAACTGTGAGGAGTGCGGTCTATCGTCCTCCTTTAGGCTCCTTGGGCCGTTTCGAAACCTTTCGCAGCCAATGGCCCTGTCGGGCCGTTTCGGAACCCATCGCAACAATTGCCCCGTCGGACTAGGCCTCCTTTTAGGCCATTTCGGAACTCTAGTGTGCCCTAGTTCGGGCTAGGCCTCCTTTCAGGCCAATCTGTACTGGCTCATTCCAACCAACGCTAACTACTTGAATAAAGAAGTGAAATTTAATGTCCATGGTCCCACCCACAGACAAGCAAAACACACACACATACACACAAGCATATGTTTCAAGTAAGTTACCGAAGCTACCTTAACCCTCATTGTGCACGCTTGGACACGCTCCTAGACTACTGTAGGAAATATTAGATTGCTTAATCACTCCACGTCCCCTTGCGGGCCTATCAGGATATTAATGTAATATAAGAAAAGGGCTTGATTGCTCATCTTCTCGAGCCCTTTGCACGCCATCTGAAAACGTTTCTATAAAGATTTTCATGCCTTACCTTCTCGGACCCCTTACGCCATTCCAAAATCTTGGTTAAAGTGAGGAAGAGTTGCTCGACTCGACTCCTCGAGTCTCTTTCGAGCTAATCCAGAAGCCTTTATCTCATAGTGAGGAGGATCTTCCACCCTAGCCTCATTTTAAGTCCATTGCGGACTGTTTAGAACTTATCACAAAATCTTGAATCAACTACCATGCTATTATCCATAAGTTTTATGTTTGTGGTCCCATACCCACAGACAACAATCACATACACAAGCACATAAGCAATAAAAATAAGACAAGCAAACCTACAATCTCGTACTTGCAGATTTATTAATTAACAAGATAATTAAGAACGTGAGCCCATAAACACACACCCCAAGCCAACACTAACAATTTACTAATTAACAGCATTAAGCTAATAGCATCACATGCTTACGAGAATCCTAACACATACACAATCAATTCAAGCATGGTAAAGTATACTCGTGCTGTTGGTTCAGACTACATTAACCCAAAAACTTTTGCAATTTTGATCAATTCATAGATGCGCAGCGGAATATTATAACGTGGTAAATCAATTAACAATACTACAAAGTGGATCTCATAAACATACTGAGTTACAAAAATTTCATCAAACAATTATCACATAATTTAAGAGATAGGGTTTTGAAGAAATTATACTGTAAGCTTTTTTCGATTAGGTCGATCTTGATAAACGGACACCGTACGTTGTGAGACCACTAAAGTTGGGCTCGCATTTGTCCTACGCTCACAACGAGTTTACCGGTCATTTCACGATACCATAATCTTCCACTCCAATTCTCAAATGTCGCTAGAACACGAGTGTGGGCTCTCTCGATTATTTTACTCACTCAACACAAGAAAATAAATTTTTCTCTTTTGCTTATATGGGGCGACGACTAGGGCTTTTGGAGGAGAGAAAAATCGTTTTTATCAACTAAAAACTATAGAGAATTATTTGGTATTTCAACACATAAAAATTAAGTTAGATTGTGTTGCAGCAAGTGACAACTTTATAGTCACATGGGGGTGTAATTTTCGGCCATAACTGTTAGAATAGGATTATGATTATTCCAAATTCAAAATTAGGATTTATCCTAAATAATTATTTTCACAACATAATATTTGACCAAATAATTATCTTAATAATTATATGATATTGAATAGAATTAGAAAAACTATTCCTAATCCTTATCAACATAAAATTCGGCCAATTAAGAAAATTAGGGTAAATTATTTTTCCAAAAAATAAAATGCCTATTCCTCTTATTTTCATTTAGTATGTTTAAATGGAATAATTCCTATTCCAACTACGTCTAAAATTCACATATGCTCCCCTTGCAACAACGATTTGATTTACCCAATCCAAATCCAATTAGGCTATGAATCAAAAATAAAATATCTCAAATTTTGAATTGTGATTATCTACTAATTAGATAATTAATACCAAAATCTTTTTATATTTAACATTTAAATATAAATTGTAAATATCTAATATTTAGATAATTTGTAAATTTAATAATCTAATTATCAAATAACAAAGGGCTCATTTGTTAAAAAGCCACTTGGAAGTCTATGTTTTAAGAAAATGACCTAAGAATTCAAATATTAAGTTATTAGCATCAAATCTTTATGAAATCTCATTTTTACCCATTATCACTCTTCTTCAAACCTCACGTATCAAAGGGCAAAAAAGTTAATACATATTGTCTAACTTAATTATAACAAACTCAGGTCAATTCTTTAAAACTAAAGTTAAAAATAGGACATTTACTTAATAATCTCAATAACAAATTAATATTTTATCATTAATTTTATCTCCAAAATTCGCCCATCACAAGTTATGGTCTCCTTGTGATAGTTTTCTTATCCGTGGTCCAAAACACAAATAGTGAGAAAATAATTAACTCTTTAATTATCCAATGAGAATTCTAGCTCAATTTATTAAGACGAAGAGGGGACCGTGGACCTGTATATTCCAGCTCCAATAAACTTAAAAAATTAAATTAAAACTCTAACGTAATTATCAGTTTATTAATCCCGAGATTACTCTACTATAAATTCGGGATTGAACTCTCGAATTGCACAGATATTATTTATACGATTAAACTTCTTCGGATTGTCCATTGATATAATCATGTCATGATTGTCGATCCTTCACTAAATGGTTCGTAATCTAAACCGGGTGAAATTACCGTTTTACCCCTCGATTACATCTTATTCCTTAGGTACTATTGAGTTCACTAGTAAGCGGTTAATTCGTAATTACTTACGAATTAGAGCTCTCAAACCATTTAGTTCTAGAAGTCAACACATAAGAGAACCATTATTACTTATTAAGTTGTTAATTCCATATCTGTGATTCATATTCCTAGCCCCTGCGAACTGCGGGATCCTAAAGTGCAAGTGTTGGGCCTAATTGACTTTAGGCTTTAACGAGCAAATTAAAGAACCCGTTAACTCACCGAAGGAGTCTTTGAATTGTCAAGATTGAGATCAACTATCATATAATCATCGATTGACCCAAGTTAGAATAACGATGCTTAAATGAAGTTTCTATGTTAGGTCGGTCCATGTCCTAAATAATCGATATTATATAAAATACCTCCATTCTAGAGTCTCACACACTAACCTTCTAGATCAGAGGTACGTCATGGACAGTATTAATGAATTCCAATCAGAGAGATCCGTACTCACTGGTCCATCACGGACTAGTTTAAATATGCTATCATATAATTTTAATCCTCATGTATGTAAACTCTTTACACACTAAAATTATAACTGTATAACGTACTTTGGATTTTGTTAAGCATTCGTTTTATAATAAAATAAAACATAACAAAATTCACAAATGACCTTCTTTTATTAATGTTCAGAAAATGATAAATACATCTGATTTAAAGGGCATATTCCCGACAATCTTCCCCTTGTCCTAAAGCAGATGGGTCATGTCTCTTAGCCCATTCCCAATAAGTGTTTGTTGAATATCTTTTCCGACAGTGTCTTGGTGAACGGGTCTGCCAAATTGTCTTCTGAAGCAATCTTTACCACGTTAACATCTCCTCTGTGTACGATCTCTCTGATGAGGTGATATTTTCTCTTAATGTGCTTGCCTTTTTTGTGGCTTCTTGGTTCTTTGGAATTTGCCACAGCTCTACTGTTGTCACAGTAAAGCGTTAGTTGCTTATCCATGTCTGGAACAACTTCCAAATCTGTGTAGAACTTTTTAAGCCAAACTGATTCTTTAGCTGCTTCACAAGCGACTATGTATTCAGCTTCCATAGTAGAATTTGCAATGCTGGATTGTTTAACGCTTCTCCAGACTACTGCAGCTCCACCGAGGGTGAACACTGAGCCAGATGTCTACTTTCTCGAATCCTTATCTGATTGGAAATCAGAGTCAGTGTAACCTAAGGGATTCAGGTCTCCACCTGAGTACACAAGCATAAAGTTTCTCATCCTTCTGAGATACTTCAGGATGTACTTGACTGCTATCCAATGTTCAATTCTCGGGTTTGACTGAAACCCACTAACAACTCCCACTGCATAGCAGATGTAGGGTCTAGTGCACAACATAAAGTACATTAAACTCCCAACTATTGAAGCATATGGGATTCGTCTCATATCCTCCTCTTCTTGGGGCGTCTTGGGTGACTGCTTGCTAGAGAGGGTAACTCTATGTCGGATCGCTAAGAGATCTTTCTTGGAGTTTTGCATCGCAAAGCGAGCTAGCACCTTATCTATATAAGATGCTTGAGACAATTCTAGGAGTTTGTTCTTCCTATCTTGTATAATATGGATTCGAAGAACATAACTCGCCTCACCCAAATCTTTTATTTGGAATTGCTCGGCTAGCCAATTCTTTATTTCTGATAATTTTTCTATCTTAGTCCCAATGAGAAGGATATCATCGACGTAAAGGATTAGGAACACCACGCTTTCATTATTGATAAGCTTGTACACACAAGGCTCATCAATATTTGTTTTAAGCCGTATGTCTTGATCGTCTCATCAAACCTAAGATTTCATGACCTTGATGCTTGTTTAAGTCCATAAATGGACTTTAGCAATTTGCAGACTTCCTGCTATTGGTCATGTGATTTGAACCATTATGGTTGTTCCATATAAATGGATTCCTCAAGATAGCCATTCAGAAAAGCCGTCTTGACATCCATTTGCCAAATCTCATAGTCAAGAGTGGCTGCAATGGATAAGAGGATGTGTATAAACTTGAGCATGGCTACAGGAGAGAAGATTTCTTCATAATCGACCCCTTCCTTTTGTGTATAGCATTTTGCTACTAGTCTAGCTTTGAAAGTCTCTACTTTCCCATCGACACCTCACTTTTTCTTGAAAATCCTTATGCACCATATGGGCCTAACATTCTCATGTGGATCAACAAGTTCCCAGACAGAGTTGGAATACATTGATTCCATCTCTAGGTTTATGGCTTCTAGCCATTTCTCCTTGTCAAGATCTTTCATCGTATCATTATACGATCTAGAATCATCAACGTCAGTGTCAGCTACTAGAACATTTGTTTTGCCTTCATGTCCATACTAGATGGGCTGTCTCACAGTCCTCCCACTATGTCTAGGTAACGTGATGTTTTGACTATGACGTGTAGTGTCATCTTCTTCCCTAATTTCAACAACTCTAGTTGGTTGTAGTGCGATCACATCACCTCGCAATTCTTCAAGAACAACTGTGAACCCCGACTCCCTAGCGTCCCAGGAATGTTATGATGAATAAACCCTAATTCGACTAATTAAGGCGCGATTAGTTGAATAACTGAAATTGAATAACTGAAATAAGTGTTAGTAAGTTATTAGTTATATCAAAGAATGAGTTTAATAATAGATTTTGGTGACCAAAGCAAGGACTTTGGTTCAAGAATTCTTGTTACAGCAAAAAATTTTGCGATGAGCCCAAAACTTTATAAAAATTGTACTTTTGGCCCAAATTTGGAAAAAAAAAGAGTAAATGGTCACCAATCAAGAAAATAATTTTTTTTTGACCTTGTATCATTATATTAAGCTCATGTATAAAATTTGAGGTCAATCCGAGGTCAAACGAAGAAGTTACAATGAAATTTCGGTAAAAACTGCTATTCTGGGACCGAAATCGTAAAACCTAGGAAAAATAGGAAATGAGCTCTATAAATTATGAAAATGGACATAATGCTTTATAATTGGATAAATAATATTATTAAAGAAAGAAATTGTGCTAGAAGGGCTAAGAAATAAGTTTAGAAATGTAACAAAGGACTATAATGTTAAGGGTTTATTTCGGTGGACTAAAGTGCAAATTTCGTAAAAGACGTAAGCACGACAGGTTTCACCTCCACATGGTTAAGTATGAGCTGTCGTTCACTCATGAAATCTGATCTTATGTTGGCTTGGTTGGCATATTTTAAGTAAGAGGTGTCAAATTGCAAGCTTGAGGTGGAAAGTTGATTACCTCGCTGTGAAGTCGTCGTGACACACCAACTAGCTTAGCTTTTTACTTAAATATTAAGGCTTAGCACCAATTTATAACTTAGATACAGAATCGAAAGTGAGGCAAAAAGGCAAGAGAAAGAAAAGAGAGAGAAGAAAGAGGAGAAGAAGAAATTGAAGAGAAAAAATTTAGTTTAAGCAAGCTTGGTAAGATTTTTAATATTCCCTTGCTCTCAACTTCTCTCAAGCAAACTTTCAGCACTTAATAACTCTTTTTATTGTGTTTTAAAGTATTGAAAAGCTTGGAGAAGTGTTTGGAAGAAAGTTCTATAAGTTCAAGCAAAAAAGGAATCACTAAAGGTAAAAATTCTTCTTCTTGGAACCCTTGATTTGTACAAGTGCGTTTAAGAGTTTTAGAAATAAAATAAGATGTTAATGATGATGAACTGAGCGGTGATTGATATTAGATGAGTTAATGACAAAAAGGAATGAATATCCTTGCTAGAGAAAGGAATTTGCAAGTTGATTTTAGTATTGAACATGTAATGCTTGGTTTTAGGTTTAAATGAAATTATTTTTGTGATTTATGTTGAAAATAAATTAAACATTCAAGTTTGATAGGTTTTATTCATATTTGGTGTGGTTCGAGGTGTTTGAATAGTGAAAATCCCTTAAAAATAGGTTAGGTAGTAAAGTTGCCCAAAATTGTTCAATTTGGACAGCACCCAGGCATTGCCTAGGCGCGCAGCGGGTGCACAGCGCGGGTGCCAGGCGCCTGTCAGGCACGTTGCCTGTGCCTGTGCATGCGCCAGACGCACCGCCTACATCATGTGTGCGCCCAAGGCGCCCGTGCGCGTGCCAGGCGCGCTGCCTGCGGCCCTTGAGCGCCTGGTGTGGCCCGTGTGCAGCCCTTGCACGCCCGGTGTGCCTCGTGTGCTACCGGCTCGTACCGGAAGCATGCCTAGCGCCCCAAACTCCGACCAAATGCTTCATGAGGTACATTATGTTATGGACTAAGTAGTGGCTTGTATTAATCAAAGACGGTAAATGCAAGATGTCGGGGATCAATGAAGGACACTCTATAGAACCATCAGCCAATTCAGTACAAGAAAGCATAGCCGAATCGACACCTGCACACCAAGCTAGGTTAAGTTACCGAAACATGATTCCAACCACTGCAAAGGAATATTACAGGAAAATAGGTACTATTACCTTTCACTACAAAAAAAAAAGACCTTTGGCAACCATAATTTTAGCAACCACAAATATTTGGTTGCCAAAAAATAGTTTTACCAACCAAATTTTAGTTATTAAAAATTTTGTGGTTACACAATGAACAAAATACTAATACACTCTTTTGTAACTAAATATTTAGTTGCAAAAATAACTTTTAGCAACCAATATTTAGTTACTAAAAAATTTGTGATTACAAAATGAGTAAAATACTAACAATTTCTTTTGTAACTAAATATTTAGTTGTAAAAACAACTTTTAACAACCAAAATATTTAGTTGCAATAAAAGATTCTTTTGTCACCAAAAAATATAGTAGCCAATATTCAGTAAATGATTAAAAAATATATAATTGAGAATAAAATTTTACTGAGAAAACTGTGGCTTAGTCCTAAAGTTAACGTTTAATAACACTTCCTAGAAACTGAGGTCAAAACTTTCAGATTCTATATCCATCGTCAATTTGTTTCTCTTCATTTGTTTATCTCTTTACAAAAAATATTATTATTTTTTAAGGAAAACTATTATTATTTTTAAGGAAAATATAATAACCAAAAATTGAATGTTTCCTTAAGCGTTAGATTTTGGGCTCAAAATAAGAACAAAACATTTTGAAATTGAAAAGAAAAATCCAAAATTTGATTTCCTCCGCTCAAACCCCCATACGAGTAACTTGCCTTTGCATAATTTAATCTCTCTCTCCCAACCCCAATCCTCACCCCTATCTGAGTAACTTCCCTTTGCATAATTCCCTTTCGGCGACCTACTTCTCAGCGCCGCTGCCTCCCACACGAAGCCTTCCTAACGTAAAACCGCGTCGCACGGCCCACTTGCTCGCGTTGCTGCCGTACCCAATCCAGGCTCCCAGCCGGGGATTCGACTTGACCTCTATTATCAGACTTTTGTAGCAAAAAAGGCTTCAGAGATCCGTGAGGCTTGAACCATAAAAATATATCTCAAGGTGGTATTATTGTCCCTGATGTGTTTTTTATTTTGATTCCATCACGTACTGTTTATATATATATATATATATATATATATATATTTTTTAAAGTTCACTGTTTTTTTTTGCTTGAAAGTATTTGATTAGTTTGATAATTTTGATGTTGGGTTAATATTAGATGCAATGGCTTGGTTTTGTGGGTATGATATGCTTTGAGGCTCTTGGTTGTGTCTGTTTTAATCTAAAATTTTAAATTCTTTCTCGTAGCACATTGTTAAACAAATTTGGGTTAAAGCAGTATTCCCAGTTGGTTCGACTTTTTGTAATATGTGTCTCTTAGTATCAAAGAAGTTGTTAGCATTAAATTGATCATGGAATGAAATTGATCTCTGTTTTGGTTTAATTTTTCTATTTGGTTTTCAGTTCACCCATCATGATCAAAAGTCATCCCACTTGGTGAAGACCGGTGAGGATGCTCATTAGGGAACTAAAGCCGCTTATTCTGAGCAAATCTCGTTATTGGGTGCTCGGGTGAGTTGTTTCTTTACAACAAAAATGATGTGAAGTTTTGTTCTTCAAATGTTGGCATTAGATTGTTTAATGTTATTTTTTTTATCAAATGTGTGGAAGAGATATTTCTGGAAACCATACACAAGCTATGATAGCAAATCTGATTTTGGTGAGTATGATGGCCAATTATTCTTTCAATTGCTGATCATAAATGGATAACTTTAAAGAAAGATGGGAAATTGAGGTACTAATTTTTCTTGCTGGACCCAAAAGATTTTGTAGTCTTTTTATTTCTCTTGATATATACTTACTTCTAGACCCAAAAATCTAGAAGTCTATCTATTGTTTATGCCCTGTATTAATTATGCATTTGTTTCATATTAGATGTTCAACAAATATGGAGGATAGAGCAAGTTGATGAAGAGGATTTTACAAGTTCATCTCCCAAGAAGAAAGCAAAGCCCATGGATATTGGGTGTGCGTCTTTTGATAGAAGTCAAGGCCCGGATCAAGTTTGGAGAGATATTAAAATGACGCAATTAGTTTTTGTACTAACTATATAGAAAATATTTAATTATATTAGTTTGGAGTGCAAATATGTATTTTGTCATAGTATTAGAAAGAACTGTTGAAATTTATAGTACAATTACCTTGATTACTTGTAATGTATGTCTTTTTTTATTAATTAATTTAAATTTGTGTTGCTTTAGTAAATTTGTTTTGTGTATAAGAAATAAAAAAGTAATGGTGATTCAAATATAATTGCAAGATCAAATGTTTAATTCTAAGATCTAGTATTGGTAACTTGTTGCTAACTAAATTGTTTCGTTACAAAAGTCATTAATTGGTTGCAAGAGATTGATTTGACCTAGAATTTCTGTAACTGAGTTAAAAACTTTTAGCAACTAAATTTTAGTGACTAAAAACAACTTTTTGCAACCAAAATCTTGGTTGCAAAATACTTTTAGTTTCCTACTTCTGGCAACCAAATTGTAACCAATATTTTTGGTTGCGAAAATGTTTTAGCAACTAAAATATGGCTTTTGGCAACTATTTTTTTAGTTGCTAAAAATGAAATTTCTTGTAGTGATGATTGGATAAATCACACTATTCTTTGGATGGATAAACTACATATTCCTTTTGATCACCATGCGGGAGTCACGACCATGCTTTTGAGAGGTACCACCCTAACATTCTGGAGTCAATATGAAGAACAAATGGGGTCAGAGAATTGGTTAGGCTTCCAGCATATCATGAGGGGGGAATATGATTACACTGATAAGAAAACAGTGTGGGATTGCAAGGTTGCTAAATTTCGCCAAGAACCCGGGGAGCCTGTTACTGAGTATTCCAGTCGTTTTTCCACGAGATTAATGATTTTTGTCCTAGGCTTATGAAAAATTAGGAGAAAATAGATATCTATTCACAGGGAATCAACTCAAGTTGTAGGCTACCAGAACCCATTCCAAAATTTCACAATATCTGTGAAATGCGACGTGTGTACGAGGACTACGATAGATCTCGTTATATAACAAACTCTCCTACTCCGTCACCTGAAGCTAGACCTGTTCATCAAGCACCTGTCGACCCAGAAGAAGATCATGTGGAGGATCCTGAAGAAGATCCTAAGGAGGATCCTGAAGAAGATCCTAAGGAGAATCCATATGAGGATCCCGTCGAGCATCCAAATAAGGATCCTATTCAAGATCCAGGAGAGGATTCCGACTGGGATCCAGATGAGGATACTGATTCGGATCCAATGGATGATATGGTAGAGGATCCCGACTATGATCCTCGACGAGATTAGCTTAGTAAATGATCGCTAGTGTTGTATATAGTGTATGATAGACCTTGTTCTTAGACTTGTTAGTTATGTATATGCTATGTAAACTTCAAAACCCTTTTGATGATGAATAAATCATGATATGTGTGCTTTTGTTTGGTTATGGATTTATTATTTGTAAGTCAAGAAACAAAGTCTTCTTAAGTGCTATAATCGAATTGAGACTTACGTACATGTATTGTTGTCAAAATTAGGATCATCCATACATTCCAACTACTAAGCCAATAAGCCGAGATAAAACGTAGTTGGCATATCTCGGAGGCTAAGTGAAGTTTGAAGAATGGTTGAAGTACAAGTTAATGACGCTCGACAACGTAATGAGCAGCTCCAATGGCAAAATGAGATGTTAAACCGACTGCTTAACCGTCTCGATAACCCTAAAGAACGACGACAATAATTCCAAGCGCCGACCCAACAAGAACAAGCCGCTCAACCACAAGAAAGGTCGGAGGTACCAGTTGCAGCTGCAAATCCTCATCCAGAAGCACAACCTGTAGCTCTTGTATTAGCTAAACCGGTATATGAATGTTTTCGTAGTCAGAAGCCACCCATGTTTGATCGAACGCCAGATCCAGCAGTAGCTGAAGACTGGATCAAAAGGTTACAACAAATATTTGGATACATAAGGCTGACAGACGTTGAAAAAGTAGCATGTGCGATTAATCAACTAGATAAGGAAGCACATTGTTGGTGGGAGGTAGTAAGTCAGACGGAGGATACTGAGCGAATGACGTGGGCCATGTTTACAACTCTCTTTTATGGAAAGTATCTGGGAGAGGTAAGGTTAGTTGAAAAAGTGCGAGAGTTGACGGTCACCGAATATACTGCAAAGTTTGACGCCTTAGCTCGATTTGCGCCTTCCATCGTTCCTACTGATGAAGCACGCAGAGTGAAGTTTATGCACGGGTTACGAATTGATATTGTCAAACAAGTTGATAGTGGAGAAGTGGGTCCCCAATCGTACGCAGATGTAGTGCAGAGAGCATTACGAGTTGATGGATGGGAACGTCGTGATGAAAAAGCAGCAGTCACAAAGCTGGGAAGTTCAAACAGTGAACAAGCTTCGGTTCCAAATTTTACCAACCGAAATCAAGCTCCGTTCAAGATAAAGAGATTTACTAAAGATTATGGTACAAGACCCCAAGATAGGAATGAAGGATGAGCTAAACCATGGAATAGAAACAGAGGAACAGGAGGCCAGAATAGAGGATTTAAAAGAACATGGAAATAACGTGACAGAGAAACCAACAAACCACGCCAAGGTCCAGCTTGAGGAAACTAAGGAAAAGCAACGGACACAGTCCCTTGTTGCAACAAGTGTGGAAAACTTTATTTTGGAGAATGTCGGCTCGGAACTAACACTTGTTTCAATTGTGGACAAGAACGACATTTTGCCCATGAATGCCAAAATACAAAGAAGAAAGATAGCCCTGTAGTAGGACAACCCCGAGCAAATGCCCGAGTCTATAGCCTAAATGAAGGAGAGGTTAACGCTGGCCCTTCAATAGTAGTCACAGGTCAGCTTTCTGTTGCCAACCTCTCTTTATATACGCTTATAGACTCAAGTGCATCATATTCCTATCTGGCTAATAGATTGATTGATAAGTTGGAATGGAATAAGGAATTGCTTATTTATCCGTTTATTACGATAACTCCTGCGGGAGATGTGTACGAGTCAATGACGTGGTTCAAAAATGTTCCAATCTATATTGGAACACGAACCCTACATGCTAACTTAATCTCAATCGAGATGAGTGACTATGATGTGATATTAGGCATGGTCTGGCTAAGTACGCATCATGCGGTCATTGATTGTCAGAAGAAGCGTGTGCTTTTTCAATCACCTGAAGGTGAAAAGTTTGAATTCAAAGGTACTTCAAGAAGTAAGCTAGTTCCTACAATCTCTGCACTCATGGCCAAGAGATTGTTAGAAAATGGATGTTATGGCTACTTGGCCAACATGTGGATAAGACTAAAGAAGATAAGAATGGGCCTAAGAATATTCCTATCGTGCGTGAATATCTCACGGTGTTCCCTGAGGACTTGACGAGTTTACCACTAGACAGAAAAGTAGAATTCTTCATCGATCTTATACCTGGAGTAGCTCCGATTTCAAAAGCCCTATATAGATTGGGTCCAGCAGAACTTAAAGAGTTGAAGACCCAATTACAAAAATTGCTTGACAAAGGCTTCATACGGCCTAGTCATTCACCTTGGGGGGCCCCAATTCTTTTTGTAAAGAAAAATGATGGAAC
The DNA here is from genome assembly GCA_018132145.1 of Boehmeria nivea var. tenacissima. Lineage (NCBI taxonomy): Eukaryota > Viridiplantae > Streptophyta > Magnoliopsida > Rosales > Urticaceae > Boehmeria > Boehmeria nivea. Next base: position 4,361,895 of record CM030882.1, on the reverse strand, counting down.
ATTACGACTTTGTATTGACTATCGTGAGCTGAATAAGGTCACGATTAAGAACTGGTATCCATTGCCACGAATCGACAATCTATTTGATCAACTTGTTGGATCGTCAGTGTTTTCTAAGATATATTTGCGATCAGGATATCACTAATTGAAAGTTCGAAGTGAAGACATTCAGAAAACAGCATTTAGAACTCGTTATGGACACTACGATTTTCTCATAATGCCATTTGGGCTAACCAACGCTCCTGCCGCCTTCATGGACTTGATGAATAAAGTCTTCGCAGACTTCTTGGATAAGTTTGTCATTATTTTTATTTACGATATCCTTATATATTCTAAGTCCACGGAAGAACACACACAACATTTAGAACTGGTGTTGAGGAGATTACAAGATAAACAACTTTACGCTAAGTATAAAAAGTGCGAATTCTGTCTAGCTAAGGTGATATTCCTTGGCCACGTGGTATCTAAAGAGGGTATAATGGTTGATCATGCGAAGATTGAAACAGTTCTACAGTGGTTGTTGTAAGTTGATTTTCACCCCAGGAGCTATGGTCGAGGGTGAACCCCCCCCCCCCCCCCCCCCCCCCCCCCCCCCCGATTAGGTGCTACATCACGAGAGTGTCCGAGTAACAGCGTGGCATTGCCACGTTATCAAGAGTGCCAGGTCAGCGGCATCAAAAGCGGGGTTCGACTAAGATTGGCCTCGAACCAGTATCCACGAAGGTAATGGGTAGAAGCAACACTGAAGGTGGACTCCGGCTTGAGGCGAGGTCCTCGGAGGAGGCCAAACGAGTCAGGGTCCTCCTCGCTGAGCTGGGGACCCCTAGCCGAAGGTTAGAAAGCGTACGGTTGTGATCGCTCAACCCTGGTGTTAGGGGCGTCTGACAAGTACAGTAGGTGTCCCATCTCTGATGGACGTAGGTTGATTAGTTGGTAACCCACTCCCTAAAATCAGGGCAGGACATGGTCTACTGTGTTAAGGTCACCTAATCCCATGATTTAGGGGATAATTTGTCAGGTATCATAAATGCACCTTCCCCTCTCCCCTTTAAAAGGGCCTATAAAAGGAAGAAGAGGGAGAAGGGGAAGGGGTTGGAGGAAAAAACACGCGAAAAAAGCTCTGTAAAGCACTTTATAAGCAATTCCAAAAACAGTGGATGTAGACGGTTACTCCGGAAGAGGGTCGAACCACTTCAAAATATCGCGGTGTTTACTATTTATCATCATTCCTTCCTGATTCATTGTCGTATCACAACCTAGAGATACGGATCACGGCGTTGGTTCAAATTCCACACCAACAGCTTTGGCGCTAGAAGGAGGGCTCAAATGCCGCTACTGCTGATCTCTTCCCGCTTTTTCTGTTGCTCATTGCGCTAACTGATCAGAGATCAAATGGCGCCCAACTTAAGAAGCAGCGGCAAGAATCCCCTAACTTCCGAGCAGGAGATGCTCGAAGATCGAATCCGGTGCATGGAAGAATCCATGGCAAGAATGACCGGACTAGTGGAGACTTTGGTGCATAACCAAAGTCCACCACCACTCCTGACCGACGCAGAGCATGCGAGCGTGCTCCGAGCACGGCGTAGGGCTGACGACGTAGCCGTCAACCTCCGGACCGCAGGCGACGCCGCCGCGGCTCCTGATGAGGACTCGGGTAGTGATCCCGCTCGCGAGGCTCACCATTCCCGCGCGGCGGAGGAATGCGCCAGCTCCCAAGTCCACCACCCGCTCTGGAGAAGCGCAGATGCCAGTTGACCCAGCGGGCCCTTCGCGCCCCGCGGCCGTAGGCGAGACACCAGTTCAGCCTGACTCGGTGTTTAATAGGCTAGGCCCTTTGCCACGAGGCACCGTGGAGCGGGCGCCTGCGTGTACTGGAGTCCGCCCTGAGGGTGCGCGACTCCCTGTGTGGGAGCGTCTCCGCGAGGAGTCGGCTACCACTGCTACTAGCCTGCAGATTAAAGGAACCCAGGAGTTTTCCTCCGTGGAGATTGAGCGCATTCGCGGGATCCTGGGCGAGCCGTCCCGTGACGAGATCCTTGATGGGGATTTCACCCCACTCACGGAAACCCTCCTAGCAACCCCCGTTCCCGACCGTCTCAGGTTACTGAAGGCAAGCCTGTTCGACGGGAGCGGGGACCCATCCGACTACTTGGGGATTTACTCCTCGTGGGCGCGCACTTATGGCTATCCAGAAGCTATATAGTGCAGGCTCTTTGACACCACTCTCGCGGGTGAAGCCCGCCGATGGTGGTATCGGCTTCCCGCCAATTCGATTGGGAGTTGGCAGGATCTGAGAACGAGGTTTGCTGCGCAGTTTTTGGGAGGTCGTAGACACCTCAAGAACCCGGCTTACCTCTCTCGAGTCAAGCAGGGAGAAAGCGAAAGCCTCTAAGCCTGGCTCCAACGGTTTACCAAGGCTACGATAGAGGTGGGGCATTTGTCCGATGATGCCTTGCTTTTAGCCGCGGGTTCTGCAGTACACGAAGACACCCTCTTCGCGTTCTCGATTAGCAAGAAACCCCCGCGGATGTACGCCGACTTCCTGGGGAGAGCCAGGAATTACATCAACGCGGAAGCATCGACTTCGAAGAAGTCCGGTTCTACGAAGGCATCCCGCAGTAACCCTGAAGAGGACCGCCGGAAAGAGATGAAGAGACCTGTCGAGGCCCCGGTAGGCAATAACCGGCAGCCTCGTGACGAGAAGAGGCAACGCGACTCGGGCTCGGGGCCAGGGGCGGCCCGCTCTCGCAAACCGCGGTATGACAGATATCAAGAGCTCACGGCCACCATCGAAGAGATCTTCGTCAACTCGCGGAATGAAGTTGACTTTCGACCTTCTGCACCCCTAAAAGGGAAGGTGCCGGAGAAGCACAAGGACAAGTTCTGTCTGTTCCACAACGCGGCCGGACATACGACCGCGACTTGCTTTGACCTGAAGGACGAGATAGAGTACCTTATCCGTCAGGGGAAGCTCGAGGGATACCGCAAGAAAGCAAATCCCAGGAACCGGAACCCACCCAACCAGGAGATCGAGGGCGAAATCTGAACGATCGCGGGAGGCCCTTATCTTGGGGGGCGTTCCCAACGGGCCATAAAGAATTACGCTCGAGAAGTACGACAGGAGCCCTCTGGAGGAGTGTTCCAGGTGTCGCGAAGGTCTCCACAACCACTTCGGGGGACCATGGGCCCGCTCACATTCACGAACACGGACGCCAAAGGTGTCCGTTTCCCACACAACGATCCCGTGGTCATCTCCGCAATGATTGGGAACCGCCTTGTCCACCGTTGTCTGATCGATGGCTGTAGTTCGGTGGACATCCTATATTTAGACGTCCTCGAAAAGATGAGGATCAGTCCGCAGAGCTTGCGAGCGGCCGCAAGCCCGTTGTACGGCTTCATAGGAGATTCAATCTTCCCGGAGGGAAGTATAGAGTTAGCTGTTTCGTTCGGCGAGGAACTGACGAGATCCACCGCCATATCTAACTTTATGGTGGTTAAGGGTAGGTCTTCGTATAACGCCATCCTCGGGCGTCCTATCTTCGTGGCCATGAGAGCGGTCACTTCCATCTACCACCTCTGCCTCAAGTTTTCCACTCCTGGTGGTATCGGAGTGGTCCGAGGGAATCAATATGAAGCTCGGATGTGTTACACGACGAGCATCAAATCGACCCCCGCTGAACCGAAGGAGAAGCGCATGGCCGAAGAGGCCGTCTTGGGGGACGCGACCATCACCATCGGCATGTCAGAGGCTCGATGCGAACTGGACCCTCGCCTCCCGGTCCAATAGCAATTAGCAGGCCCGGCCGAGGATACTGAAGAGGTGGACGTTGATGACCTAGGCACGGCTCGGAGAGTCAAAATCGGGACTTCGTTAAGTCTCGAGGTGCGCGAGGCCGTCACTGCCTGCCTACGGAGAAATCGAGACGTGTTTGCATGGAGCCATAGTGATATGAAGGGTATACACCCGAATTTGATGTGCCACCGTCTCAACATAGATTCTTGGATCCCGGTTCGTCGGCAGAAGAGAAGGCCGCTCAACCCCGAAAGAGCCCAAGCTCTTAAGGATGAAGTTGACAGGCTCATCAGAGTCGGGTTTATTCGCGAAGCGAAGTACCCGGCCTGGGTCTCCAATCCGGTTCTGGTCCCGAAGCCGGATGGGAGGTGAAGGTGTTGTGTGGACTTCACCAACCTCAATGAAGCCTGTCCGAAGGACAGCATCCCTGTGCCCCGAATTGACCAGATGGTTGACGCCACCACAGGCCACTAACTCCTCAACTTCATGGATGCGTACTCAGGCTACAACCAAATCCCTATGTTCCATCAGGACGAGGAGCATACTGCGTTCATTACCGATCGAGGGTTGTATTTCTACAAAGTCATGACCTTCGGCCTCAAGAACGCGGGTGCAACTTATCAGAGATTGGTGAATAAGATCTTCGCGGAGTTACTAGGAGTCTCGATGGAGGTCTACATTGACGACATGCTAGTCAAGAGTACGACGGCACGTGATTACGTCAAGCACCTAGATCAGACTTTCTCCGTCCTTAGGAGGACCAACATGATGCTCAACCCGAATAAGTGCACTTTTGCCGTTAGAGCGGGCAAATATTTGGGTTTCATGGTAAGCCAACGAGGAATAGAGGCTAACCCGGAGAAGATCCAAGCCATCCTCGACATGAGGCCTCCTCGAAGAGGAAAAGAAGTCTAGAAGCTTACGGGATGCATAGCTGCACTCAACAGGTTTGTCTCCCGATCAACTGACAAATGCCTCCCTTTCTTCAACGCTCTCCGCGGCAGCAAGGAGTTCGCCTGGACCGACGAATGCGAATGGGCTTTCGAGGAGCTTAAGGTCTACTTTGGGTATGCCCCGATTTTGGCGAAGCCGTTGTCGGGGGAAAAGCTTTTCACATACCTTGCGGTGTCCCAGCATGCAGTCAGTTCGGTGCTGGTCAAGGAGGCTGCTGGAATCCAAGTCCCAGTTTACTATGTTAGCAAACGCCTCCTCGACGCCGAACTCAGATATCCTGAGCTTGAACGACTCACCCTCGCCCTCGTCGTTTCCACCAGGAAGCTTCGCCACTACTATCTAGCTCACCCGGTGGTGGTTTTCACCAATCACCCGATGAAGCAAGTTCTGCGCATGCCGGAGGCCTCGGACAGACTCGTCAAATGGGCCGTCGAGTTAACACAATTCGACATTCTGTACCAACCATGAACGGCGATCAAAGGGCAAGCGCTAGCAGACTTCATCGCCGAGTTCACCTTTTCTTCAGAGGAAGATCGAGATGGACAAAAGGAACCCCCGAAGTAGAAGCTCTTCGTGGATAGATCCTCGAATGAGCATGGTTCGGGGCAGGACTCATGCTGGTCAGCCTCGAAAATCATCGGATCAGCAGCGCGTTGTGGTTCACCTTCAAGGCCTCGAACAACGAAGCAGAGTACGAAGCATTGCTCGCCGGCCTTAGACTCGCCAGAGAACTTCAGGTAGACTCGCTTATGATTTATAGTGACTCATTGTTAGTGGTCTCTCAAGTGTTGGGCGAGTTTCTAGCCCGTGACGATAGAATGGCCGCGTACTTGGAAAATGTTAAGGCAGAGCTTCGAAACTTCTCAAGATACGAGATCAAGCACATTGACCGCGAGGATAATGCAAACGCTGACGCTCTGGCAAAATTAGCTACCAGCCGAGATGCGGAGCTTCTCTGCCTAGTTCCGATCGAAATCGTCACAGAGCCTAGTATCACAAAGCAGCACTCGATAGAGGCGATCGAGGCGCAACCTTCGTGGATGGATGATATTATCATTTACTTGAAGGAAGACAGGCTACCCGAAGATCGAGACCAGGCGCGAAGAATCAGATATCACGCTAAGCATGACTTGCTGCTGAACGGTAGGCTTTACAAGAGAGGGATCTCGACCTCGCTGTTGCGCTGCCTCAACATAGAAGAGGCCAAGCAAGTCCTCAGTGAGATCCACGACGGAGTCTGTGGAAACCACTCGGGTGGGCAATCACTTGCGCACAAGGCATTGTTACAAGGATTCTACTGGCCCACCATGAAGCGAGATGCCGCCGAGTACGCAAAGAAGTGTGACAAGTGCCAGAGGTACTCGGCACTCATCCGGGCTCATCCAGAGCGACTCACGGTCATCTTCTGTCCTTGGCCCTTTGCAAAGTGGGGAATCGACATCATCGGCCCAATGCCCACCGCGCCCGGAGGACTTAAATTCACTGTGGTGGCTGTCGACTACTTCACCAAATAGGCCGAAGCAGTTCCCTTGGCTGTTATCACCAAAAAGAACATGACGAGGTTCATCCGTGAGCACATCATTTACAGGTTCGGGATACCCCAATCCTTGGTTTCGGACAACGCCTTTCAGTTCGATAACCAGGCGGTGAGGGACCCTTGTGACCAATTTGGCATCAACAAGGACTTCTCTGAGCCATATCACCCGCAAAGTAATGGTCAGGTCGAGGCTGTCAATAAGATCATCAAGAACACTCTGAAGAGACGACTTGATGCACTCAAAGGACGCTGGGCCGCAGAGCTGCCCCTCGTCCTCTAGAGTTATCGCACTACAGACCGCGCAGCCACCGGAGAAACCCCCTTCTTCATGGCATATGGCACAGAGACGATGATTCCGGCGGAAGTGAAAGTCCCCTCATTTCGTTACGAGTGCTACGATAAAGCCACCAACGACTCACTCCTGGCCGTGGAGCGAGATATGATCGAGGAGCGGAGAGAAGTCGCTAGAATCTGGATGGAGGCCCAGAAACGGCGTATGGCGAGGTACTACGACTCCAAAGTGAGAGAAAAAAAGTTTAAGGTCGGGGACACCGTCCTTAGGCAAGTATTTCAGAACACCAAAGAGGCCGGAGCGGGGGCGCTTGGATATTCGTGGGAGGGACCTTATCAAATCACCGAGGTTCTACGATCGGGAGCCTACTGACTCGCGGACCTCGCCGGGATCCCGATAAGACTTCCCTGGAATGCGGAGCATCTCAAGAAGTATTACCAGTAGGCTCTCCTAACTTGTAATTTAATTTTATTTCTCTGTACCTTTATTCCTCTCATATTGTCATCATCATGTAAATGAGTAAATATATTTATGTTTAAACATTCTCGGATGCGTTTAATGAAAAGTCTGCGGAGTAGACTATAAACTCGGTGTGTAAAGGGTAGAACCGCGAAGCGGATAAATCCTTAAAAGCATCACATGAAAAGTCTGCGGAGTAGACTATAAACTCGGTGTATAAAGGGTAGAACCGCGGAGCAGATAAATCCTAAAAACACTACCCTGTCTTCTCGGCCGCGAAGCGCCCAAGAAGCCGGGGGGCATCCAGGGTACCAAAAAAGAAATAGATGCGCTCTATTGGTACCCCGAAGGCGAGCGAGGCTAGAACGCGTGCGTTCCAAAGGCTTACGTAGGTTTTAATCGCTGAGACTTCCTACCCCACAAAGGTTTATCTTGTCGGGTCTGTCCTTCGAAGAAGGAAACCTATTCGGAGACTAACTTGGGAAGTCTGGCTCATTTGTTCCTAGAACCATTCTATTCTTCTAAGAAGATAGAAGAACTAGGCACGTTCAAAGGAAGAACTCCGAGGCAGACTAATTTATAAAAATTAGATCGCCAAAGCGTGGAAAACAAGAGGTCACACAATATTTATGCCCTCAGAGAGGGCACATTTCAACCATGAGTCCCGAAGGGAAATTGGTTGTTGATGAATCCCAAAGGGATGTTAGTCAGTCAGTAGACGAGACAGTGAAATCAAATTCCAGTTTCTTATTGATTGAAAAAAGAGTACAAGAGGTGGGCGTCCAGAGTAAGGACCCCGAAAAAAAAAAAAAACACAATACATATACACGATAAGGGCCCTACAACCTAAGTTGCCGGCTGCGCGGGAGGCTGCTACTGGGGACGAGGCATCTCGCGCCGGATTTCCTCGATGAAATTCCACTCAGGGTGGAGGGCCTTAAGCCTGTATAGCGCGCGGTTGGCTCCGTCGAGGGTGGCATACTTGATCTCGTTTCGATAACCCTCACTTTGATGGAAATCGGCAAGCTATTGCTGTCTCCTCAGTTCGATGAGGTTATCGAACACAGGGCTGTTCTTGAAGTCGGCCACCGCGGAGCGGATGCGTGCCCTAGCCCCGTTGAGGTCAGCCTCGGTTTGTCTCAATTCGCCCCGCGCCTCTCTCAGCTCTCCCTCGAGGACTTGAACTCGGGACTCGGCCGCGCCTCTCAAGCTTATCTCCTCCTCGAGCGAGGCCTCATACACCGCCCTCTCAGAGAGGGTACTCTCCTCGCGAGTTCGACGCTCCTCACCCAGTGTTTTCCACGCCTCCTTCTGCTGAGCCTTCGCTTGGGCAAGCTCCAGCTCGAACCGAAACTTGGAATCCGCGTGGGCCCTCTTCTCCTTCTCGAGCTCCTCCCGGAGCTTGGAGGTCTCCTCCGCGTATGCTCTCCGATGATCTCTGGACTTCCTCATACTCTCGTTGGCCATCTCCATCATCTTAACGGAGAGGTTCGCTTGAGTAGAGACCTCTTGGAGCCTGGCATCGAGCTTTTCCTTCTCTCCTCGGATATGGAGCAGAGCTTCCTTGCCTTGGGCGAAGAGAGCTTCGGACCTCCGGGAGTAGGTGAAGTTGGCCAAAAATGCCTGCAACAATCAAAAGTTAGTAATGAGAATCGAAAACGGATGTGAGAGTCGTTAGGGTTTACCTTCGAGAGCAGCCGCATGCCTTCTCGATTGCCGGCCTGGAGCGGCTCCTCGGAGAGCTGCTTAAAGCTCTCCTCTGACCAGATCTCGTCTAGCATAGGCCCGAGCTCTGGCATCCAAGGGAAGGGCCCCGGGGGGGGGGGGGGGGGGGGGGGGGGGGGGGAGTGTATGACCCTACCCCGAAGGGAGTACCCGCTAAAGGAACTTCGAATTCCTCTAAGGGATCTCTGGCGGGGCCAGACCCTGCGGGATAGTCTCGAAGAGCCTCAGTAGGATCTACCCCCGAGGTGATCAAGGCTGGAACTCCAAAAGAGGGGCCCGCTGCAGCTGTTGCAGCGACCTCCTCATCCAGTAATGCGGTCCCCGAAAGAACAGCATCCGCTACCGGTTGCTTGCCCTTGTCCATGACGGACGCTTCACGGTGAGGAGCCGAATGATCGGGCACATCTCCCGGAGGCGAGGACCGCAGAAGCCCAAAAAGTTCATCTGCATGCAACAAGTCGAGATCAGCTCTATTAAAATAAATACCTAGAGATTCGCGAAGAAGCTATATCTTACCATTATCGATGATGATAGGGGCTGAGCGTTTCGACCCCGAGGAGAGCTGGGTCGAAGGCCCAGTCGGCGTCGCCTGCCCTGGAGAGGAAACCGTCCCCAAAGAAGACGGATCGGCTTGCTCCACCACGAAGTCCTCTACGCTCAGTAGGGGATCTCGTGCCAGGTTAGTTGGTGGACTGGGAGCGGTTGGTGGCTGCTCGCTGAAGATCTCCTCCGTGGCTGAGAGCACTTGGCGAGCGGCCTCGTCGAAGGAGGTCCCCCCGAGCGTCGACTCTGAGGCATCCTGAGCCTAGGAGGGAGAGGCGGTGGATGTGACCTCTGGAGCTGCCGTTAGCTCCGTCCTCGATCGTTTTCTCCGCGTCAGAGGCTCTTCTGGGATCTTTGGAGCCTCCTCTTCGTCATCGGCCACCTCGGTCGGGGGTTGGGATGGAGCGACGGTGGTCCTAGAAAGGGCAGCCTGCTTTGAGGAAGCTGCCGCTCTCTTCCTCTTCGATGGAGAGGAGATAGTCGCTCCCCCCGTCGACTTCGCAGACGCTTTGGACTGCGTCGGGCCGGGCTTTAGCCCCCGAAGCTGGTCCGGGTCCAGCTCTAGCTCCATACGAGTTTTGATCCACCCGTAGGAGATCAGATTGTCTTCATTGACGAGAGCCCTGACATCTCTGGCCTCGTCGGGGTAGGCTAAAGCGGTGTTGATCCGCTTCTCTTATTCCGTGGTCACGGAGGTGCGAATAAAGGAATCTGCGCGCAGCCGCGGTCGTCAGCAATAGAACAAGCAAAAAGAAAGGTTAGAAGCTGAGAACGTGAAGGCTTACCAGGAACTTGATAGGACCGTGGGATGGACGGCGTCCCCGATGTGGAGCTGCATGGGTCGAAGTCCCCTCCAACCCAGAAGTTTATGTCCTTCCACCCCTCACATGACGATGACAAATTCGTCATCATGATTTTCTTCTTCTCCCACGGGGCCAAGAAGAAGTATCCCACCTCGGACTTTTTGGAGGAGGGTTTGTACAGGTGGCAGACCTCTTCCACCGACTACTCAACTTCGAACCACATCCTCCATAAGATGTGCATCCCGGCCATGATCTTGTAGGCGTTGGTGTTGAGTTGACTTGGGGCGAGACCCCAATGAGCTAAGACGCCGCGGACCAAGTGGTGTAGCGGGAGCCTTGCCTCATGCTTCATGATGGCCTTGTTAAAGGCCACCATCGAGGGCGGAGGTCGAGTCGAGCGTTCCTCCTCGGACATTGCCCTGGTAATTATGGTCGCAGGTAGATGAAATTGCTCCCGGATATGTTCCACGTCGACCGCAGAACACTTGGAGACTTTGTCGTCGGCGGCGGTGGATACTGGAGGCTCCGTAGAGGTGGGGGCGCGAGAGCGTGCAGCGGCCGTTGACCGCTGAGGTCGAGCCTCCCCGGTCCCGGCGGCTCAGGAACCGTGAGTTGTACCGGAGGACCTAGCGCCCGCGGAGGGTTTTCCCGCGGCGGGTGCCGGTGAAGAGCCTGGCACGGTTGAAGTCTGCTTTGCCGCACTTTTCGGTTTTCTCGCGGCCACCATCGGCGGTCGTTGAGACGCTACTGGCGGAGCGACAGAGTTGGGCTGAGCGCCGGACATTGAAGGGGCAGATTCGCCAGACATTCTCTGAGAACAATAAGCCCACGGGTGAGTCCTCCTAAACCCAGAAAAACGACGGACTGAGATGGGTTCTAGGAAACTTACCGGTGGTGAGTGAGCGAAAGAGGAACGCCGAAAAAGAGAAGAAAGTTACAGACGTCGGAGACCGTGAAACTTGTTCGTCGGAATGTCGAGAGAGAAGAAGACTCGAAGCTTTCAGAAAAATGGCAAGTTGTGCTAAAGTTCGGATAATGGGAAGTATGAGGAAATTTATAGACGAAAAAGGCGAAGGGGCGGAGTCCCTTCGCGTCGTTTCATCTTCGAGCCTCGAGCACGCTTCCAGACCGTCGGATAAGAATCTTCCCATCATCATCTAACGGCCAGGGATTTTCAACGAAAAGTAATTATTGCCTGACGTCAGTACATGCCATCAAAAAAGGCATGATCCCCGAAAAGTGTGTCAGAGCATTAACTGCCCGTCACTCAAACGGCGCGGCTTTTCGGTAGGGAAGCATTTCCACGGGGATTGGGGGGCAGATATTATAAGTTGATTTTCGCCCCAGAAGCTATGGTCGAGGGTGAACCCCTCCCCCCCCCCCAATCCCCCCCCCCCCCCCCCCCCCCCCTGATCAGGTGCTACATCACGAGAGTGTCCGAGTAACATCGTGACATTGCCACGTCATCAAGAGCGCCAGGTCAGCGGCATCGAAAGCGGGGTTCGACTAAGATCGGCCTCGAACCAGTATCCACGAAGGTAGTGGGTAGAGGCAACATCGAAGGTGGACTCCGGCTTGAGGCGAGGTCCTCGGAGGAGGCCAATCGAGTCAGGGTCTTCCCCGCGGAGCTGGGGACCCCTAGCCGAAGGTTAGAGAGTGTACGGTTGTGATTGCTCAACCCCGGTGTTAGGGACGTCTGACACATGCTGTAGGCGTCCCATCTCTGATGGACGTAGGTTGATTAGTTGGTAACCCACTCCCTAAATTCAGGACAGGGCATGGTCGACTGCGTTAAAGTCACCTAATCCCATGATTTAGGGGATAATTTGTCAGGCATCATAAATGCACCTTCCCTTCTCTCTTCCAAAAAGGCCTATAAAAGGAAGAAGAGGAAGAAGGGGAAGGGGTTAGAAGAAAAACACACGGAAAAAGCTCTGTAAAACACTTTATAAGCAATTCCATAAACAGTGAAAGTAGACTATTACTCCGGAGGAGGGTCGAACCACTTCAAAATTTCAAGGTGTTTACTATTTATCACTATTTCTTCCTGATTCATTGCCGTATTACAACCTAGAGATACAGATCACGGCATTGGTTCAAATTCCACACCAACAGTGGTCATAACCTAAAAATGTTTCAGAAATTTGAAGTTTCTTAGGTCTGGCAGGCTAGGATTTTTGAAAATAGCCATGCTATTAACCTTACTTACACGCAAAGGCCACAAATTTACTTGGATGGAAGCTTGTGAGGAAAGTTTCCAGGAGTTGAAAACAAGGTTAACAACTGCTCCTGTCCTTACGATTCCACATGGAAACAACGGATTTGCAATTTATCGTGATGCATCAAAACATGGATTAAGAGCAGTACTCATGCAATATGGCAGGGTTGTGGCTTATGCCTCTCGACAATTGAAAGATTATGAGACGAGATACCCGATCCACAACTTAGAACTCGCTACGGTTGTCTTTGCTCTCAAAATGTAGAGGTATTATCTGTATGGAGTATATTGTGAGATCTACACTGATCATAAAACGCTCAAATATCTGTTTACACAGAAAGATTTGAATATGCGACAAGAGTGATGGTTAGAATTTCTATTTGATTATGACGAAATTCACTACCACCCAGGAAAGGCCAATAAAGTGGCAGATGCGCTTAGTTGTAAATCAACAGGATCACTGATGTCACTTAGGAATTTATCGGAATAGCTGAGAAAGGAAATAGTGGATTTTGAGCTTCAATTGTTGAATGGGAGATTAGCAGCATTGCATATTCAACCACTACTCCTTAGTCAAATCAAAGAGGAACAACGAAAGGATGAAAAATTATCTGAAGTATAAAAGGCGAGAAGACTTTACTTTTGCAGAGGATGGAACGCTAATGGTCGGCAAGAGAATATGTGTGCCAGACAAGGAGAATTTAAAGTTTCAACTATTGGAAGAAGCTCATCAAACCCCATATTCGGTTCATCCTAGAACTACTAAAATGTATCAAGATCTGAATCAACATTACTGGTGGCCCGGAATAAAGCGTGATGTGATAGGTTACGTAGAACGATGCCTTACATGTCAGCAGGTTAAAGCAGAACATCAACGACTTGCTGGATTATTACAACCTCTAGAAATTTCAGAATGAAAGTGGGACCAAATCACGAACTTTGTCTCTGGTCTACCCAGAACGAGCAAAGGTCATAACTCTATTTGGGTATGTAGTAGATCGCTTGACCAAATCTACACACTTTATTCCGTTGAAGACAACTTATACTCTCGATCGACTGGCCGAGCTTTATGTTTGAGAAATAGTACGACTACACGGAGTACCGAATTCAATAGTATCTGATTGAGACAGTCGTTTTACTTCAAAGTTTTGGACGAGTCTTCATCATGCTCTAGGAACTAAATTAAAATTTAGCACTTCCTTTCATCTGCAAACAGATGGCCAAAGCGAGCGAACAATCCAAACACTGGAGGATATGTTGCGAGCTTACGCATTGGATTTTCAAGATTCGTGGGATAAGTATTTACCCTTAGTGGAATTCTCCTATAGTAACAGTTATCAATCAATTGTTAGTATGGCACCATACGAGACTCTTTACGTGCGAAAATGTCGATCGCCTTGGCACGAAGTGAGTGAAAGAAAGTATCTAGGACCAGAATTTGTGGAGCAAGCCACTGAAGCGATCGATAAAATTTAAGAGAGAACGAAGACGTCTCAAAGTCGTCAGAAAAGTTATGCCAATCAACGATGCCGACCATTAGAGTTTGAAGTAGAAGAACAGGTATTCCTCAAGATATCTCCAATGCGAGGGATCATGAGGATTGGCAAAAAAGGCAAGATTAGGCCTCGTTTTATTGGACCGTTTGAAATCTTAGAACGAGTCGAGGCAGTAGCTTACCGTCTTGCCTTACTACCCTCTATGTATGGGGTACACGATGTTTTTCATGTATCAATGCTAAGAAAGTATATTAGAGACCCCATACATGTGTTACCCCACCAAGAATTTGAAATCACCCCAGAAGTGCAATATGAGGTACAACCGCTTAGGATTTTGGACCACAGGGAAAAAGTTCTGAGAAATAAGATATTCCGCTCGTTAAGGTGATGTGGAAGAATCACACAGCGGAAGAGGCAACTTGGGAGTTGGAAAGTGAGATGCAAAAGAAATATCCATAACTTTTCTAAGTTTCGAGGACGAAACTTTTGTAACGGGGAGGGGTTTGTGACCCCCGACTCCCCAGCTTCCCAGAAATGTTATGACGAATAAACTGTAATTCGATTAATTAAGGTGCGATTAGTTGAATAACTGAAATAAGTGTTAGTAAGTTATTAGTTATATCAAAGAATGAGTTTAATAATAGATTTTGGTAACCAAAACAAGGACTTTGGTTCAAGAATTCTTGTTACGGCCAAAAATTTTGCGATGAGCCCGAAACTTTATAAAAATTGTACTTTTGACCCAAATTTGGAAAAAAATAGAGAAAATGGTCACCAATCAAGAAAATAATTTTTTTTGAGCTTGTATCATTATATTAATCTCAAGTATCAAATTTGAGGTCAATCCGAGGTCAAACGAAGAAGTTACAATGAAATTTCAGTAAAAACCGCTATTCCGGGACCGAAATCGTAAAACCTAGAAAAAAAAAGGAAATGATCTCTATAAATTATGAAAATATACATAATGCTTTATAATTGGATAAATAATATTATTAAAGAAAGAAATTGTGCTAGAAAGGCTAAGAAATAAGTTTAGAAATGTAACAAAGGACTATATTATTAAGGGTTTATTTCGGTGGACTAAAGTGCAAATTTCGTAAAAGAAATAAGCACGACAGGTTTCACCTCTACATGGTTAAGTATGAGCTGTCTTTCACTCATGAAATCTGATCTTTTGTTGGCTTGGTTGGCATATTTTAAGTAAGAGGTGTCAAATTGCAAGCTTGAGGTAGAAAGTGATTACCTCGCCGTGACGTCGTCGTGGTACACCAAATAGGTTAGTTTTTTACTTAAATATTAAGGCTTAGCACAAATTTATAACTTAGATTCATAATAGAAAGTGACGCAAAAAGGCAAGAGAAAGAAAAGAGAGAGAAGAAAAAGGAGAAGAAGAAATTGAAGAAGAAAAAGTTTAGTTTAAGCAAGCTTGGTAAGATTTTTAATTTCCCCTTGCTCTCAACTTCTCTCAAGCAACTTTCAGCACTTAATAACTCTTTTGATTGTGTTTTAAAGTATTAAAAAGCTTGGAGAAGTGTTTGGAACAAAGTTCTATAAGTTCAAGCAAAAAAAGAATCACTAAAGGTAAAATTCTTCTTCTTAGAACCCTTGATTTGTACAAGTGTGTTTAAGAGTTTTAGAAATAAAATAAGATGTTAATGATGATAAACTGAGTGGTGATTGATATTAGATGAGTTAATGACAAAAATGAATGGATATCCTTGCTAGAGAATGGAATTTGCAAGTTGATTTTAGTATTGAATATGTAATGCTTGATTTTTGGTTTAAATGAAATTATTTTTGTGATTTATGTTGGAAAGAAATTAAACATTCAAGTTTGATAGGTTTTATTCATGTTTGGTGTGTTTGGAGGTGTTTGAATAGTGAAAACCCCTTAAAAATAGGTTAGGTAGTGAAATTGTGCAATTTGGAAAGCACGCGGGCAGCCTAGGTGCGCAGCGGGCGCACAGCGCGCGTGCATGGCGCAAGGTGCACGCGTTAGGCGCCCAGTGTGCCCGCCTGTGCCTATGCATGCGGCAGACGTGCCGCCTGCACCATGTGCGCACCCAAGGCGCCTGTGCGCGTGCCAGGTGTGCCTCCTGTGCTCATGGTGCCTGGTGCGGCCCGTGTACAGCCTTTACGTGCCCGGTGTGCCTCCTGTGCTGTCGGCTCACACCGGAAGCACACCGATGCCCCAAACTCCGACCAAATGCAATTTTTAGCTAAAAAATGAGCTATTTATGATAAAAATGACTTGTACTTAATAAAATGAGTTTAAATAAATATGAAATAATTTTAAGTGCAAGTAAAGTTAGTCATTGGACTAAATAAGGTTTTATTTTATTGGTTAAGGAACTTGGAAAAGTCCCGGACTCGAAGACCTTGGAAACTAAGCCGAAAAGGCCCGGATTGATGGACAAGGGATCCAATTAAGTGGATGATGCACCTACAACTCAGGAAGTGTGCTATGTGTTGCATTATTACATGCTACATTTATGTGCAATCCATTATTTATGCTTAAACCGATAGAAATTTTAAAAATAGGCCCGAGCCCCAGTAATATGAAAATAATAAAGATAAATTGGGATTTCTCCCACATTAAATAATACGTAGTACGGGACGTGTTCCGATAGGTTAATCGGATAGAGCAAAAGTACACTGAGCCTTGTTTGTTGCAGTGAAACAACCTTTTTACGATGAAATAACCTTAGGTCCTCGGACCAAAGGTAAGTGAGGGTTATGAAACGGACATCGTTAATTGCCTAATCAAGCCCTAGCATGATGTCCTAGCGACTCTGGATTCACGTCCCGAGTGCTAAATGAAATGTTGAATGATGTTGAAGACAACAAGGGTCGGGATTTAACCCCGTACTCGTAACCTCTCAAGAAAGTATGTATTGTAGCTCGGTTACTTGAAATGATAAGTTATCGGGGATTGTTGATTGTCAGTCAAGAACATAAGATAGAATTGTGAAACAATGTCGATGGTACCAATGTCCTTTGAGACCACTATTCCTCATACATGTTTATAAACATGAAAGTAACGATGAAATGCATTGATGGAGCTTGCTCTGTCTAAGAGGAACTATAGCAGGGAGATGCTCTGCAAGGTGAGCTGGCCCACCCCCTGCTTGGCGCCATTAAAGTAAAGTTTTCGGCACCATTAGTGGGTCCCAGACAATAACTGAAATGAAATTATAATTGCCGAGACGTCTACAGGAATGGCTGAGGCGAACGCTAAGGAAGTAAGACCTGTTATTGATAGTTCTAAAAGCAGGAGTCAATCAGTATGGGACGATTGATTTCTTTGTACTTGTTAATTGTGTTTTAAATAAATGTTCATTGTATTATTGTTATGTTTCATTGGCACGGCTCATAGATTAGTTAGTTCATCCCTTATTGAGTTTAGCAACTCACTATTTCTTGATGTTGTAGATAAAGGTAAGCACCAAACGAAATGATGTGGAATCTTCGAGGATGGAGAACGTGCATGTGGACAAGACCTGTGACATTAGCGAGTCTATACCTGGACCTCATATATATGTTTTGTGATGAATATATATACAAATATATATGACATAAATGTCTATGTTTAATGTAATTACTCTACGTTGTATAAAAGAAAAATGCATGTGTTATTTTGCTTATATTATGTTATGATTTACGAATTTAAGTATGAAAGTAAGATGGTAAAGCCATCACGGCTCGTGTTAGTAGGTCGTGACAACAACTTTACTACGAGGTTTGAAGTTTGTTACATAGTCATTCTCAAGAAAAGTGGCATTTGTCGATACAAACACCTTTTTATCTTGAGGACCATAGAATAAACCTCCTATTGTCCCTTTTGGATACCCCACGAATAGACATACTTCTATTCCCGAATCCAACTTCTTGGTTCCACTTTTTAACACATGAGCGAGATACCCCCATATGTGAAAGTGTTGCAAACTAGGTTTGCGACCATTCTACAACTCTAAGGGAGTCGAAGAGACTAACTTTGACAGTACAACATTCAAAGTGTCGTTTGCTGCTTAAAGTGCGTATCCCCAAAAGGATAATGGTAATGAGGAGTAGCTAAGCATGGACTTAACCATATCTAACAATGTTCGGTTTCATATCTCCGCAATATCATTTTGTTCTGAAGTGCCGAGTGCCATTAACTATGAGAGAATCTCATTCTCTAAATTTATTCCTTGAATTGAGTATCAAGGTATTCTCCTCCTCGATCAGATCGAAGTTCTTTTAGCGATTTTTCTAATTGTTTTTTAGCTACAACTCGAAATTCCATAAACTTTCAAAAAGTTTCGGATTTTCTTGCCATTAGATATGTGAAAGCATATCTTGAATAGTCGTCAATGAAAGTGACGTAGTATTTATAACCTCTTTTAGCTTGTACAATAAGTGGTCCACAAACATCCGAATGTACTAGCTCAAGTGGTTGTGTGGCTCTTTGCCCCTTTGCTGAGAAAGGTTTTTTTGGTTATTTTGCCTTTAAGGCAAGATTCACAGATAGGGAGAGTTCCAATAATTAATTCTCTTAAAGGACCATCTTTTGCAAGTCTGTTAATTCTATCAATGTTGATATGACCAAGCCCAAGATGCCACAGATATGTTTCTAAATCACTATCTACCTTTTGTCTTTTGTTAGATTTAGGTTTAGCTACTTTAAACAGTTCGGTACTATATGAAACATTTTCATAGGGATTAAGGGCATACAACCCATCTTCTAAATTAGCATAGCACAAATTGAGATCACTCTTGGAAATAAAAATCTTATTATTATTAAAAGAGATCCCAAAGGATTGTTCAGCTAATATTGAAACAAAAATCAAATTTCTACTAAAGTTCGGAATAAAATAAACATTTTCTAAATCTAAATATCTTGCTCCAAACTGAAGACGGGCTTCTCCTATAGCCTTGACTGAAAGTGTTGCCCCATTGCCAACATGCATTATCAGCTCCTCTTCAGCAAGTGATAACTCTATGAAAATTAAAGTTATCCATTTTTTTTTGTTGTTAAATCATTGTTTTAGTCTTGTTTTTATCTTGTTTAAAGTTGTTATTAGCTTGATTTTAATGAATTTCTCTAAGACAATATCACAATGTTAATTTACTAGTTTGCATCAAGGAATTAGAATGTTGAGATGTACATTTGGTGTCAAAAATTCAGACGGAGTGATGATGGTAAGATGTGGAAGCAAGAGCATATTTCAGAGTAATGTTGAAAGCAATGCTATAGTATTGCCACGAAGTCAGAGCTGGAGCATAATTGAACGTGGCTAAGCTCGCAAAAGAGGAAAATACACATAGCTGCTGAAATGACAAGACTACTCTTGTTTAATGACTTAAAAATTGGTGCCCTAGTTGAAAATGACATAGGGACGACACAAAGGAATAGAGAGACATCAGATTTTATTCCATCATCGGACAAGAGTGACGGCTGCAATTTGAATAAAGGGGGCCAGCTGCTATTTTGGTGAAGAAGTCAAGGGGTTTTACAAAGAGGAGGACAAAAAACCAGAGGCTATACCTTTTGGGCTTGTTTCTTTTCCTCCTCTTGAACTTCTATTTTAGCAATATTATGAATGTATTTAGTAGCTTTTAACTTTAACCCAAGTATGAGCTAATTTTCCTTGCTACAACTAATGTGGATCTTTGATTTGTAATGAACCTCATTATGCTATAGCACTGTTGAAGCATGTTTAGTCCAAGTTCAATCAAGTGAGCTAATAGTTTATTTCTTGCTATTGTTTGGCCATCAAAAGTAAGATACAAGTTGGTTTTAATATTGGAAAGGTTAAAATTAGTGGAATTAACTTGATTGATGCATGTACTTGATAATTAAAATTGTTGATTAGTAAATAGTATAAGCATATATTATTTACCTTGCAAAACCGAAAGAATTTGTGCTTAATCTTGTGTTTTTAAGTTGAATGACATAGACATATGTTTAATTTAGCTTAGGAATGCATTTCATAGAATTTGAAAGAATTACATGTCTGTGAAAATTCTGATCTACTAGACAGATAATTCTAAAACTATGCTGTAGCATTATGAGAAGTTGTAGATTGGAGTGAAACATTAGTTCTGGCTTCGTTACCATATATTGCACCCTCAATTGATTTTCTAGTTGTTCGTTACTTGTTGTTTACCTTAGTTTGATTAGTTGATGCATACAAATCTCATTGTAACCTTACAACCATTCATTATTCCCGTTATTCTCATTAATTTAGCGCTTAGATCAATATCCATTTTGCACACACATTTGGCACTAAATAATCCATGTGGAGGCGATACTCATACTCACTATTATATTACTTGTTATAATTACGTGCACTTGCGTACAAATTAGATTAATACATTGATCTATTAATCGCAACAAGTTTTTGGCGCTGTTGCCGGGGATTGAGATTAGTGAAAATTTTTGCATTTTGGATTATTTGATCTCAGTATAGGTTTTGGTGTCCGTTTTCAGGTTTTGACACTCTTGTATGAGTGGGATATCCGAACCTTCTCTTGTTCCTTTCGACCCCGAGATTGAATGGACTTATCATAGGCGAAGAAGGAAGCGACAAGGGTTGACCGAAGTCAAAGAAATGGTCAACCGTGGGGCTGCCGAAGCAGGGCAGAATGATGTAGCATTGGGGGATGACCCAAATAGGGCTACTTGGGATGACTTGCCGGAAAGATTTTTGAAGAAGTATTTTCCTTCAATGAAGAATGCCAAACTTCGAGTTGACATCACATCATTCAAGCAAATGGAAGGGGAGTCATTGTATAAGACTTGAGAGCGCTTTAAGGAGTTACCAAGAAAGTGCCCACACCATGGGATTCCTCATTGTAAGCAAATGGAGACTTTCTACAATAGTCTCAATGCAATGTTGCACTCCTATCCAAGTCTTACAATGAATCTTATGCAATCTTGGAGCCTATAGCGACTAACAATAGCCAATGGCCCACGGATAGATTGAGTGAAGGAAGGCGTGTAGCGGACATTCATGATCTTGATGCTGTGACAACTTTGATGGCTCAAGTTTCCCCGCTCTCCAACATTTTGAAGTCGATGAACTTGGCCGCTGGTGTGCAATAATAACAAGTGGCTGCAATTTCTTGTGTTTATTATGGTGTAAGGCACACTTTTGACAATTGCCCATCCAACCCTGCTTCGGTATGCTATGTTATGAACTTCAATCGTAACAACAACCCGTACTTCAACACCTACAATCCGGGTTGGAGGCAACATCCCAACTTTTCTTGGAGCAATCAAGGGGCGGGATCATCTAGCATGCCAACAATCCAAACTAAGCACCCAGTTTCTCGCAGCCCGCTCCTCTTCAAAGACAACCATTTCATGACCAACTGAGCTTCATAGAGAATTTGTTGAGAGAGTACATGGCAAATATTGATTCC
Organism: Boehmeria nivea var. tenacissima; assembly: GCA_018132145.1. NCBI lineage: Eukaryota > Viridiplantae > Streptophyta > Magnoliopsida > Rosales > Urticaceae > Boehmeria > Boehmeria nivea. Next base: position 4,340,668 of record CM030882.1, on the reverse strand, counting down.
ATTATTCGAAATCAAGCGAAAATGCTCCAATCACAAGCGGCCTCATTGAGAAATTTAGAGAATCAAGTTGGGCAACTCGCTAGTGCAATAAACAATAGACCTCAAGGTACCCTACCGAGCGACATGGAGAATCCAAGGCATGAAGGGAAGGAGCATCGCAAGGCAATCAGTTTACGAAGTAGAAAGGAGCTTGAAATGTCTAAGGAGAAGCCTATGAATCATAATGAGCCCTCTTCAATCCAATTGGCAGAGGAAAAGGAAGAACGGGCAACCGCGTTGAAAAATAAAAATGCTAGAACTGCTGAGTTTGCTATAGCATCGTTTCAGAAAAGCAGGGCAGAGCTGCAGTAAACCAAGCCTCCACCACATTTTCCTCAACGATTCAAGAAGCAATATGAAGACAAGTAGTTTAAGAAGTTCTTAAAATTTTTGAAGCAATTGCACATCAACATTCCCCTTGTGGAGGCTTTAGAATAAATGCCCAAGTATGCTAAGTTTATGAAGGATGTTTTTTTCAAGAAAAAGAAGTTGGGAGAGTTTGAAATAGTGGCACTCACTAAGGAGTGTAGCTCGATTTTGCAAAATAAAATCCCACTAAAGCTAAAAGACCCGGGAAGTTTCATCATACCAAGCTTTATAGGGAGCAATTATGGTGGCAAAGCTTTGTGCGACTTGAGTGCGAGCATTAACTTGATGCCTATGTCGGTGTTCAAGCAATTGGGAATTGGGGATGTGAGACCAACAACCGTCACTTTGCAACTTGCAGATCGGTCTTATGCTTATCCAGAAGGAAAAATCGAAAATATGTTAGTTCGGGTGGACAAATTCATATTTCCTGCAGATTTCCTTGTGCTTGACTATGAGGCTGACAAAGAAGTTCCTATTATTTTGGGTAGGCCTTTCCTATCCACGGAAAAACACTCATCGATGTGCAAAAAGGAGAGCCCACAATGAGAGTTGATGATGAGCAAGTCACCTTCAATGTGTTCAATACGATGCGTTACCCGGGGGAGGTGGAAGAATGCTCGATTGTGAATATCGTTGATAGTGTTGTGAATAAATAATTCCACAAGACGTATAGTGCGAGTGTAATAGAGATACCCTCACTTGAAGGCCTTGAGGAGCAAAGTGAATATGAAGATGCTCAAGTGACATGGCTAGATGAAAAACAGCCCATTAATAGGCGAACTAGACAATTTGAGTCTTTGGAATTGTCGGAGAGGATCTTCAAACCCTCTCGACCATCTATTGAAGAACCACTCACTTTGGAGTTAAAGACTTTGCCTACTCATTTATGTTATGCCTATTTGGGCGATAACAACACGTTGCCCGTAATCATTTCGGCCGCCTTAAACAGTGAGCAAGAAAAGAGCTTGATTGAAATGTTGAAGAAATACAAGAAAGCAATTAGGTGGACTATCGCGGATATCAAGGGAGTTAGCCCATCCATTTGTATGCATAAAATTTTACTGGAGGAATGATGTAGTAATTCTATGGAACAACAACAAAGGCTCAACCCAATCATGAAGGAAGTGGTCAAGAAAGAGGTGATCAAATGGCTAGATGCGGGTATACTCTACCCAATCTCAGATAGTCCATGGGTGAGCCTCGTTCAATGTGTGCCCAAGAAGGGAGGAGTCACCGTTGTAGCCAATGACAGTAATGAATTAAAACCTACACGAACCGTAGTTGTATGGAGGGTATGTATGGACTACCGAATGCTCAACAAAGCTACAAGGAAGGACCATTTTCCTTTTTCCTTTATTGATCAAATGCTCGATCGACTTGCAGGCAAGGAGTATTATTGCTTCTTGGATGGTTTTTCAGGTTATAATCAGATTGCTATAGCACCAGAAGATCAGGAAAAAAGACTTTCAGTTGTCCTTATGGAACTTTCGCATTCCAAATGATGTCTTTTGGACTTTGTAATGCCCTCGCAACTTTGCAACGATGTATGATGTCTATTTTCACTGATATGGTGGAAAAATTCCTTGAAGTTTTCATGATGACTTCTTCATCTTTGGCGACTCATATGACGATTGTTTGAGAAACTTAGAAAAAGTATTGCAACGTTGTGAGGAAACCAATTTGGTGCTTAATTTGGAAAAGTGCCATTTTATGGTGTAAGAAGGAATTGTGTTGGGTCATAAAGTCTCCAAGATCGGCATTGAATTTGACAAGGCTAAGATTGAGGTTATTGAGAAGCTACCACCGCCTACATTCGTGAAAGGGATAATAAGTTTCTTAGGCTAAGCCAGGTTCTATAGGCGATTCATTCGAGATTTCTCAAAAATCGTCAAACCTTTTTGTACGTTGTTGGAGCAAAAGAGGTCTTTTGTGTTTGATGAGAATTGCCAAAGAGCATTCATGGAGTTAAAGAAAGCACTTGTGTCGGCACCGATCATTGTAGCTCCCCAATTGGGCTATTCTTTTCGAGTTAATGTGTGATGCAAGTGACCATGCCACGGGTGCCGTGTTGGGGCAGCGGAAGATGAAAGTATTCCACTCGATCTATTATGCAAGTAGAACACTATCGGAGGCACAATTGAATTACACCACTACCGAGAAGGAGTTTTTAGCCGTTGTGTTTAGCTTTGACAAGTTTAGAGCCTATCTTGTGGGTACAAAAGTAACGGTTAACACGGATCACTCGTCTATCAAATACCTTCTAGCAAAGAAAGATGCCAAGCCGCTCCTTATCCGATGGGTTTTATTGCTTCATGAGTTCGATCTTGAAATCAAAGATCGCAAGGGAACCGAGAATCAAGTGTCGAACCACTTATCAAGGCTTAAAGAAGGCAATAAAGAGTCGAGGGAGCCTATTCGAGAGTCATTTCTCGATGAGCAAATATTGGCGATTAGTCAAGCACAAATACCATGGTATGCCGATATTGTCAATTTCCTTGTAAGTGGAAAGCTCCCACCGGGTATGAGCAAGCAACAACTTCAGAGGTTCTTCCACGATGTCAAATCTTATTATTTGGATGAGCCTTATCTCTACAAGCAATGGGCTGATCAAATGGTGTGGCGTTGTCTCCCTCAAGAGGAGGTCCTTAGCATTTTGTTGCATTGTCATTCATCCCCCTAGGAAGGGAACTTTAGTGGTCTTAGAACAGCGGTAAAAGTCTTGCAATCTGGGTATTATTGGCCGACTCTTTTCAGGGATGCTCATGAATATATAAAGACTAGCGATAGGTGCCAAAGATGCAGAAATATATCACAGTGGCATGAAATGCCCTTGAACAATATTTTGGAGGTTGAGTTGTTTGATGTTTGGGGCATAGACTTCATAGGCCCATTCACTCCGTCATATGGGAACTTGTACAACTTGGTGGCCGTTGATTATGTTAGCAAGTGGGTAAAAGCCGTAGCTTTTCCCACCAATGACTCAAAGGTAGTGATAAAGTTCTTGCAAAAGAATGTTTTTACTTGGTTCAGAACGCCACGAGCCATTATAAGTGATGAAGGCACAAACTTTACAAGTAAAGTCTTTGACACTTTGTTGGCCAAATATGGAGTTAAGTATAAGATTGCTGTACCACCCACAAACCAATGGGCAAGTTGAAATTTCCAACCGCGAATTCAAGTCAATTTTGGAAAAAGTGGTGAATCCTAATCAAAAGGATTGGTTGATTAGATTAGATGATGCCTTGTGGGCATACTGAACAGCCTTTAAAACTCCTTGGGCATGTCATCGTATCGACTTGTTTTCGGTAAAGCTTGTCATTTACCATTGGAATTAGAACACAAAGCTTTTGGGGCTACCAAGAAACTAAATATGGACTTCCAAGCAGTGGGAGAAACTCATTTGTTGCAGTTGAATGAATTGGAAAAGCTTAGGTTCTTCTCCTATGAAAATGCCAAGTTGTACAAAGAGAAAACCAAGCTATAGCATGATATGAGGATAAAGCAGCGTGTTATTGAGCCATGACAGCAAGTTTTGTTGTTCAATTCTCGGCTAAAACTCTTCCCGGGCAAGCTTAAATCGAGGTGGTATGGTCCGTTCCAAGTGGTCAAGGTGTATCCTCGTGGAGCGGTGGAATTAATGGACATGAAGACCGCAAATAGCTTCAAGGTGAATGGACAGCGGGTGAAGCACTATTGAGGAGGTCCTGTGGAGTGATTCAAGACCTCCATCACTCTTCGTGAGGCCTAAATCATAAGAGTCATGCTGAGGACAATAAACCAAGCGCTATTGGGAGGCAGCCCGGCAAAGAGTTTTCTTTCCCTACCTTTTATATATGCACTTTGTCATTTTATTTATTTTATTTTATTTTTCAATTTTTTATTTTTATTATTAGCTCTATTTTATTTTCTTTCTTACTTGGATCTAGAAGTTAATTTTTGCCTTATGTGTTGATGTCAAGGTGCGAACAAATTGAAGAGCAGTGAATAAAATGGATTACAGAACTGGAAGCTGAAATTTTGTGCCTAGAACTAAATACTGACAACAATGCTATAACATTGTTTCAGTAATCGATTTTGCTTGGGCAATCAGGTCCTGAGCTGCTGATGTGGACCGGATTTTTAGTGAAGTTTTCGTGGGGCCCAATAATTAGAAGAAAAAAAAATTTCCCCTTCGCCACATGAGAAGTGGACCCAATGAGACTAGCCCTAACCCCACAATGAGAGCCCACATCACAACATCAGACCACCACATAACGACCACCTCACTACCTCCACGCCGAACAACCCCTCCGCCCCGTACCTATCTCTTACCTCTCAAGACCGCCGCCCTACCTCCATGCCAAACCACTCATTGCCGACGACCCAAGTCCGCACTGAACCAGAACCTCTCTCACTAAAATCGCCGTACAACCTCAACACCTATCTCCTCCACCAAAGAACCGCGCTACGCCATACCCAGACTATCACCGCACCAAGCCCAAAAAAAACCCACCTCCACGCCGAGCCCCTCATTGCCTAAGAACAACCACAACACCGATCGAGCTTGCCCGCTATTTCGCAAGTTGATATTTGAAACTTTCCTCAAGGTGCTCGGCTACTCTGAGGTACGGTGTCATCAAATTGTGGGTTGGTTATGTTATTTGGGTTTGAACTTTCGTGATGGGATGTTGAGAAGCTCGGCCTCTAAGTGAAATTCTTGGTCATATGCGAATTATGACACTTTTGTGCTTACGTTGAATCATCAGTATAGTGGTGTTTGCTCAAATGGTTTTGGAATTGACTAAGTTACAGAGAGTCTGAGTTGAGTGGTTAGACTAGTGATAGTGTGTGTTTGATTAGTTGGGAGATTTTTGAGCAATAAGTTGATTAGTTGGTTGTAAATTCAAAATCGTGTCGTGTGGATAGTGGTGTACCTCCATAGTCACGTCAAAAGCCAAGAAAACCACAGCGAAATTATCTATTGTCCCATGATTTGTATCAGCGGATGCCGAAACAAAATACGGGAACTTGAGTGAAAAAGGGCTCTACATAGAAAAAAAAAGGATTTGATGTAAAATTTTGTCCAATTCTTGGGCTGCCTGACTACATAGCAGATGTGTTATCGCAATAGGGTTGGGAGACATTTGGGATGCATCCAAATGACCCATAATTGGCGGTGGTATTTGAGTTATATTCTAACTTTCTCGACCCGGAACAAGAGACCGTTGTTGTTCGTTCTAAAGAAGTAAAGATCACTACAGTAGCCATCAACGAATTCTATGAGCTTCAAAACTTCGATGATGAGTACATTCCCTTCACTGTGAACTTTACAGATGAGCAGTTTGCCCAAATCCTCCGTGTCATTTGCATTAAGGGAACACGGTGGAACATATCACGCACCGGCAAATGGAGTTGCTAAAGGAAAGCTCTAACACCGCAAGCGAAAGTGTAGTACCATTTCTTGCGTACTTGGCTTATGCCCACTACGCATGATCAAATGGTGTCTCAAGGCCGATGCATCTTGCGCTATTGTGTTTTGATAGGAAAGAGCATTAATGTAGGCAAATGCATTGAGGAAGAGCTGCGTTTCTCTGCGTTTACTGAGAAGGAAGGCAAACTCTTCTTCCCTTCATTGATATCGGGCTTGTGCCTTAAAGCCGATATCTCATATGATGATGCCGAGACCAAAGTCAAAAATTGAGCAAAATTCTCTACAGTGGCTATTACTCAACTGAGCAAGCCACCATCGAGTTTGAGTTCCTTGAGATTCTAACAAGCTATGGCTGATATCAACCGCCACCTAAATCTTCAGGAACACAACCAGCAGCAACTCAAACAAATGTTACAGCATATGGAATGACAGCAGCACCAAGTTTGGAAGTATATTAAGGAAAAGTATATAGTTTTGAAGAAATCTCTTCAAAGGAACTTCAACAAGCCCATGGACCAACTTCCAGCATTCCCAGACGAGGTGCTCGAGATGGGGAGCAGTAGCTGCGATGAAGAAGAAGATGAGAAAGAAACTGAAGAACAAGAAGAGGACGGGGATTCTCGCTGCAGCATCATTTGCTTTTATTTATTTATGCTTTAGTTGTTGTGGTAGTATTATTGTTAGTGTGTTGTTACCTTGTTATGTGTTTAGTTTTGTTTATGTTGTGCCTCGAGTATACTGCACCCTTTAAGTTTGGGGAAGAGGTACTTGTTCATGTTAGGTAGTATGTGTTGCACCATTAATTTTGTGTTGCATTTGTGTTGCATTTTCTTTTTGTTGTGCTTGTTATGTAGGTTGCATGTGTTGTCTTGTCTTGGCCTAAAAATGGTGTGGTTCATTTTATGAAGCTTTAAGAGAACTTGTTTAACAAAAAGTTTTATAAACTTATTAGTATATATATATCCCGCTGGTTGTTGATTCATCGTTCTGAAAAATTAATTTTGGTTTTTGTTTGATGCACGATTACTATAGCATGTTGTCTTTAAATCCTTTAAAAGTCTTAAACTCTAGTGAGGTTTAGGATTTTAGAATTCACCCTGATTTTACTCGAAACAATTTTGTGTGTCCTAAGCTTTTTATTTATATAAAAAAGAAAGTGAGTTGTGATGAAAATTATGTATACAAGAATGCAAGTTTGGGGGAGTAAAAAAAAATCTGAGACACTCCAATGCCTAATGTTGCTTAGTAACCAGGAGTATCCATGTGCCCCATGTTTACTATTGAGTAAAACGGCAACAAAAAGGTATGAGTGTATGCTTGAATAGGTGATAATGTTGAGTAACTGGGTGTCTTCATGTGCCCCAAGTCGACTACTCCCGTCAAAAGACATTAATGTCCTAGTAGAGCCTTCACAAGTTCAATAAAACAAATAGAAAAAAGAATGGAAATAAAGTATAAAATCTCTCCCCTATTCTTGAACTCAATGTTTTATTATTTTGGAAGTTATCTTTGTATTGTCTACTGGTGAGCTCGTTAGTGGAGAATGATATAAAGGCTGCATTATGGAATCATATGCTACGTTTGAGGATCTAGGTTTGAGGTAACTTGGGTGAAATGAGACTTCTAGCTATAGTGCACACACACACACACTTGAAAGAACCAGTCAAATTTTAAGAATGGATTTTGAGATAGACAGCATGGACTATTTTCAAGAAGGAAGTAATAAATAAATAAAAACATATTTGGAGAGTGGAGAATGAATTGCACTGATTTTAGGCCAAATTGTCTTTATGTTTTGTGTCTTTTTGTGTGTTTCTTTTGTCATTACTCAAGGGCGAGTAATGTTTAAGTTTGAGGGTGTGATAACTCAATGAAAATTAAAGTTATTCATTTTGTTTTGTTGTTAAATCATTGTTTTAGTCTTGTTTTTATCTTGTTTTAAGTTGTTATTAGCTTGATTTTAATGAATTTCTCTAAGACCATATCACAATGTTAATTTGCGGGTTTGAATCAAGGAATTAGAATGTTGAGATGTATATTTAGTGTCAAAAATTCAGGTGGAGGGATGATGGTAAGATGTAGAAGCAAGAGCATATTTCAGAGTAATGTTGAAAGCAATGCTATAGCATTGCCACGAAGTCAGACCAGGAGCATAATTGAACGTGGCTGAGCTGGCAAAAGAGGAAAATACACATGGCTGCTGAAATGAAAAGACTACCCTTGTTTAATGACTTAAAAATTGGTGCCCTAGCTGAAAATGTCATAGGGAGGACACAAAGGAAGAGAGACATCAGATTTTATTCTATCCTTGGACAAGAATGACGGCTGCAATTTAAAGAAAGGGGGCCAGCTGCTATTTTGGTGAAGGAGTCCAGGGGTTTCACAAAGAGGAGGACCAAAAACCAGAGGCTACACCTTTTGAATTTGGTTCTTTTCCTCCTTTTTATTTTGTATCACCTTGAACTTCTATTTTAGCAATATTATGAATGTATTTAGTAGCTTTAACTTTAACCCAAATATGAGCTAATTTTCCTTGCTACAACTAATGTGGATCTTTGATTTGTAATGAACCTCATTATGCTATAGCACTGTTGAAGCATGTTTAGTACAAGTTCAATCAAGTGACCTTATAGTTTATTTCTTGCTATTGTTTGGCCATCAAAAGTAAGATACAAGCTGGTTTTAATACTGAAAAGGTTAAAATTAGTGGAACTAACTTGATTGATTCATGTATTTGACAATTAAAATTGTTGATTAGTAAATAGTATAGGCATATCTTATTTACCTTGCAAAACCTAAAGAATTTGTGCTTAATCTTGTGTTGCTAAGTTGAATGGCATAGACATATGTTTAATTTAGCTTAGGAATGCATTTAACGGAATTTTGAAGAATTTCATGTATTGTGAAACAATACTGTAGCATTATGAGAAGTTGTAGATTGGAGTGAAACATTAGTTCTGGCTTCGTTACCATATATTGCACCCTCAATTGATTTTCTAGTTGTTCGTTACTTGTTGTTTACCTTAGTTTGATTAGTTGATGCATACAAATCTCATTTAACCTCACAACCATTCATTATTCCCGTTATTTCTCATTAATTTAGCGCTTAGATCAATATCTATTTTGCACACACATTTTGCATTAAACAATCCCTGTAGAGACGATACTCATACTCACTATTATATTACTTGTTACGATTACGTGCACTTGAGTACAAATTAGATTAATACATTGATCTAGTAATCGCAACATCAAGTTCTCTAAAGGATCTAAGAAGCTGCAAAGAAGACAAACGTGGTTAGTCGCTCCCGAATCAGTTATCTAAGAGGATGTATTAACCTCTACTAACATAGCTTCTAAAACATGCAAATCAGATTTACCATTTTGACGCTTCTTCTCAGTCAATTCGGCTAAGTATTTGGGGCAACTGCATTTCCAATGCCCATCCACGTTATAGTGGAAACATTTTCCAATGTTCTTGATTAGCCACTTCTGTTTAGTTTTGCAGGGTTCATTGGATCCACCTTTCTCCAAGGATCTTTTGATTTCGAGTGATGATGTTTCAGTAACTTCTATCTTATGATCACCAAAGTTATTGAGCTTTTCATATGTTTCCAATTCATCGGCTAGAAGTCACACTTCAAACTCAACATTGTTTGTCAAGTAATAGTCGATGAATCCCTTAAATATTTCAGGAAGCGAGTTTAGTATCATATACACTCTCATTCTATAATCTAAGTTGGAGTCAATGTTGTCAGCTTCTCGCATCCATTTGTTAATTTGTAAAACGCGCTCATGAACACCACTTCCAGCAACATATTTAGTGGAAGTAAACTCTAAGCTTCGATCAAATCGAACTTGTGTGCGGTACGATCCCAACATAAGTTGAAGTGAGTCCATGATGTCATGAGCATGTTTCTTGTTGACCATTTTAATCCTAATCTTATTAGGCATATTGGTCAGCAAGATGTCTTTAGCATCTCTATCGTCAGACATCCAACGATCATATGCTTGGATGCGACTTAAAGAAGTTTTCGATAAATCCAATCTTGGACAATTTTCATAGAGTACATGCGAAATTTCTTCCCATTCAATGGTAAGTTCAATGTTCTCCATCCAAGTAGTAAAATCAGGGAAGAATAGTTTGAAATCGTTTGAAAAAATGGATGACATTTTCTGAATTAAATAAAAGCAGAAGTAAGTAAATTTTGCATTTGAATGTTTATAATGCAAATAAATGCAATTTAGGAATTAATAATGCATGAATGCAGAATATAAGGAAAACAAACCACGAAACCTACTATTCCATCGATAATTTAGCTAACCACGTGTAAATTGCCGCTGTAGGGTAGGTCAATTTACACGCTTAGCTAAAAACAAGACTTGTTCTTGATTAAATAGTATTTAACAACATCTTATTTTATACTAATTAACTATCGAGTCAGAATTTGGTCAATTGAAAACAATTTTCTTTGTTCTAAACAAATCATCGTTTCAAAAACTATAGACTTTAACTCTAGAGTGCCGCCGTAGGGTCGGTCAAACTAGAAATACATCTAAAGGTTCTATCCACTAAATAGAAATCTAGCCTTGGTATTGAATTAGACAAACACCATCCGTGGAGGGACAATCAAGCACCTCGAGGCGTTGCCTAACTCTCACGATTACTAGATTAACGATGTTGACCATTGGTTTTATTTTTAAGATAACCATTATATCTATGGTATATAATTGTAAGAAAATAACAATCTAAATTATTATTATTTATTAATATCTAATATTAATAAACTTACAACTAAATATTTAGAATTTAAAAACTCCAATCTCACATTTAATCAAATAAACAATTTATTCGATTATTATTTAATGTGAGTTTTCCATCATTATTATTCAATTTTAAACTTAAATCTAATTTAATTAAAATCTTAATAATCAAAATCAATGTGACATGTTATAATGCTAGGACAGTCACACCTAATCTATAAGACATGTTACAATGCATGGGACATGTTATATTCATTCATCTCATAAATATACATAACATCGATAAAATAAAATTTTAGAGAATTGACCGGGTCCCTTTGGAAATTACAACCCAAGAAATCTAAAATAATAACAAATTATAATTAGGTCTTCTTGTTGGATTGGGCTTTAGATCTTAAAGTTCTCAATCGGGTCCAATTTTGATCTGTTTTGGATTTAATACAAGTTTGGTTTCTAAAACCCTAATTTTGAATTTAATATTGCCAAATAAATTATTTTCAAAAAATAAATTTTACGGCAATTCCAATCCGGTTCGAAATTTGGTGAATTTGCCACGTAGGTGGAACCCTGGGGACAATCCTAAGCCACTGATATGGCATGGTACGCAAAACAATAAACTGGCGCGTGGTAAGATAGGCAGGCGTGTGCGCTGTGCGATCGGGCGCACAGGACAGCAAGCGAGCGCGCAAAGTCGACAGGCGGGCGTGTGGAGTTGGCAGGTGGGCGCGCTGAATCGGGTACGCGCTGAAAGGTTAGCGGGAGCACATGAGCAGGTGGTGAGACGTGCGCAGGGCACTGGCGGGATCGCGCAGGATGCTAGCGTGACACAGGCAGGGCACGAGTGGAGTCGTCGGGACGCTTGGTACGTGCAGTACCAAACGATCAGACATGCCGGCAAGCGCACGAGCAGTCATGCCATGTGATCAACATCGTAGGCGTGCGTGTGTATTGAATTAGGCGCATAGGACCTCGAGGGTTGGGCCGTGCGATCAACATCACGGGCTTGTTGGATCAGCGCAACAAGGCGCACGATCGAGCACCCGGATAGGCAAGCATCTTTGTGGGCTGCTGGGCACGCGATCGGACACACAGGCGAGCGTGCGCACAGGCACCTCGTGGGATCGGGCGAACGGTAGGCATAAGGAGGCGCTATATCGGGCGATCGAGTGCGCTGGAGCTTGGGGAGGCGCAGGCCTGAGCGATCGTATTCATCACGCCATTGCAGTGCGATCTGAATCGACAGTATAGGTCCATCGAAAAAGGCTCCGGCAAGAACCTTTTCCGCCGCCATGGGTCACGGCCTAAACCCTAGGGTTCATAAACGTGGTAAATCATAGATGCGCAGCGAAATATTATAACGTGGTAAATCAATTAACAATTAATCGAATACTACAATGTGGATCTCATGAACACATTGAGTTACAAAAATTTCATCAAAAAATTATCACATAATTTAAGAGATAGGGTTTTGAAGAAATTATACCATAAGCTTTTTTCGATTAGGTCGATCTTGAAAAATGGTTGTGAGACCGCCAAGGTTGGGCTCGCGTTTGCCCTACGCTCAAAACGAGTTTATCAGTTACTTCATGATACCACAATCTTCCACTCTAATTCTCAAATGTTGTTAGAACACGAGTATGGGCTCTCTCGATTATATTTCTCACTCAAAACAAGAAAATAAAATTTTCTCTTTTGCTTATAGAGGGCGACAGCTAGGGCTTTTGGAGGAGAGAAAAATCATTTTTATCAATTAAAAACTATAGAGAATTATTTGGTATTTCAACACATGGAAAATTAGGTTAGATTGTATCGCAACAAGTGACAACTTTATAGTCACAGGGGGTGTAATTTTCGGCCAAAACTGTTAGAATAGGATTACAATTATTCCAAATTCAAAATTAGGATTTATCCTAAACAACTATTTTCACAAAATAATATTTGACCAAATAATTATCTTAATAATTATATGAAGTTTAAATGGAACGATTCCTATTCCAACTAGGTCTAAAATTCGGATATTAGCCCTTGCAACAATGATTTGATTTATCCAATCCTAATCGAATTAGGATTTGAATCAAAAATAAAATATCTCAAATTTTGAATTGTGATTATCTACTAATTAGATAATGAATACCAAAATCCTTTTATATTTAACATTTAAATATAAATTGTAAATATCTCACATTTAGATAATTTGTAAATTTAATAATCTAATTATCAAATAACAAATTAATATCTTATCTGTAATTTTATCTCCAAAATTCGTCCATCAAAAGGAGTGGGGTCTCCTTGTGATGTTTTTCTTATCTGTGATCCAAAACACAAATAGTGAGAACATAATTAGCCATTTAATTATCCAATGAGAATTCTAGCTCAATTTATTGAGACGGAGCGGAGATCGGAGACCCGTGAATTCGAGCTCTAATAAACTTAAAAAATTAAATTAAAACTCTTTAATGTAATTAACCATTTATTACTCCCGAGATTACTCTATTATAAATTCGGGATCGAACTGTCGAATTACACGGATATTATTTATATGATTAAACTTCTTTGGATTGTCTATTGATATAATCATTACATGATTGTCGATCATTCACTAAATGATTCGTAATCTAAGCCGAGCGAAATTACTGTTTTACCCTTCGATTACATCTTATTCCTTAGGTACCATTGAGTTCACTAGTAAGCGATTAATTCGTAATTACTTACGAATTAGAGCGCTCAAACTGTTTAGTTCCAGAAGTCAACGGATAGTGGAACCACTATTACTTATTAAGTTGTGAATTCCATATCCGTGATTCATATTCCCAGCCCCTGCGAACTGCGGGATCCTAAAGTACAAGTGTTGGGCCTAATTGAATTTAGGCTTTAACGAGCAAATTAAAGAACCCGTCAATTCACAAAAGGAGTCTATGAATTACTCAGGATTGAGATCAACCTTCCTATTATCATCGATTGACCCAAGTTAGAATCTTCATAACGGTGTTTAAATGAAGTTTCTATGTTAGGTCGTTCCATGTCTTATATAATCGATATTATATAAAATACCTCAATTCTAGTGTCTCATACACTGACCTTCCGGATCAGATGGTCACCTTCATAACGTCATGAACAGTATTAGTGAATTCCAAACAGAGAGATCCGTACTCACTGATCCATTACGGACTAGTTTAAATATGCTATCATATAATTTTAATCATCATGTATGTAAAACTCTTCACGCACTAAAATTATAACTATATAACATACTTTGAATTTTGGTAAACATTCATTTTATAATAAAATAAATAATAACAAAATTCACAAATGACTACTTCTTTTATTAATATTCAGACAATGATAAATACATGTGATTTAAAGGGCATATTCCTGACATGTGCCACAGTGGAGATCCACTTACTTGAGGTCCTAAGTCTCTCGCCTCATTCCTTATGGTCTTTCTCGAGCGGCGCCCCTCCTTGAAGTCTGATGTGTGACACTTCTTTAGTGTAAGATAGTGAAGGGTTGAGCGTCTAAACTTGCTTCGATGACGGTCTGGCGATAGCATGATAAGATTGTGCAAAGAGTGGACAACAATGTTGAGTCAAGCACGGCGCTGCACTGTTCGCATGTTCCTTGTGCACTCAACTGGGTAAGAGTCGAATGGCAAAGGCGCGGGTCTGGTCGGCGAGATTGGAGGCACAGGCTCGTCGGGTCATGTGGAGGAAACTTGGGCTGTGCGCTCTGGCTGACAGTGTGGCGAGGAGGCCACGTGCAGAGAAAGGCGTGGCGAGATGGTCGGTACGATGGCCTGGTGGCGGAAGCGCGGAGGACCAGGGAGGTGGGTTCGTGCGACTGTGCGCCGAGGACTGGGCCAGTGCGGAGGGGCCGAGAGTTGTCGGCCAGAGAAAGCGAAAGAGATGGCGGGTAAGTGAGAGTGAACGAGAAATAGGAGGGGGGACGGTTGTGAAAGGAAAATAAAAGAGGAAATCAAACCCTAGGTTGTAATTGGGGTTTTTTATAGTTGGGTCAATTTGGCCAAATAAATTAAATAATTAGTATAATTTTAAAAAAATTAAGATAATGCATCGATAAATTAAAATTGAAAAGTTAAGAATTTTAATATCAATTTCAAACTGAAATTGAAGTCTTAACATGTTGGAAAATTAAAAAAAAAAAAGCAAAAATAGCATCTTTTATAGTAATATTTTTGCACGATCAAAAGTTAGCCAGAATTAACGAAACTAAACAATTCTCCTCAAATCAATCGTGACTAAGATATTATTACAAGCAAATTTTCCTCAAAACAGAAATTAAATACCTGTAAAAGTAGTCTTGTTTTAGGCCATTACAATCCTACCCCCTCACAAAAGTTTCGTCCTCGAAACTTAGAACAAGGATGGGTACTACTTCGCATTGATTTTCAAGCTCGCATATTGCTTCTTCCTTAGTGTGGTTTTCCCCACAAACTCTTGACTATTGGGATGGTTCTGTTTCTCAGCTCCTTGTTCATCCGATCTAAAATTCATAAACGCTTCTCTTTATAAGTATCTTCAAGCTCGATGTCCAAGACCACAAGGCACAAAATATGTCTAGGAGACGTTGTGAACAGAGGCCATGTTAAGCTACCTCGATCACCGTATTGAGAATTTCAAAGGGGTCCTATATACCTAAGATTAAGTGTTCCCTTCCTTATAAACACACGACTCCTTTCACAGGTGCCACTTTAATAATAAAAAAAAAAACACGTGGTCACCTACTTTGAACTCTAAAGATCGGCGTTAGACGTCCACACAACTCTTTTGCCTACTATGAGCGGTCTTCATGCGGCTTTGAATCTTCTTGATGATCGCATAAATAAGTTCTACGACTTCATGCCAATAGAGAAGAAAGTGATACTTATGACCATAAAGAGCTGCATAGGGAACCATTTGGATTACCAGTTGATAGTTGTAATTATAAGCGAACTCGATTAAGGGTAAGTACTTGCTCGAAGAGCCCTAAAAGTCCAAGATGAAAGCGCGGAGCAAGTCGTCTAACGTTTGATTGGTACGCTCCGTCCTATCTGTTGGAAATCTTCCCTCTATTACTTAAGGATTCCGTATTCTCCAAATAGGGGGTTAGAGGGCTGCCCTTCTTTGATTTTGTGATCAAGGATAGATTGTAGGATGAGCATTGAAGTCAACTTTCAATCTTATAACTCTTACTGACTACACTAAGTCGAGAGGTAGTACACGCAGAAACATGTAAGTACCAATGTTCTTCCGGCTCAGAGTGTCTGCTACTTCATTAGCTTCTCCCTAAACAATAATGAATACTGCAGCTATAATCTTTGACAAGTCCATAATTCAAGCTCTTATGATGTAGGTAGCAGTCACCATGAATCATGTAAGGGTAGTGATTTGAATACTTCAAGAAAACCACGAATACGGCAAGCTCGAGGTTGTGAGTAGGGTAACGGGTCTCATAATCATTGAGTTCTCTCGATGTGTAAGCTACTACTTTCCCATGTTGTATAACACTACACCCAATCCTTACTTCGAAGCGTATCAATAAATCACAACTCTTGTGGTTCCCGTGGGAATTGTCAACATTGTAGCAGCTGTGAGACATCCTTTGAGCTCTTGAAAGCTCTCTTCACACGCCGGAGTCCAAGAAAACTTATTATTCTTCTGAGTGAGGTGGGTCAAGGGTAGAGAAAGCTTAGAGAATCCCTCTACAAATCGTCTATAGTACCCAGCTAAGCCCAAGAAACGACAGACTTTTGTGACCATCGTGGGTTGTTTCCCTGAACTCACGGCTTTGATCCTTGACGGATCAACTGAAATTCCTTCATTGGACACCACGTGACTAAGAAATGAGATGATTCCTGCTAAATGGCTAAAAAATACTCATCACGCTCCTTTCTCTTCGAATAGACGACGATGTCATCGAAAAAGACTATAACGAGCCTATCGAGATAGTCATTCGAACACACGATTCATTAGATTCCAAAAGACGATGGAGACATTAGTGAGTCCAAATGACATCACCAGGAACCTAAAGTAATACGCATTGAGTACGAAAAGCGGTCTTGGGTATGTCTTCCTCGCATATTATTAGTTGGCGATAGCCCGATCGTAAGTCTATCTTCAAGAATCCCGAAAATGGGTACTTATTCTTTATAGTTACTTTATTAAACTACCGATGATCTATGCATATACGTATAGATCTATCTTTCTTCTTGAAAAAGAGTACCAGCGAGTGACTGGGTCTTTAAAAACCCTTGTTGAGCAATTCTTGTAAGTGAATCTTCGATTCATTTAACTTCGTCAAGGCCATACGATATGGCGCCTAAGAAATTGGGACAGTACCCGGTAATAGTTTAATAATAAACGCAATCTCACGATCAGGAGGTATTCCGAGAAGGTTTTCGGGAAAAAAATAGAGAAATTCTTAACAATCGCGATATCGGAAGCTTAACGTGTGTCCTCCCAAGACAAATCTACAACATGAGCAAGGAAACCCAGGCAACCGCCATCAAGTATCTTTTTGTGCTTGAGGAACAAAAATGATAAGTGTGGTTAACCCTTAGTTAACACTTTAAACTCAAAGCTCTCCGTCACAGGGGTTACAAGAGTACGTTTTTCCTTCTACAATTGATTATCGGATGGTACTTGGATAACAATGACTAAAAAGACATCAAGGTCTCGCATCTCGATGATACAAGATCTATAGACATATCACAGCAACTTATAAAGATAAGAACATGGTAAACCCAAACTGCGACTCCATGGCCTCACCCGCTATGGTGGCGGTTAGAGACGATTAAGTTAAGTCGTCAAACTTCTAATCTAACTTCTTGACAAATTTCCCCGCAAATAACGAGTGAAACACCCTTGAGCCTTCTAATCAGTGACACGTGTTTTATTATTATTAGTTAGGACTTAAGTTTGTTATAACTTTCCGGACCTGTATATACATATTAGCTTGGATTACTGAAGGAAGTTAGATAATACAATCACAATTTCTAATTACTTTGTTTCTTCCTTTTTCGTCGAATATGGTATCAGAGCTAATCGCTTCGATTCTTCGATCAGCCGTTGATGTTCTTCAAAGCTTTCTCAATGTTTCTCACTGGTTTTTTGTGCTAGTATAATGTTCGTTTGTCTCTGTTCTTAGTGAGATTGAGCTTTTCCTTTTCAAAGGAAATCTTCGCATGACATTCTCATATCGACTTCGAGTCTCAAATCCGTCATTGATGATCCAACTAGTCCATATTTTCTTCATCATTCTGATAGCCCTGGTGTTGTGTTGATTTCTCAATCTCTCACTAGAGATAACTATGCCTCTTGGAACAGAGCGATGTTGATTTAATTGTCCGTAAAAAATAAGTTAGGGTTTATTGATGGATCTATACCCAGGCCTGACGGTACAGATCTCGAACTTCTTCATTCTTGGATTCGAAACAACAATATTGTTCTTTCATGGCTCTTGAATTCAATCAATAAGGACATTTCAACTAGTCTCATTTTTGCCAATACGCTCATGAAGTATGGGTTGATTTATGAGATAGATTTCAGCAAAAGAACGGAACTAGAATTTTTCAGCTGAAAAGAGAATTGATGAATCTTACTCAAGATCAGACTTCTGCTACTCATTACTTTACCAAACTGAAAACTCTTTGGGAAGAATTAAGCAATTACAAACTTTCTTGTACTTCTAGCAGATGTTCATGTGGTGCTATTCGTGAATTGACTAAGTTTTTCCAGAGAGAATACACCATGTCTTTCCTCATGGGTTTTAATGACTCTTTTTCTCAAGTCAGATTTTGTTAATGGATCCTCCACCTCCCATTAACAAAGTCTTTGCCTTAATTACCTAAGTGGAACATCAACGCAAGGTTGGTATGTCCAATCTGGCTGCTCTTGATATTTCACCAGTCCCGGCACCTTGGCTTTTGCTACAAATGCCAATCTCTTTTGACTATGCCAAGAGACAATCTGCAAATGGTCAAGGTCAAAACAGAGATCACCCGTATTGTACTCATTGCAAGGTTCATGGTCATATTATGAATAAGTGCGTCAAACTTCATTGATATCCACCAGGTTATAAGTCTAGACCTCGTGACAATACCATTATGGTTAATTACGTCAATCATGATTCTACCCAAGAGGCTCTAAAGGAACAAAGTTTCTTTCAGAATCTTTCTTCCAAGCAATATCAACAATTGATGACCATGCTTTCAACATACTTGGCATGTTCAAGTGTTTCTCTTTCTGTTCAATCATCCGAGAAATCGGCAGCTTCTATGGCCACAGGTACTTGTATGACCTTTGTTGTGAATAACCACATTTCGTCTAGTCGTTACTGGGTTGTTGATTTGGGTGCTATTAGGCATATTTTTGCTTGTGCCAACCTCTTCAATTTCTTAAAACCGATTGATTCTATCACTGTAACATTACCCAACAATAGCAACCTTGTTGTTTCTCTGGCTGGTGATATTCAACTTGGCTCCAACTTGGTCCTGAAGGATGTTATTTTTTACCAGACTTTAGGCTCAATTTATTGTCTGTTAGTGCTCTTGTTCTGAATTAGCACTTACAGTCAATTTCTTGCCTGATAATTTCTTCATTTAGGACTCCAGCTGACAGATGATGAATGGCAGAGGTAACTAAGTTACAAGGCTTTATCTCCTTAATGTTACTACTTTGAACTCTAATGTACAGGTTCAAGCTAATGTTGTTTCAGCTTCATCCTGGCACCGTAGACTTGGGCACCTATCTTTTCAAAGACTTAGTCTTTTACATAAAGACTTGCATTGTGATTTGACGAAATTGTAGGGCTGTACAAAAAAAGCAGTGCGGTTTTAAACCGCACCGAATAATTCGGAGACCGAATTTTTGGTTTTTAAAAATCCAAAACCAAAAACTGCACCGAATAGGGTGAAAACCAAATTTTGGTTAACCGAATTATTTGGTTTCGGTGTGGTTTTGAATTCGGTGGACCGGTTTTGAAAAAAAAAAAAAAAAACTAGCAAAGAGCAAACATTGGATTAGTGTATTACAATATCATTGATGTATATAGTTTGCAGCTTCTCCTTCTTCAACTAAAATATAAAACAATCATTTGAACTTCATCTAAATAAATGGATTTTCCCTTCTATCAACAACCCGTCCCGTCCCGTCCCCCCCCCCCCCTTTTTTTTTTTGGCTCTAATAACAAATAACAACTCCTCATCCTTGTACCTTTTCCATCTTTTGACTTCTATACAATATACTGATATAGTTTTGCTACTTGTATTAATGTAATATATATCTACGGTGATGATTTGTTCTCAACACTTGATTTTGATAAATCTCAACAGCAAAGTACGCTGAACAAAGAAAGAAAATTACATATATCATGCAATTTGATTATCCACTGTGTGTGAGATCCACTATTGAAACAAAATCAAGTTCTACATCTAATTTGAACTTTAAAAACCAAAACTTCTGAAACAAACTCAAACTGAAAAGCTTACCACTGACATTAACAATATGAGCACCCAAGAACCGTCGCTGACTCGTCGCCGCCGAGGAGGGAAAGGAGGACCCAAATCTCAGCTCGTCGCCTCGTCCACCGATCTTCCTTCGTCGTTCCTAGTTCGTCTCTACTGCAGACTGCCGACTGCCGAGAAGTGAGTCAGTGAGAGCCGAGAGGGACTAAGGGACAACGGCTGGCTGGTAGGAATTTCGAATTTGGGGCTTAGAGTTAGAACTTAGAAGTCAGAATTTGGGGCTGGGAACTTTAGAACTTAGAAAGTTAGGGGCTTAGGGCACGAAGGGAAGAAGTACAAAAAAAAAAATTTATACTTGGCAAATTCGGTGCGGTTTCGGTTTAAACCGATTACTATTTTCTAAAATTGAAACCCGCACCGATTTTTCAAATTCAGTGCAGTCACAAAATTCAGTTTCGCTGACGTGGCATCGAGTTTCAGTGCGGTGCAGTTTTAGAAGCGGTTTAAACCGAATTTTTCGGTCTCCATGTACAGCCCTAGAAAATTGATCAGAATCTTCCTTGTTACATTTGCCCTTTAGCTAAACAACGGTGGCTTCCATTTGTTTCTCATAATAATATATGTTCAAACTTGTTTGCATCTTGCTCATTGTGATATTTAAGGACCTCATCATGCTGCTTCTCATAATGGGCATCGTTATTTTCTGACTTTAGTGGATGATTGTTCGCAATTTATTTAGATTTTTTTGCTCAAACACAAGTCTGATGTTAGTTTTGTCATTCCTAAATTTCTCAAATTGATTGAAACTCAATTTAACACTCGCATTAAAGCTTTTTGGTCTCATAATGCTCCTGAGTTGGTGTTTGAACAAGTCTAGTTTTCTTGTGTTGAAGGGCCACAATAGAATTCAGTGGTTGAAAGGAAACACCAACATCTACTCAATATGGCTCGTGTATTATACTTTCAATCTCGTGTACCACTCTCATTCTGGCCCGAATGCATGCTCATAGCGACCTACTTGATCAATCGCACTCCAACTCCATTGCTGCAGAATA
The DNA here is from genome assembly GCA_018132145.1 of Boehmeria nivea var. tenacissima. Classification (NCBI taxonomy): domain Eukaryota; kingdom Viridiplantae; phylum Streptophyta; class Magnoliopsida; order Rosales; family Urticaceae; genus Boehmeria; species Boehmeria nivea. The sequence goes on along the minus strand of CM030882.1, from coordinate 4,319,571 downwards.
AGACTCCTTATGAGGTTATCTACAACCCATCTCTTGATTATTCAAGTCTTTGTGTTTTTGGCTGCTTAGCTTTTGCTTCTTCTTTATTGGTTCATCGAACCACATTTGATTTGGTTGATCCTTTTTCCAGATCTTGTTCTACATGTGAGTTCTCAGGATTTATCTATGTCAACGTCTCATCGCGAGCAATCAGCGTTAGATTTGCCTTCCTCGGAAATAATTGTACCCATTGAGCCACAACCTTCTCAACCACAGCTAGATATAGTTTTAGTCTCTACTCATCCAGATGATTTCCAATCTTACTTTTGAAAACCGTCTCGGGTTTCTCGTCCCCCATCTTATCTCCGTGATTTTCATTACAATATGCTATTATCCCAAGAGCCTAAGGTACATGACTTTGTTAAATATTCCCTTCATCGTGTTCTTTCCTATGAAGCTTTGTCTCCATCATATAAACACTTTTTACTCCAAGTCTCCTCTAATTATGAGCCACAATATTTCCATCAAGCTATTAAATATTCTGAGCGAAGAGATGCTATGAGGGCCGAATTGAATGCTATGGAGGCCAATCATACTTGGTCCCTCACTCCTTTGCCACTCGAAAAACATTCGATTGGTTGTAAATGGGTTTATAAAATCAAGTGTAATTTTGATGGCACAGTTGAACGATACAAAGCACAATTAGTTGCCAAGGGTTATACACAGCAAGAAGGCCTTGATCTCATTGAAACTTTTTCTCTGATAGCCAACTTAGTCACTGTCAAATTGCTCATTGCTCTTGCTTGTCACTATCAAGGGTCTTTGACCCAACTTGCTATTAACAATGCTTTTTTTAATAGTGATTTACTTGAAGAGGTTTACATGGATCTTCCACTTGGCTACTCTGATTGTCAGCCGGTCTCTTCTCAGGGAGAGAAACTTGTTTGTTGCCTCCAAAAGTCTATTTACGGTTTTAAACAGGTCTTATGACAATGGTATTCCAAATTTTCTGATTCCCTGTTGGATTTTGGTTTTGTTCAATCCAAGGCAGATTATTCCTTATTTACAAAAGGGTCCGGTGATTCTTTTGTTGCTCTCCTTGTATACGTTGATGACATTATCATCACAGGTCCTAATGTCGTTGTCGTTGACGAGTTGAAGTCTTTTCTTCATTCTCGATTCAAATTGAAGGACCTTGGTATTCTAAAATATTTTTTAGGTCTTGAAATAGCTCGATCTTCAACTGGTATTGTCTCATCCCAAAGGCATTATACCTTACAATTACTTGAAGATACAGGCTTTCTTGTCTGCAAGTCTGCTGTGGTTCCAATGGATTCTCGGTTGCAACTTGATGCCACTTTAAGTTCTTTGCTCTCTGATCCTTCACTTTATAGGAGACTCATTGGTAGACTGATTTATCTCTCTTTGTCTAGACCTGATATTACTTTTGTGGTTCATCGATTGAGTAAGTCCTTAGCTCAACCTCGTAAGCCTCATCTTAAGGCTGCTCATCATCTATTGCGCTATTTGAAGTGCAAACCTGGTCAAGGTCTATTCTTCCCATCATTATCTACTTCTCTTGCTTCTTTGCAGCTCAAAGCCTTTTCTGATTCCGACTAAGGCTCTTGTCCAAATACTCAAAAACTTGTTATAGGTTTTTGCATATTTCTCGGTGATTCTTTGGTTTCTTGGCATGCTAAGAAACAAACTACTATTTCCCACTCCTTAGCTGAGGGTGAGTATCATGCTCTAGCTGCCACTACTAGTGAACTTGTTTGGATTCATCAATTGCTGCATGATTTTCAAATATCGGCTACGTCTCGTGTTTTGTTATTCTGTGATAATCAGGCTGCCACACATATTGCCACTAATCCAATGTTTCGAGAGCGTACTAAACACGTTGAGATTGATTGCCATTTTATTCGTGACAATATCACTCGAGGATTCATCAAACTTCTTCCTATTCTCTCTATATATCAATTGGCTGATATGTTTACTAAGCCTTTACCTGGTACACGGCTTTTCCCTTTGTTGTCCAAGATGTCCGTCAAGGATATCTACGGTCCATCTTAAGGGGGAGTATTACGAATGTATATAATCAATGACACATGTCTTATTATTATTAGTTAGGACCGGAGTTTGTTATAATTGTCCGAACCTGTATATATGTATTAGCTTGTATTACTGACGAAAGTTAGATAATACAATCACAATTTCTCTCTTATTTTGTTTCTTCATTTTTCCTCAAATACATTTATAAGATATCTATATATATATACCAAAATATTTGAACCAAATAATTACACTTACTGCTAGATTATAGTCTATAGATGAAGCATTACAAAGAAAAAACAAACAAAACTGCTAACTAAACAAGATTGACCGATATACATAATAGTTTGAAATTATATGTATCTTAGCATTATTTTTGGCGTGGCGTCTCCTTTTATTTGTTTTTTATTTTTTTGTTTTTTTGTTTTTTTGTTTTTTTTTTTTTTTTTGCATTAACTAGAAAGGACAAGCTATTTTTAATGGGTTTTGAATGGGCTACAATTCGCAAATATACATACGAACATATATTTACATCTATGATATAGACATAATAAACAAACGTAAATACATTTACATATTTAGATTCACTTGTATATAACGTATAATAGTTAAATGACTAATCTATGATAGATGGTAATTTGAGAGAATGTAAAGTTTATACAATAGTAAACGGTTTACCCATTGCCCCATTAGGTATGTTCTACTCGTCCCGTTTACCCCGCGGGAGTAAACAGAGTGAGGTAATGGGGTAACTAATTATGCAGGATAGAGCGGGGTGGGGGTGAGGTGGCAAAAACCCACCCCATTGACAACCTATGAATAAGTGATTTTTCGAAGAGATTTTTAAGGATTTAACCAAACTTTTGACTTTTTTTTAGGATTTAACTATAGTTTCATGAAATTAAGAATTTAGCTGTAATATACGTGTAACATAATATGTTACATATAACATTTTATGTTACATATGTAAAACATATGTGCATTATACTTACCCTTTGTTTGGCCCACCCATTTTACCCATTCCATTTTTTTACTTTTTTTAACATTCCTAATCCTTCAAATCATTCCATTCCATTTTTTTTTCAACCATTTTTTTCAACTTTCCAAATCCCTATACAATATCTAAAATCTCAACCATTTATACCACCTCGAAATTCGTAAAGTCAATCTATTCTACATTATTTTTCCAAATCATTTTCAAACAATTCCAAACCATTTTTTTCATCCCAAAAAAATGGGATGGAATGGCCAAAACGGCCTCCCCAAACAAAGGGTTATATTACCCATGTAACATAAAATGTTACATGTAACATATACACGTATGTTACGGCTAAATTTTTAATTTCATAAAATTATGACTAAATCCTTCAAACTTTACTTTTAAAATGACTAATTTCTTAACTGACCCTTTTTCGAATTCTTTTTCTGCTTACTTGTGTGGTGTGTTGAGGAAGATAACGGTATTAAGGGAATTTAAGGAATTAAACAGGTGACGTGCTTACTGCTTAGCATGTGATAGATTATGTTAGGGGTGTGCATAGAACCCGACAACCCGATCAGCCCGTGACCCAACCCGACAACCCGACCCGAACTAACCCAAAAGACAATTCGGGTTCAACCCAACCCTACCCGATATTTGTAGGGTTGGGTTAGGACTCAACCTTTCGGGTTTCGGGTTAACCCAACCCAACCCGACTATTATTAAAAATATAAAAAATATAATATATATATATATATATAATCTATTTATTTATCTTACTTACTATTAATTATTATTTACTTTGTGTTATGAATTTTAATTTTTTTCATGAAGATGCTCACTATTAGTTATTTTTGTTGATAAAGGTAAATTTTACTTTCATTTTATCATTTTATTATGTACACTACATTAATTTTTATGGGGTTTTTAAAATAAAAAAAAAAAAAAAGTCAACCCGATCAACCCAACCCAACCACTTAACGGGTTAGGTTGGGTTGGGTTGGGTTGATATTTTCGTGGAGTTGGGTTAGGTTGAAATTTTGTCAACCCGACATGATCGGATTGGATTGGGTTGAGTTGAAGGGGCTAACCCGTCCAATCCAACCCGCGCACAGCCCTAGATTCTGTCAATATTAATGTTTTATTGCTAATTGGACTGAGTTTGCCACACACAATAAATTTGGGGAGATTTTTGCGCACTAAAAAAAGTCGATGACTTAAGTGTATAAGGTCCAGAAGAGGACCACGGGCGTCAATTACCAGAAAATAAAATATCATATCATACCATAAAATAAAGCAGCCTTAACTAACGCCACCTGACCAAAAAAGCAAAATCTGGTCAGCTTAAGGTAGCAGCTGTTTGATCATTTGGCAACAAAATGGGAGAAACACCAAATTTGCCGACTTTCATGTTCCATCAACAACGCTGAGATTTACAAGACTTTACAGAATGTAGCAAACAAAAACCAGGAGGAGTTAGGTGAACTGCTTGAGCCATTGAGAGTTCACTGCTTCCTTCTCCATAGCATCTTTCAACTTTTTAATCTTCTCTAACGCCTGTTTTATATCCATTTTCTCCAATGCTAAATCAGAGAATTCCTTCAGGAACCGATGCGCTTGTGCCATGCCTCGAGACATCTCATCTGAATCGCACTCCCTCTTGCGTTTTGATCCCACCTGTGAATCATAATCACAGGACCAAAAATTTACCTCCAGACAAACTTTTATCATGCGTTGGACCACCCAACATAAAATGCCCGTCATACATTGGACAATCCATCCACTAGGTGTAGATGTCTGAAGAGGAAGCGTCATTGTATACAAACTAGTGGGGGTTCATCTCTAAACATCTATTAGATGTCTGTTATTATATCTATTTGTAATATAAGCCTAATTGCAACCCACTTAAGAGTTTTATCTTACTAGTACTTTTGCTCTTGTTTTCTATGTCAAGGTAGGTCTAGATCTAATATGAAGTTGCTTGCTATGCTGGTTGTGGCGGCCTTGCCATCGGGAACAATGTAAGAAAAAAGAAAACCATACTGTACCTCCAGTTTAGAATCATTTGAAACAATTGTGGAGGGTGAGAAATCTTCCAATTCAGAAGCCTTTTCTCTAGCGAGGGTCACAACGCTTTCAGGAAAATTTGCAAATTCTGCTACATGAATACCAAAACTTTGATCGCAAGCCCCTGGCTCTACCTGCAAAGAATGGTCACAAGAAGGTTCATGGTTCTACCCAGTTTTTGTAGCCAAAGATATAGCTAATAGAAAACACATCAGAATCATGGAAGAAACCAAAATAACTCAATCCGGAAGTCGAAGGTTTTGCTGGTTCAAAATTAAATCAGGACCTACCTTGTACAACATGGTCAATTTATGAGTTGACGCGTCGATGTGTGCACTAACATGATAGTTTGATACACCAACAAGATTCTTACTGTTGGGTTCGTGATTGTCATTTTCATTTTCATGAGCTAATGCTGTCAGTTCGTGAAAGTGGGTCGCAAACAAAGTAGGAGCTTTAATCACTTCTGCAATGTGCTCACAGATTGCCCAAGCTAAACCTGAGAACCAGAATAGAACCTGATAAGACCACCCATATACATAAACAAGGATCAAAGCATAAATGATGTTAATGGTGACATTAATTGTGCTCGAAGTTCATATGTTTGAAAACAATGCAGAAACTTCAAAACCATGCATCAATACTTTAGTTCTTATGACGAGTTATTTTTTAAATCAATTTTATTTTCAGCAAATACATAGTTGTTTCATTTTGTGAAGAAAAAAATTCCAAGTCCCATATTTTTATCTCAAGTAACTACCACTTTGACATCCAGAAAAATGCCTCTGAAGCATTATTCAAAGGTCTAAATTTAAATATGCATTAAATTATATTTAAAGCATCAACCATGTCTTACTTTCCAAAAAAGAAAATTCAAATTCGGCATAACCAAACCAATTTCTTGCTATTGCTACTCTATTTCTTTTCATCACCCAATAAACAAGTATGAACAATGACAGAACATCGTTATTAGTCAGCATGCCTATATACACATATCCTAAGTAAATATTTACATGCGTACATACATTATGACATATGCACGAGGTTTAGGGTTTAGGTATGCTTGTCAAAGAGGCAGGAAACCAGCCATGATACCAATTGTCTGACTAGAATTATATAAAAATAATCCTTCTTATCCTTTTGGTTTATCCAATCGATATCAGTTAGATATGCAGAAGAGAAAAGCAAACCAACCGAAACCATCATAAGTCGATGTTCCACGCCCTAATTCGTCAATTATTATCAACGACCTAGCTGTAGAACCTTTCAAAATAGATGCAGTCTCGAGCATCTCTTGCATGAATGTAGACACTCCACGCAGCTAACAAGAAAAAGGAAAACACATTTAACATGGTTCACGGGGAAGTGATATGTAGACTCTTCATGACGATCAAAGAACTATTCTAACAGAGAATCAAATAAAAATTTTAGTAACCAAGTATTCTAATGTGGTATTGAATAAAAAGATTCAGCCAGTGAGGAAATGGGTTGAAAAAATACACAAATATAATAAATTAGTGCATGAAACCACTATCCATTCACCAAGCCATGCTGCATGATTTATGCACTTTGGTGAGCTACATCTACACATGCATATAATGGTAAATCACATGAAAAGCGAACACTGTGACCTCCGTTCGTCAAAAGGATAAAATCAAATGATTATTTTCGTCTCCCTTGGCACTTTTTTCTCAAAACTTCTTATAATAGCGCGTTGTTAGCGGGTGCATCAATAGTTAGGCCAGCTCATGTGAAGGTTCAGGACAAAAAGTCTGATACATAAAATGATGGTTCAAGTTGAAGAATGTTGGAGATTCAACGTAATCCAGACAACAACAGGCCTGTCTATAGCTTTTCAAGTTGGAAACTACGACAGTATTTTTCAAACAATAACAGGACATTCTTATGAGCTTAGAACTCCTGAAGAACATAAAAATGACTCACTTGGCAGTCACCAGCACCAACACGAGCAAAAATGCAATCACGGACAGAAATGCTAGCTTTGTCACATGGAACGAAGCATCCAACTTGTGCCATCAGAACATTTACGCCAACCTTCAAATTTAAACAAGAACTACTGAAATTGTGACCAAACTTATAGATTCTAGGATCAGGGTAAACTAAAATATTTGTAGCATCTGTGTAAGAATCCGATATGCATAGTGGTAACTAGGGAGAAGCATAGGGATGAGATGGTCTATATGGAAGTTAACATTATTTGTAGTACAAGGTAAGTCCGCCATCCAATCGGTACAAATCGCCAATAGAAAAAGGAATAAGTTGTTTACTGAGAATCTTGAGTGCAAGTGTAATTATTTATATTGACATGACATTCGGAGAAGAGGACTAAGTATGCCATACCTGACGAATGAATGTGGATTTCCCACCCATGTTAGGCCCAGTGATTATCTGGAACCAACTTTTACCTCTCACCTGTTTCATTTATTTATTTCAGATAGAATGGGGGGGATCAGAAAATCTACTGAATGGGACAAACCTACTTTCATTTCGTTGAATTGAATGAGTACTCACTAGTTCACAATCATTTGGTATAAAGTTGACCCAGTCCTGCGCTTCGACACAAGGGTGTCTACTTCCTTGTAATATGATATCTCCCGTGTCCTATTAGTCAGCACAACAAACCAGCCTTGAAGAAAAATTAAATGAGATAATTAGAGTCAATAGCCTAGAGTAAGTTACCGATGGAGTAATGTCCGGTCTAGTGTAGGGAGTTGGACAACTAGAAGCCAAGTCAGCAAAACTAAGTAGCACATCTAACTCAGAGAGCAAACCAGCCAATGACCCGAACACCTGCACAGTTGAATTTAAAATTCCTTTCAATATAAGAACGAGAGATTAGGCATAAGAAAGGGAAATACAGCTACCTCTGAGAAAGTTGTTACTGTCTGAACTACTCGATTAACCAGTTCTTTCTGATGATTCTTGTACTCCTCAAGGATCTTTTGATACTTGTCCCCCAACTTCTTAAGCTTTGTGTTTGTGAATTTCACACCATCCTTTCGGGTTTCTAAGACAATGAACTGAGTCGTAAGCTTCTTTCTTATTTTTGGCTCTTCCTTCTTTGTAATCCTAAACACATGCCCAAACTGTGTGCCTTTATCTAATTTTAAAGCTTTATCCACAGGAAGATCAAGATCATTGGCAGTTTGTTTATGCAAATTGCCAATTTCACGGTCCACTGATTCTTGTTCATCTCTCAATGCAGATAATTCAGTGTCATAACTAGATGAAATCATGTATTCCCCATTCTCAAGTTGTTCAAGATCAACAGTAGCTTCCACCAGAGAAATAAATTTATTCAAGTGTTGATCGTCGGTCAAAATCTTCAAAGGCTCCAGGTACCTTTCCTTCATCACTGAGGAAAATTGACCACTATACTGTTCTAGAGCACCCTTAATGTACGGAAGTCTTATACATGACTGCATTTTGAGAAGATCATGGTAAATTAGATACAAAGAACTCTCAACTATAAGAAGTGTTTAGAAATGTTATAGAACACAAAGAAATATATAATTAATGTTAGCACGAAAAGGGCCTTGCATTATCATTATGGTATTGGATGAACATTCTGAATATATTGCTCGTAATAAGAACAAACAAATTCATCAAATCACTTGAAGCAATTTAGCAAAGGTCATTCACCTATTTATTTTGAAATAAACCGATAATTTACCGTGAAATGATTCTGCAGTAAAAGCAAACTAAAAGGTGCAACAAATGGGTTTTTGGGACATTATCTTTTGAATCACTGACATAATTCACAGACGAACAGATAACTAAGAGAGCGGAGAAAATCGAATACTATGCCCAACAGAAATATAAAAGGATAGAGATCTGGTTCAACCTGGTAAAGTTTCACAATATGCTGCAAGCCAGCCCTTCTCTTCTCAAGATTGTTTGTCAGTCGTTCAATGTCTGATATTCTTTTGAGATGCTGCCTCAACTCTTGGCGAAGTGCAGGATCCTCAACAAATGCTTGTACTAAATCCAGCCTGGAATTAATTTCATTTACATCTAACAAAGGCTGTTTCAGCCACATGTTGAGCAATCTCTTTCCCATTCCAGCAGTACATGTTCTATTCATTAGCCCAAATAGACTAAAATTTTTGTTTGCATCTGTTTTGCTTTCAAAGACGTTAAGTGCTCTTGTTGCCGCATAATCTAGCCTCATGTAGCTATCAAGATTGTATCTGCGGATGGTATAATTTCCATAATTGCTCTCATCTGCAAGTAGATCTACATAAGAGAGTAGTGCCCCTAAAGCGCATGGTGCAAATTCAAAAGAAGAAACTAAATCTCGAACTGGCTCAATAGAACCTTTGATTAGCCTACCAAGATCCTGCACCAAGTCCCGTGTCTTAAACTCGGCCTTTTTTCGCTCAGTCAACATCACACCACATCTACTTAGGGAATCGTACAAACTTCTCATCTCACTTGATTTTCCACTCTCTGCAGGATATAGACATTCCTTGCAACCAAGAGCGACCAATGCTGATTCCACGTTGGTAAAGTGGCTACCATCAAGAAACTCAGCAAGTCCGAGCACTCTTTTGGTTAAGTCAACATAACCTATCCCAATAGTGCAACTATTTTCACGAAATTTGGGTACTAGAGCAACAACAACGGGCGTATCCTGCATCTCATTGTTGGCAAATAAAGTATCTTCGAAACTGCTGATATTTCCAGGAGTTCCACTTTTAACCAGTCTCCAATTTGAGCCACTACCCTCATAGAGCTCAACAGCGTGGTCTGTTCTCTCCAAGAGAAGATTACGTGTAATCGTCTCAAACATGTTTCTACTGACACTCACACTGGAAAGGCTATCTGAACCGTTGCCCAATTGTCGCAAGGCTGTGGTTGTATGGTAGTATGTCTTTGCAATGAAAGTTGCATTTTCACCATGAGCTGTATAGTAATCCTGTATAGATTTAGCCCGTTTATCAGAAACAAAAAGGATAGCTAAATGATGCATGGAAAAAGAAAATTCATCTTGATCAAACCATAATGAACTTGACTTACGGAACCAGCGCAGCAAACAAAAGTTTCAGGAAGCAAGATTAGGAAGTTGAAATAAAGTGAATAAAAAGAATTATACCTTCACAAAGCTATGATGTAAGACGCTATGTTACGCACGAAATTCAATGAAATAGCTAGAGGCATTAGATGCAGACGCGCAATATAGGAAACTTTAAAAGAAAACCATGACAACACTTCACAACCCAAGACAACTTTTACAAATTAAAAAAAAATAAATAAATAAAGGAGCAAGGACCAAAAGCAGTTCAGAGAAGATCATGTTAAGAAACGTAATTATGTTATAAGAAGGACATAAAATTAGTTTTTGAGATGTAGAAGCAGTAGCGAGTACATGCTTAAATGATTTAAATTAGCAATAACATTCATGAACAATTAAAATAAAGCAGTAATACAGAGAAGTAATGACTGACATACAGACAAATAGTTGGAATCACTGAAACTGTTCAAATCTAAATTAAATACTCGTGGAAAAAATATAGCATAAAGTTGGAACATAAACTGACCCGGCGATCGAAGAATCGAATGGCCCTCGGGTCCTGAAATTGCCACAAAAAAGAAATACTTAAGAATGACATCGTCCTCCATTACAAATTCAATATCTCTGCCTTTTTTTTACCTTTTGCAAATGCTCATCTCATGCCAAAAGCAAATGCAGAAAAAGAAATTATGTATTCAACTTTTTGTGAAGACAATTTCTTCCATTTTTCACTTTCAAAGTATAGAAAGATATCAACTTCCCAATCTCACAGCTCTAATTAATAAAATACTCTCTTTTTTTTTTTCATTAGTTTCCCACATTTCTTAAGCAACCAAAAGCAGTGTTTTCATAATAAAATTGAAAATGCAGGACCAAGGCACCAAAAAAAAAAAAAAAAAAAAATCCACAAAAAAAGCCAAAGCAGAACATGAATTTCCAAATGAAGTCTATGATGAACAAACAAACAGTAACCCGTTTTAGCAATAATGACATTTTTTTTTATCATTCCCCTCCATTTCCTATTGCATGCATTACTTGATCAATCAAAACCCAAAACAAAAAGAAAAGGACAAAAAAGAAAAAAAAAAAAAAAACCGTCAAACACCCAATTAAGTCCAAAAGTTAGTTCTATCAAATCCTCATAATCATGAACCCTTTCAAACCCAAACCCAAACCCAAACCCGAAGAGGAAAGAGGAAAGAAAAAAGAATCTAACTTGAGGCAGTCTTTTGAAGAACGAAAGAAACCCTTGAGCTTGCCTCGCATCTGCCAAAAAAAAAAAAATCAACTTTACCAAAAAAAAAAAAAAAAAGAAAGATTGATCGCAGAGGAGTTAGGGTTTATCCGCGACTGACCTAATTTCAGCTCAGGAAGCTTGCTCTGTTCCTCAAAATTCTCATCCATCGCAAACCTCACTCTTCTCTTTTTCCTCTCCCTGTAAAATTCTGTATATATATATATATATATATATATATAACCGAGGAAGTTGGCGGGAACGAATGAAAATGGCGGGGATAACCAGGAGTTGGCGCGTAAACTGCACGCGCCGCGGGTAATTTCTTCGATTGGGCCAGCCAAACAAAATGGGCCCAAATCATGGGCCTGAGCTTTGAGCCCAAATTAATGTAATTATCTAAAATGGGCCTAAGCTTTGAGCCCAACTTAGTATGATTACCAAAAAGCCCAACCTTTAATTTCCCGCCAGCACTAATCAGAGGGGGTCTGATTCTATTATAATGAGGTCGTTTCCTCAGAGATTCGCATTGATTGGCTAAAAGAGAAAAAAAAAAAAAAAAAAAATCTTTTCCGTACAAACCAAAAAAAAAAAAAAGAAACACCCTAAATCGGGAAGACCATATCGATGGACATGGACTCTAGGAAGTTTTGTGGAGCAGAACAAGATTTTTCTTATTTTCCTGAGCTCAAACTAGGTAAAAACCCTAGCTCATCTTCCTTTAATTACGTCTTTCCTTTTTTTTTTCTTCTCGTATTTTCCATTTGATATTAATAACGAGAAAATTTGAGTGAAAAACAGACTTGAATGTGTTTGGTTGTGATGAGTATAAAATTAATCTGGATAATGATGATTATTAATTACCGAAGCAGCATGTTAGTGTTTAAATAAATAAATAACCAAACCCTAATGTGGACTTTGAAAGTGAGAGCAATGAATTACTGGCTGAATTAGGCGTTTTTAGAGGATTTTTCGTTTCTTTGAGATCTGGAACGGAATTTCAAAGCAATTATTCAAACAAAAAAAAATCTCTGATATTAATGTTGAAGCTGGGTTTTACAGAATGTTAAAGTTCCTTTTGTGTTAAATCCTATATTACAATTTTTTTTTTCTTAATTTTACTATATGGGTATTGATTGATAATTCTGTTGCGTCAGTTGTGCATTTGTAAGAGAGAAATATGTCCTCTGTGAAAAAAAAAAAAAAAAAAAAAAAGTGTTATATACATGTGTTAAAGCTTAAAAAGCCTTCAGGAATTAATAAGTGCCAACAAATCTGGGATATTCTTTAGCTATATATGGCCTATTAGAAGCTATGGCCTATCCTCAATCGCCAGTACTACTCGACTTATAATACAAAGCATTACTCTAATTTTGTAAAATATGGTACACTAATGTGTTGAAAATATAATATTAAGTGATTAGAGTGTCTTTTAATCATTTTTGCATACTTATAATATTAACGAGCTGCCAAATACTACCATAATATCATTCTGTGTATGTGCAAGGCGTGAGAGCTGAAAATAAGCTGGAAATCAACACTCAACACGGACTCAAGTTTAATTAATTGTGTTAATTCTTTTGGGCGAACACAACTTTATGCCTTGCTTTGTGTTAGTTAATAATTAAGTGGGTGAACCCGAGGATCGAGTTGTCTTGCCTTATTCCGAGAATCAGAGAAATTCTAATTAAAAGGTTAATTTGGATCCAAATCAGGCATCTTATCTTTATAGTCGAATATATTATTCCCGTATAACATGACTTCATGTTTCTTATTTTTTTATTTTATTTGTTTTTATATTGAACCCTAGAAACCTGTAATTTCGTCAAAAACCAGTTTTTCACTCCTCAGTAGTTCTTCTGTGATAAAGCTAGCGTTCCTTCGATTCTAGATTGCATTTTTTTTTAAGACTTAAGTACTACAATGTGAATTTTTTTATTTTTTGGCTCACTGAAGTGACTTTCGTTGAATATTATATCATGGGCATATCAGGGCATGTGGACTTGTGACAGCAAATATTTGCTTCTTGTACTCACACTTTGAGTTCTACGAGCGTTATATATCCAAGTACAATGCATTTTGAAGCAAAATTGACCTTGTTTTCTATTTAATTATTTTCAAAAGAAATCATGCTTAGAGAAAAGTGATGGGGTTTGTCGTCAATGTTGTTACTCAAATTGATCAAAACAAAGAAAACATTGTCTCATTGTGTCTGTAATAACACCTAAAAAAAACTAATAGGAAGAGAAGACGATGAAAAAGTTTGTCAATGCAGAAACGAACGGTTGAAATCTGGAAAATCATAGCAATAGTTAGGTTACTCTTGACTTTTTACTATATTAAAAAAGTTAATACTCAATTTGCTATTTCACTTGCATCAATGGTTTGAAATCTGGAAGTGTTTACTTGTAATCAGAGACCCAAAAAAAAATTCCCAAAAAAAAAAAAAAAGAGAACAAACCTCATATCCTGATTTGATATGGTTATATGAGAACTTAGCAAAGAAGTTGTGACAATCTGGCAATTACGTCAGAGACCTTTAGGTAACGACCCACCGGAAAATAAAAATAAAAAGTAGTTATGGTTGTATTTCTATAGGACAGTTTTCTTAAATGCGATGATGAATAATTACGATTCCAAACAGATAGGTTAATTATGGGAGAGACATTTATGTGAGAGATTGCATGAGTGGTGTTTAAAGATAGCAAGACTGATTATGACTTGTCATTTTGGACTTATATGTTCCATCCCATCGTCTTCCTCACTTATTATCCAAAGCTAATTAAAGAGACAGCTCAACAGCACAAGCAAAACCATTGCATTTTTTGTTCTATTCATGTTGCGTTATATATGATTTTGAGCTGGGAAATTAACTAACTGCAGATCATGAACAGAGGAAAAAAAAATGCCTCATTTAATTGGGTTTAAAAAAAGAAAAACAAAACAAAACAAAAAAAAAAAACAGAAAACAACAACGACAATCAATTCGAAAACAGGTAATAATGAACTTGAACTCTTTTCTCCAAAGTCTTCGTCATGTAAAGGGGAAAATCATTGATAAAAAATTAAAAAAAAAAGGAAAAAAAAGTACAAGTGCAAGAAAAATCATGCTTCGTTTTCATGAATTGCAGCATTTAATTTTTGTTTCTCTGATTTAACCTTATTTTTAAATGAACAACGCAACTACATAACCCTAGCTAGTTTTTATTTTCAATTCCAAAAACATTTGTAAAACAAAAAAACAAAAAAAAAAAGTTTTATAACATGATAAAGAATTAGTGGTTTATTAGTAAGCGTTTATGGAGCACAACAAAGGCGATCAATCGTTATGTCATTGGCTATATATGATGTGTCTGAAATGACCACTCTAAAAAGCACTTGTACAAATGTATTGATCATTACGAGGCCTTTTTAGGGCAAATTACACCTATTAGTAACATGATTAATTAAATAAAGCATAAATTCTCTCTCTTCGTGTTTCATATATTCTAGAAACAATGTAAGGTAAAATGATTGATGTTGGAGCTAGCTGAAAAAATGTTAATTACAAGACAGTTAGAGGCAATATTGATAATACATCATCTTGATCAGTTTTCAGTTATAAAGGCATAAAAGCAGCCAAATCAAGAGCAGACATATACCTAACTTGTCATTTGTTGATCAACTTCAGTCACTTTTCTGTTTGAGGTTGAATCACCTAATCTAAGTGTATAATGTTTGGCTTAATTTGTTATTGTATGTTAACACTTATACAGACTGTATTTGTGGATACATGACATGAGCTATAGTCATGATATAAGTATATACATAAATATATATATATATATATATGCTCCATCAATTAGGCTATATGTGTTTGGTTGTTCGTCAAATTCCAATATGCTAGATATATCCGTTTGATTGGATATATATGCTTGTCAATTCATTTTTTACACATCTGTCTTCTCAATCTTTTTTATGTAAATATATATCTCCTCCTGGTTCATCGCATCAAAAAAATTAGCTCCACTATAAAATCGAATAAAATTAAATGTCTAGAAGGTCCGTTAATCTAAAAGAGAACATATTCATAAGCTCACTAAATACACACATATATAATAATATAAATATATGAAGAAAGAGAGAGAGAGAGATATGAACTTAAGTGAACCGAGATGACAGAAAGAATCAGTGCATGTATATATACCGAAAGTAATTAAGCGGTGGATTGTCAGCTGGAAAATTAAAATCTGTATAAATTAATTAGCATACTAATTAGCCAAAGAGCCGTGCAAATTATTTACGAGGGTACGCTATTATATTGCAGGCCCACACTATACATAACATGGTCCTCAAAAATATGCCTGGTTGGATATATATCATGTCCCATAAAGATATTCTAAATGGCTCGCATAAAGGTTAAAAAAAATAAAAATAAAAAATGCTACAACATTGGACTCCATTCCTCCCCCCTCATTTATCTTAAACTTTGGAACGCTCATGTAATTTAAAAAATAACTTTATATATATATATATATATATATATATATATAAGGAATTTAGCAAACACAATTAAACCACAACCAACACATTAAAAATTTCAGGTTTTTCCATATGGGTACGGCTAAGGCTTCTAATTTGTGAATTTTCAAACCACTAAATATGGATTTGGGATATATAGAGTACCAATGGAAAAAGAGTTGAACCAAAGGAAATGAAAGTTGTACTTGAGTAAAAATGACTTTAGGGTTTCCAAATATGCTCTCTCATTGTCACCCACTCTAATATTGTGTTTGTACATTCATCGCCCCTTTCCCTTGCAGTCATAGTTATCTTCTACTTTGAAAGCAACATTGGTACACCCCAAGTATTTCCATATTATCATGTGGTCCTTGTAAGTAATTATGTCACTCTTTAAAGAGTCAAGCTCAGGTATACAAATAGAGAAGATAAAGACAAACATAAAGGTGGTGAGAGATATTTATTAAATAGGAAAACAAAAAGTTAGGGAAAATAATAATAATAATAATAATAATAACAATAATACTAATAAATCTCGTTGATTCTTATAAAATTTTACGAATATCCTTTAATTTATCATAATATAAAAAAATATTTATTAATTTTTTTAATTCAGTTCAAAATTATATTTTAGTAAAAAAATAATTTTTTTTTTTCAATTAATGTCAATAAACTATTTTTATTAAGGAGGGTCATGTCATATATTTTGGTGAATGGATCAAATACACTTTTTAGTCGAACAAAGTTATAATTTTAGAATGAATTAAAAAGCAAGAGAGGCTTTTTTTTTGTTTCTATTATCATTGTTAACAGAGAAATACTCGTAGAATTTGCAATAACTTAAAGAGAAGGTTTTGGTATTTTCTCAAATAAGAAAAAGAGTTGGGTAGAAATAAAAAAGATTTAATATATAGCGGCATGCATATTTGGAAAGAAAATGGGTGAGAGAAGGAATAGGAAATAGCAGTGAGTGAATGAGGGCTTTCAAAAGTCTGGAAGACTATTACCATTTTTCACTATAGAATAGAAAAAGATATATATAGATAGTCATATATATATATATATATATAATAGTCAATTTTAGTAGTTTTGGCATTTGGTGATTGGCTAGGGCTTGGACAAAGGCCTTCCTACAGAGGCAGTGGCAAGTACAAAGCAGAGGTAGAGAGAGAAAATAAGGGAGCACTACTTTGGCTCCATTGAAAAGCTAAGCAGATAAGCACGCATGGGAATGGGATTGAAACTCAACAACATACATTCTAACAATGTTTGATAGATTAGATAGACAAGGAGAGAGAAGAGTTTGATGGGTTTCGCTTTTTAGCGAAAACGACTTTTAAGAAGAAAAATATATATAACAATAAATTATATTTTGAAAAATAAGCCACAAACCCAAGTCAGTCAAACAAAGTGTAATAGCTTCCCCTAGCAGGCCTCACAGTAATATGCCCCTTTTGTGAAAATTATTGTCCTTTGTCTCTGGGGTTGGACAATGGACAGCCACGTGTAGGCCCAGCGAGTATATAATTACTCTTTCAACTATTATTATACATGTGTGTATATATATATTTATATATATATACACACACACTTATAATATAAACCCAAAGTGCTAAATATTTAGCAAGAACAACAAATTATAAAAAGTCTCAGCCAAAAAAAAAATGGAATTAATAGAAGAATACTGAATACCCAGATGATCTCAATTAATGAAAAGGGTAAAAAAAAAAAAAAAAGAATAATAAGTGTTGCACAGCAAAGCTTGAAACATGTTTGCCTGACGCACGAACTCTTGATCGGTCTGATAGACAATATATGTTTTTCTCAAAAAAAAAATATATATATATATATATATATATTTATTGGAGTCCATGCAATGTCATATGAGTGAGTGAGTAGAGAGAGAGAGAGAGGGGTTATTTGCTTTATGAATGTCCTTGAAATCTGTGGGACATAGCAAAGAAAACACTTTAGTTTGATTTTTTTTTTTTTTTCTTTCAAAGAAGCCCATCTGATAATCACGTGAAGTAGTGGCACATACACAACTCATTCACAAATCACAAATATATATATACATACATACATATACACACTATAGGACATGCGGTCTTTCCTGTCCACTCACTTCCCACAACATCGGTCTGAGTCTCTCTCTCTCTCTCTCTCTCTCTCTCTCTCTCTCTCTCTAATGGCCCAACTTTTTGATAAAAAGTTTTGGAAAAGATGTTTGTCTCAACTATTAAAACCCTTTCCCCAACTCATGTCTTCATGACCTAACCTCACTTCTCTTCTCTTTCTCTTCCTCTTCTCTTCTCTTCTCTTCTCTTCTCTTCAATTCAAACACCTACTTCTGTTT
The DNA here is from genome assembly GCA_018132145.1 of Boehmeria nivea var. tenacissima. Lineage (NCBI taxonomy): Eukaryota > Viridiplantae > Streptophyta > Magnoliopsida > Rosales > Urticaceae > Boehmeria > Boehmeria nivea. The sequence goes on along the minus strand of CM030882.1, from coordinate 4,301,369 downwards.
CTCTTAGATCTTCTTTCTCTTTCTCTCCGCTCTCCTCATTCCTACAAAGAGGTAAATATATGTATATAATTTTGAAGAGCTAGCTATAAATGCATTTACTGGTCTGATCTAAATCTCTTACAAGTCCACAACCGCACATGAGACACAAACAAACACACCCACCCACCCACATATATATATATATAGCACACAACATTCTGCCGTACGTATGTATGTATATACGTATCTATGTATGTACTATTAATGTTGACTATCATTCTCTTCTCGAGTTGTATATATATACATTATTCATGTAATATATATATATATATATATTATACATATATATACACTATCATGATATATATTGCTGTCTTTCTCAAATATGCTGTACTACTGATTTTACATTTTGCAGATGGAAAAGAAGGAAGAGAGAAGCAAAACAATAATGAAGTGAAAGAGACCGAATTGCAGGCTGTGGAAGTAGCTGATTGTCAATGTCCAAACCCCAATTTGTACCGTATTATATAGCCCTCTCATCACCGCCCAATTAGCCAATCATCTACAATTACGCCCACCGTAACAACTTAATCATTATATATATATATATATATATATATATATATATATATAGAAATAATGTTCAACTTCACTTCAAACACTTGTTGGACTAGTAATGGCAGTGCTACTAGTTGTGACCCCATTATTGATCTGTCCGACCAAACCACTCTCAATAATCACCACAAGCCTTGTCTCAACAGCACCACCCCCAATATCTTGAAACAACAACATTACTACAATCATTACGACACTATTTCCCTCCCACAACTCGCTGCTGATGATCACGATCATCATCATGGTTATCATGATCATCATGATCATGATACTACCAGTACATCTGTACATGTTGCTGCTTCTCCTTTTTCTTTCGTCTACTTGCCACCACCATTAACTCCATTGTTTGAGGACCAACACACCAGCATTCAACATTTTCAGCTTCCGTACAATCAAAACCGCATTGGCATCGCTCCTAACAACATTAGCAGCAGCTCGCCTCGGGCCGCCTTTTCCGTGATCGGAGATCCGATCGTCACCGGAAAAGCTCTTGGCGCGGCGGATTGTCCCGCCGTCGCCAGCAAGACCACCAACAACTCTAGCGGTACAGTTCCTATGGTTGTAACTGATCAGCATCAGCATGACCATCTGAACATCCCAATGGCGAAAGAAAGCGGCAGATCGAACAGGAAGAAGAGGGATCGCCACAGCAAGATTGTGACGAGCAGCCGACCGAGGCACCGGAGAATGAGGCTGTCGATCGACGTGGCCCGCCAGTTTTTCGACCTTCAAGAGAGGCTGGGATTCGACAGGGCCAGCAAGACCGTAGAGTGGCTGCTCGTCCACGCCAGAGCGGACATCAGGAAGCTCCGGAAGGAGAGCTGCAGCAAGGCCAGCGACTCCTCGGCGTCCAACTCCGACTGCGAGGTCATTTCGGGGCTCGATCACGAGGCCGCCTCGCTCAGCGGAGGCGGCGGCGGAGATCAAGAGGCGCTGCTGGTGCTGGTGCTGGTGCTGGTGCCGGTGCTGCTGCTGCAGGCTCGAAGCCGGCTTGCCCGAAGGCGAAGAGGAAGTACAACCGCAGATCGGCGGCGCAGCCAGCGAGGAGATGCGCCTTCGACCCGGAGGCGAGGCAAGCGAGGGCGATGGCGAGGAAAAGGGCGAAGAATCGGACCATGGAGAAGAGGCTAACACAGGGCGTTTCTGTGGATTCTCTACAACCGATGAGCATACAAGATCATGATCAAGATCAGATCATGATGTGCCGAAATTCGCATTCGAGGTTTCTTGAGAATGGATTGGAATCTGTGAGCCAAAACCTGACTGGAGACCACTGTACTTCCATGGAGACAGTACGGCCAGTACTACTGCAAGACGATGACCACCACCACCATTTCTACGGCCATGACGAGTTAGTAATTGGCGTCGCAGAAGAGAATAATCATCATTTGCCAGTGATTGCTGCGACGCCATTAATGAATGGTCACGAAGATCACTTCTGTGGTTTCGTCAACGCTGAGAAGCAGCACTGTAACCAGTCTTTGCTTCACAGTTTTAGTAACAATATGTCTCTGCACAACTCCACTAGTAGTACTGTTCTAGGATCCAGAATTCAGCAAGATCAGGTAATTATAACACTTAATTAATTACCACATATGATCAAGATTATCAGACATTTTATTAATTGGTCTAATTCTTTTTTTTTTTTTTTTAATCAGCATCAGCGTAACTTGGACTATCAATTCCTGGCCAAAGCATGGAATCAGTTCTGCATGAGCAGCCACAACATGTCCTAAAATGTTTGGTTCTTTTGATGATTAATTTGGTATGTCACCTGAAAAAGAAAACTATGTTCTATATGCGTTTGTGTGTTTTGTGCATGATTAATTAATGGTACGTCCTTTTCTTATTCGGGAATGTAACTAACAATTAAACTCATCCTTAATTAGGTTTTCAATATGATGCTACTTTCTAGCTATTGACTATGTTATCTGAGCCATATTATCGCTTGTCTAATTTCTCTGGCTTGTTTTTTTTTTTTTTTTTCCGTAATATCATTTTGATGCTGAGCAACCATAAGATATAGATTAATATTAAGACTTATAACTGTTAAACTAGCAGCTAGCTTTTCTTTCTTTCTTTCTTTCTTTTCTTTTCTTTTCTTTTCTTTTTTTCTTACTCATATATAATCTATGTTTTTCTATGGTCCGAATTATTATTCTCCCAAAAAGATTAAAGGGTCACTTCTGAAAAACGTAGGCTTTATCTTGAATGTGTGTAGTTGAACTGGTTGCTTGTGCTTTAGAGTGATGAATGACCTGATTAGCTTATCTTTTTTAGGAATGTGACTCAATGAATAGACACTTGAGAGTGATTCACTATCCACTCCCAAATTAAACCATTTTTCCTAGCTAATTAAGTCCACTAAAGATATTAAAGCTGTGAAATCCCTACCCAACCAATGATATGAACATATATACAAAAAAATTAAAATAATTATTATTATAACAAGAGAATTTTAATGATTTAACCAAACTTTTAACTAATTTTTTAGGAAATAGTCATAGTCTCTTGAAATTAAGAATTTAGCCGTAACATGCGTGTAACATATACACGCAATATATTACATGTAACAAACGTGTAACATAATATATTACACGTATATTATTACACGTGTAATATACGTGTAACATATTGTAATATACGTGTATCATATTTAACATATTATGTTACACGTATATTACGACTAAATCTTTCAAATTTGACCTTTAAAATAACTAATTTCTTAACTCTTGTAACAAAGCAATTACTAAAGCATATTTTATATGCAATACGTCCAAATCTATATAAGAGAGTATAAACACATGAGAAAATAGAAACTTAATTACATCTATAAAATCACTAAAGCACTTCACATATTATACTGCTGATCAAATCTAATCTACAAAGTATAGAAACTTATGATTAATTTATCGAACAATTATTAACTCAGAAAAACATTTATTCAAGTACCGCATCAATCGAATTTATTAATGTTTGATGCAAAACTAGAAATTGAAGGTTATATTAACTCCAATCAGAAATTCAATTCAAGTTTGCAGGACCACAAATATAGAAATTCTCTTTAATTTTGTGACATGGCTGAGAATATGATCTTAAGCACCTATTATTAATTTATATACACACACGTGTATATATATATGTGTATATATATATATATATATATATGTACTATATATGTTGCATAGACAACCAATTTATTAGCTTCATGTAGATCTAACTTGAAGATAGCTTCCAATTATCAATTGGAGAAATTTATTGTTAGATAATAGTTAGTCGGAGCCTAATTACATATATAATATTCAGTTTACGGCATGCACTTGATGAATTTTTCTATAACCTCTAACTTTCCAATAGATAGTAAACTCTTTTGGGGAAAATTAATGCAGGGCTTATATTATGATAATTGTGTTTATGATCATTTTACCAGCTATATATACAAATATTTTTTAAGTAAGAATGATAGGTCTTTTATATATTTAATAAGAAGAAGAAGAAGAATCAAGAAATTTGAATTTTTTCTGGTCATGGCAATTGATTACAGTTTAGTTGACCAAGTCATCATGCAATATTCTAAGTGTGTGTGTAGTAGAAATCTAGTATTTATATTAGTGACAAAAAGAATATATAGCTGTATGAAGTTGAAAAAGATAAGGTGGATATGATCACTGTCAACATTGTGGTGAAAGCAATCTTATTAATATATGGTATGCCAATCTTTCACAATATATCCATACCAGTGTCTCATATACAATGCACTTTACTAATATGTATACTAATCTTATATATTTTATGACATTAACAAAATCAACATGATTAAACACACTTGTGATAGACTTTTCATGATAGTAACGTCCATGTATTGTCTTTCACCCATACCAAAACTCATACTTCTCTATATAATTATATGTTCAAAGCACTGTTATAATTTTTTTAAAGAATTTTGGTAGCATTAGCACTTTGATATTATATGAAAAAAATATATATATATTTACACATTTAAATATCTGATACTCAGCTACATATAGTTTGCATCATGATCATTTGAAGCAGAAATTACATGGGATCACAGATTTCATAAACATTTTAGTTCTTCTTTATAAAACATATATATATATATATATATATATTAAATTTTCAAAGTTTGCCTCTAAGTGTTTGGTGTGCAATATGTTGTAAGATATGTTCTATATGCCAAAGTACAGGTGTAGCTTATTTTGCTAACAACAACATTTTCTACGGAGAAGATCTATTCCTAATAGAAGAATAAAAGGGCTTACATATATCTAGCGAAGATATTTTGTAGCATACCAAATTGATCATCTAGGTAAAGTAAATAAAATAATTAAATGATGAAATATCATGTTAATCGCGTCAAATTTGCATATATAGTTATAGTTTTATGATGATCGATCCTTGTACTTAATGCATATTGTGATGTTATTTTCGATGGAAGATATTTCATTTATTTGCAAAGCAACATGTGTATGTGTGTCTATATATTCAAATATATATATATATATATATATATATATATTTCCAGATGATCATCATGAGGTCTTGAAGGAAACCTAGAGATTTAAGATAACTTAAAATGAGTTCTCAGAATGTATATTTCTACTTACCAACACCTGATTGTTGAATGGAAAGAAAAAAAAAAAAAAACAAATCTAGCCAAGCCAGTTATTTTCTCTCTTTTTTTTTTCACAAGAATATTAAAATAGCAAGCTAACTCGAATTTATCATGAGATAAAAATAAAATCAAACAAAAAGGGGATTTCTAGTTTTATCACCTTTATTTAATCCTTATGATATAAGATAATTATCTTCCCGATTAGTTAGTAATATTGACGATGGAGAAAGAGCTTGGCGCAAAGTATATTATAATTGTTCAAAAACCCTCCAACTTTAATATTTATACAAATTGGAAGCTAGGAAAAAATTGTAGCAAAGATGTAATAATCTGTCGAGTATGCCTCTCCATAGTACTACTCCAAAATTTAATTTAGCTAATGCAGATGGACATTTCATCATTTAAGAGAAAAATTATATATATATATATATACATATATATCTAGAGATCTTATCCTAAGTTATGTTAATTTTCCTACTATTAATTCTAAATATATATGCATGCAAATTGATCAAACAGTAGCGTTTGCCTACTTTACCAAATGACGGAAAGAAAGAAAAGAAAGTAAAATGATTAAAAAAAAAATTATAACAAATAACGTCACAAAATATATATGTATATTATGTATCGGCTTTTTTGTGGTCCGACATGTACCCACTTTTTGTAGGATTAATTTGACAAAGCAATGAACCAAAGAGTAAAGTAATGATAAAATTGCAAGCTTGGTAACGAATCAATACGAGAAACAATAAATTTGAAATAAATAAATACAATTTTTTTTGATAGCCTAAATTTCAACTTACTAATGTTTAGAAATGAGAATTTAAAGATAGAAATATGTAACAAATTTTGTTGGTTCAAACCTCGAAATGATTTGTATTTTATCTGAAATGTGTTGCTTTCTCATTATAGTTCGTTAATCATAACATATTTTGGGTAACTTTAACCTTTTGACTAATTTCATGCTTTATATGCGCTTAGTCTTCTAATTTCTTTTCTTTTTTTTTTTTTTGGAAGGCAGCCTAGCTAGTCTTCTAATTTTAAGTGAACTAGAGGAGGCACAATATTATAAAAGTTGTCCATATAGAAAATTTTCAACCAAAAAATAAAATTGTTTATCTGCATCAACTTTAACTTCTAACTTAAATACTTCCTAACTAATAAATACAAAAGAAAAAAGAGAGAGAGAGAGAGAGAGAGAGAGCAGAGAGTAAATATCTTTCTTTTTTTTTTATCCTTAACCCATGAAATATGCATTTTCAACGTATAGAACTAGAATTAATTATATATGCAGCATCACGATTACGGAGTATTTTAAAAATCATGAAGTTATAGTAGTATCTGACCTTTTATAAATAATATTGTTGCCTTGAATATATATATATATATATATATATATATATATATATATATATATTCACGTGTGATGATGACTGCGAATGGCATACGATAACGCAAAAGTTGTGGCCATATCTTTACATATATATGCTGTGTTGAAGTTGATTGATTGCTTGTCATTTTGCAGCTTGGCTTCACTACTGTACATAGACATTGATAATTTATACATGTACATCAATAATATGTGCGTACGTGTATATATATTGATCGATATATATATATAGAGCATGTATATATACAATATATATTTACATGTGTGTGTATATCAGAAGTTGAGGCGCACATGTGGTAAAATAAATAACCAACCATGATTGTTTAGTTGTCACGTCTCGTGACTTGTATTGAAAAAATAAAAATAAAAAATAATTTGTAATTATAGTTTTTATTGCTTGCACGGTACGTAGTCATTTGAAATATACGCGTTGGCTCTAATCAAGTTCTGTTTTAAACTTGACTAAATGAATAATAAAAAGAAATGGTTACTTTAAGGGTGTGTTTGGTTGGTGGATGGAAAGGAATAGAAAGATAGAGAGTATTGGAAGGATGAAGAGTGTAAAGGATGAAGAAAATTATAATAATCTTTCAAGTTATTTAGTTGGAAAAAATAAAAGATAAGTAGATTGATAGTAATTATTTGTAAAATGACTACATTATCCATTTTAATACTTGTTATTAATTAATTTAAATGGTAAAATAGACTTTTTGTTGATAAAAAAAAAAAGAGTATTAGGCCTTGTTTGGTTTAGCCATTTAAACCATTCCATCCCATTTTTTGGGATGGAAAAAATGGTTTGAAAATGGTTTGAAAATAGTTTTTAAAAATGATGTAAGAATGGTTTGACTTTGCTGATTTTGAGGTAGTATGAATGGTTGAGATTTAAAGATATTGTATAGGGATTTGGAAAGTTGAAAAAAATGGTTGAAAAAAAATGAAATGGAATGGAATAGTTTGAAGGATTTGAAAAGTTGAAAAAAATGAAAAATGGGAATGGAATGGAATGAGAAAAATGGGTAAACCAAACAAAGTGTTAGAGTTTGCATCCTTCCATAAGAGGAATGACGCAAATTTGTGGGCCTGGGTAGATATGGTCTCCCTTCAACCCTTTTCATCCCTCATCTCCTCTTCCCAACCAAATAAATGAATTCAACCTCTCATTTATCATCTCTATCCTCCCACCTCCTCTTTCACCCAATCAAACATACCCTAAACCTAGCTAGTGGTTGCAAATAAATAGGATTAAGGATAAACTACCCCTAGCAAGAGATTGGTTTAATTTGTTGGGACCGCCTTTCCCAACAAGTTTAAATACGTATGAGGGTATTTTATTTTTTATTTTTTAAGATATAACTTTACTACATAGAATATAGTAGAATATATAGTGTATGGTAACTCTTATTAATCTAGGAAAATATAAGTACTATCACCACGCCTCTTTTGAGAATTTTCCTATTTATTTTTTTATATTTTTTAATATATTTGAACCTCTTTTGAGAATTTTCCTATTTATTTTTTTATATTTTTTAATATATTTGAACCTGGGATTAGAAGAATATTATTAAGAAAGATCAACATAATTAATAAGCCTCTAATAATTCAAGCGTATGCCAACCTCGATGTAATATGTACCTAATTTTTCGTCTCTTACTTTAAAAATAATAATAAGTACAATCACCACGTCAAAAACCAAAGACCTACACATAAAAAGTCAAATGAAAATTTAACATCACATGATTAAGTGTTAGTCCTAGATCTTTTTCTCTTTTTTTTTTTAATCTGTTTCTTTATCCCCTTTAATAATATAATGACAACTCATGAATTTATTTTAAATATATATATATATATATAAGTGTTAAATATGCATGTAAAATTAAAAGCAAAATAATATGTTGTTATTGAATATTTAGAGGGGTAGCGAGATAGAAAAAAAAAAAAAAAAAAAAAAAAAAAAAAGAACTTGGGTTCGTGTTAAATATATCCACATTTTTTCAATTCACCTGCAAAATATTGTTTAATAATGCAACTGATGAAAAAAAGTCACTTATCACTTATTAATGTTTTTTATTAATAAAAACGTGACAAGCTCAAATTAAAAAATATATATTATATATAAAAGCTATAACTTTTTTTTTTTTGTCTTTTTGTTACGATATTTTAAGACACAACTACCATAATGGGGAGAAGAGAAAGAGGAAATACTAATGCAAACCGACAAAAAGTAGGTTAAAAATTAAAAGAGAAAAGGATATCAAATACAGCTCAGAAAGACAATCGGAAAAACACGGCTCTCTCTTTTCTGTTATTTTACTTATTATTTGCTATGATGCAAATCCCCAAAGAGAGGGAAGATGATATAACATGTATGTATTATTTATGAGTATAAAAGAGACAAATAATGTGTGGAAGAAAGGGAATATATAAAAGGCACGACAAGTCAAGATCTAGGCAAAAGAAAAACAGATTAAGAGATGTCATGAGCAACTATACCAACAGAACAAGGAAAACCTTAGGCGCCAAAAAATAAAATAAGAAAAAAATAAATATAAATATATATACTATATAGGGATGGTTGTATAATTGAATGTATGCTCGATTAATATACTATTTTAGTTTTTAGTATACATTTAAAGTGTAAAATAAAGTATAACGATTATAAATGCAATAAAAAAATGGACATTGATTAAATAGTATATATGCCAAAAAAAAAATGACGTTCATTAAAATCTCCGTAAAGTAATATAATACATGCGCTTAAAATCTAACTTCATCATTTATAAGTTCATTAAAATCTCCGTAAAGTAATATAATACATGCGCTTAAAATCTAACTTCATCATTTATAAGTACAAACATTTTTTGAATATGTAAATTGCTTGAAGAACGTATTCCAATTAAGTTAGCACACGCTTGAGAAAATATAAGCTTACTAACTAAGTTGATCCTCCTATACTTTTTCACTGAAACAATCCAAATCTTATTTTTAACTATATCATGTTAAGTCATAGCTTAACTATTTTTAAGAATAATATGTTACTTTAATTTTGTATACGAAAAAAAAAAAGATTGATTGATGCTTAATTAAATAGAATTCTTTCTATATATATATATATATATGGTGATTGGGTGAGTTGCAAAAATAGACCAAAATTTAATAGATGAGCTTTTTAAAAAATAACAAATATTTTAAAATATTAAAAAGTAGTACTTGTTAGAAATTTTATGGCAAAAAAATCTTTAACACATTTGTAAGAAATTATATAATATTTCTAATTTTAAGTATAAAATTTGAAATGTAACAATTTATTCCAAAAGTGTGAAGATTTTTTTACATCAAATTCTTCACAAATGTTATTTTTTAATATTTTTAAGGTTCAGTTAGATAAATAGTCATTTTGAACTATGTGTTTTTAAAAAATAATCACAGTTTAAAAAAATTTGAAAACTAGCCATAACATAAATGAGAATTTCTGACAAAAATAAAATTACACATAAAAATTGCAATCAGAAAATTTCTGATACGTGTCAAAAATTTTTGAAAGTAATAATTTTTAATTTTTTTTGAAACTGTAACTAGATTTAATTATAAATCATAGCTATTTTTTTTTTTTTAATTCTCTATTTTTAAACATGCGTTATATTTTAAGAAGATAAAAAAAAAATGTACTATATATTACAATTTCCCTATATAAAAATTACGGAAAGGATATATGCGTAATTCTATACTTTTGTGCAAATTATTCAATCCACAGACAAATATATGGCAGTCTATTCTGTAAGAAACAGATGATTGAGAAAAATGTAAATGTTGAACATTAATTGACGACTGACCATATTTTTTTTTTAAGAAAAAATAAACGATGTATAGTCCCTAACAATCCTAAAGAAACAACATGTCGTATGTAGTTCCTAATTTTTAGTGCTAAAGCAACCCACTATACATAGCAAATATGTTCTTTGAGTTAATGGCATTGACTGGTCAAAAATAATAATCGGCTATTAATTTCTTGTCTTTTGTCCAAAACAATATGTTCACTTTATGAAGTTTTACTTTTACTTTTCTTGATTTCAAATTTACGTAAGTCGAGAAGCCCATATATATAACTTTTACATATGTCATAGTTTATATCACTAAATTATATCATAGTTTACATATATCACTAAATTATATTACTTTTACATATATATAATTTAGTGATATTTATAATAGGACTAATTAAACAATTAGTCATTTTAAAGGTAAAGTTTAAAAGATTTAGTCATAATTTCACGAAATTAGGAATTTAGCCATAACATGTAACATTATGTAATATAATATACGTCTAAAATAATGTAACATTAAATGTAACGTTACATTTAATGTTACATTTTTAACACGTATATATATTACATGTTACATAAAATGTTATATGTTATGGCTAGATCGCTAATTTCGTGAAACTATGACTAAATCCTAAAAAATTACCCAAAAGTTTGGTTAAATGCCTAAAAAACTCTTTATAATAAGATTGGATTTACCACTTTTTTTATTCCTGAAATTATAAACATATATTATTTAAATCTCCGACCTTTAAAGCCTCTCTAAAATAGTTCGATCTAATATATGGACTTCTTTAGCGGTACTCAATAATATGCCAATAATTTATTAAAATTTAATAAATTAAAATTAAAATACAAAATTAGAATATAGTATGAATTTTAGTTATGGAATAAGCGATTAAAATATACGGTAAAACTTCTCTATAAATTAATAACAACATGACAAAAAAATTGATAATTTACCGAGGCATTATTTTCTATTTATATATTTTGTGTCTAAATTATTTTATAAATATATTACTATAATTCCACGTATTTGTTAATTAAGAAAAACAATATAATGCGTAATATTATGTATATGTTTTGTGAATTCTTCTTAATAAGGTTATAAATTTTATAACTGGAAATTATATATAAGGGTCTTAAAGGAATTCTTTGTAATGTATTTGTTATATATTTAGTATTTTAAATTTAGCATGTTGGATCTATGATAGGTTTGGAAAAATATTATTAAATCGAGATTATTAATTTATCGAATATTAGTTTAAAAAGATAATTAAAAATTATGAGATAATTATAAAATTAACTTAATTGGTACACTATTTAATAATTTATGCCTCAAGTATATACTCCTTTGATTTTTCTTCTATAAACATAATACAAAAACAGGATAATAATTAAAATTACAACACAAATGAGAACATCGATTCATAATGTGTTAAAAAAAAGATATTTATCATAATCATTTAAAATTTATAGAAGTTTTACTATATATCAAAAAAATATATATTTATTAAAAATTTAAGTGAATATATAAAGTGACTTGTTTAGGGGCGCCGTCTTTATTAGGGATGCTGACACGCTTTAAAATATAGCTAATATTCAGAAAATTTAAATATATATATATATATATATATCTATCTAAGTATATAACCAATAATTACTTACTTGACTATTTTCTTAAAATTTTAAAACATTAAAATTTTATTTGTTGATATGAAACTTTTAACACGATTATTTACAGAATTTCTCCAAATGTCTTCATAAATGTCATATTTCCCTAGTTTCAATTTTTTTTTTTCTTTTGTCTTTTTCCCTAGAAGAATGAAAACGATAACACATCCGAAAAGCAAGGGGACTTGACAATAAACATCTGAATTCTGTATGACCCAGAAAAAGGAATAAAACCAAAAAAAGAAACCCAAAGGGCAATCAAAAGTTCAATTTAGTCCTCACATTGGGAGGGGAAATTAATCCCTAAGAAAAAAAAATCATCAAATTTGAAATTCATCATTGTAATGCCATTGCATATTGACACTATTTACAGCAAAATTCTTGTCTTTTGTTATTCATAGAGGGTACAGATTTTATCAATAATTAAGTCGCCAAATTAACATTGCAAAAGTGTTTTTTTTTTTTTTTGGGTATAGAGCAGACAAATTTGATCTCCCAGTCCAAAAGACAAAGAAGAGGTAAAAATACCCTGAAAATGAGGGGTCAGATTTGAAAATTGAATTGAAGATGACAAAGCAACAGTAGTGAAACCCTAGCTAAAACGCCCTGAACCTCAAGGGGGTAATTATACGAGTAAAGCTGAGAGACCGATGGATATCTCTGTCAAACATCATATTTTAATTATATATAGTTCCTAAAACGGAATAAATAAAGCTCTTAATTAATTAAATAGTTATGACCGAACCCAACACAGACACAGAACTAGTTAGCCTATAGCTTCAAAGATTCTTGACTTTGGACATATATGTATATATATATATATATATATATTTCTCTTTCACTGCTTTTGGGCAGAGAGAGTTGGGAAAACCCTAGCTAGCTAATAATATTATGTGAAGAAAAGCTATATAGCATTGTCAAATGTCAAATTGGGGGCCTATTTTTACTAAGTGGGGGGACAGCCAAATTTGGTTTCCTTTGCTTTGCTTTTAGCTGATCAAACTTAGGGCTAACAATGTAGCTAGCTGCACAGAATGCCCATCATATATATATATATTGAGTTGTAAAAATAAGCTAAAATTGAATTAGACTTTTAAAAAATCGTCAGTTAGGTAAATAACTATTTTAGACTGTATATTTTTAAAAAATAGCCACAGTTTCAAAAAATTTAAAAACTAGCCATAAAACTGTAAGAAATTTCTTACAATAACAAAATTACACACAAAAAACTGTAAGAAATTTATCACACTAGGAAAAAATTTTGTAAGAAATTTCTTATATATGGCTAGTTTTTAAATTTTTGAAACTGTGGCTATTTTTTAAAATCATTTTGTAAACAGTGTCTATTTTCTTAAAATTTCCTTAAAAAAAAAAACACATATTTTAAAATATAAGAATAGTCACTCTTAAAAATTTTATGACAGAAAATAACAACAAAATCTTTACACATTTGTAAGAAAAATTTTAAGTACACTTCAAATTTAACGAGAAAAAAATAAAACGTTAAAAAAATTCTACAAATATGTAAATATTTTTTTATTATTTTTTGTTATAAAATTCTTAACAATGGCTATTCTTTTAGTATTTTGAAACAACATGTGCTAATTTTCTAAATATGTAAAAAAAATAAATTTGCTATTTTCTACAATTTCCCATATATATATATATATATAATATATATATATATATGCTACTCTGCGTTCTCTCTCTTTTCAATTTTCCTTTTAGCAGGCATATTGTAGTCTGCGGGTGGAAATATAGCTCTTTCACAAAAAAACAAATAAAAAAATAAAAAATTATGTAGTGTAGATAACAGTTTTTTTTTTCTTTCTTTTTTATGCTTTTAAATTGGGGCTTGGGTTTTGGCGCATTAACCCCATTATTGGTGTACGAAAAAATAATAATTTTCAGCCAAGGCTGGCTCTCTGGATCTTGAGAGTTTATCCAATGCACCTTATCCAAAACCCCTTCTTCATTCAGTCTTTTCTTCAATTCCCTTCTGTCATTTCTTACTTTCTTTCTTACATAATTAATAGATACCAACTTCTAGCTAGGTTATATATATATATACACATATATATATATGGACCACAAACAAAACCACCAAATTGAATAGTCGTGACACTGTTCTTTTCTAAGGAATCTTTAACTATCATACATATAGTAGAAAGACCAAACAGGCATGTTGTTTTGTTCTACGCATATAATTATTAGTGTTGTGTAGTGTTCAGTGTTCGTATTCCTTTGGTAAATTCTATAGCCAAGATCTGACGCCAAGGTTTCAATGCTAGCTTGGCTTTCGTGTAGTTTAATTTGAGATATTTAATTTGAGCTAGCTAGCTAAATTAAAATAAAATGATGGTTTATAGAACAAATCACTAAGTTGATAAGTTTGCATCTATTGTTCTTAAGCTACACTTAATGACATGTATAAATCATGGTTAATGCGCGGGCATTAATAAATATTAATTGTAGTTATTTGGTTGAAGAATTATGAAATATAATTACATTTTCATATTAATACCTAGACCAGTTGTTCCTTTAATTTTTAATTTTCCTGATGAACTAAACGCATTGACCAGTAATTACACTAACTGAATTAAGCTTGCATTCAATACATTATATTCCTGCTATATATTATATGGTCTTTTGAGATGCTTAAGGAGCTAGTAAAAATAGCTTGAGCAAAAAATTAAATTAAATTAAAGAGAAAAGAGAGTAGTTAGATGATTGAAGAAGATTGATTGTCATATGTAGAGCAGGATAGAAGTTGAATTAATTACCTTAATTTGAGATAGATTTATAGCTATTTGTATGAAGTTCTGCAGAACCCTGTTGGGCGTGAATCTTGGTCATTATACTTTTGAGTCCTAACCAATACATGATATTTGTATAATTTCATCATTTATTTGCTTGTATATCTAAAAACAAAAAGTACAATATAAAATACGATCCAATAATGTATCAATCACATATATATCCAACAAAGTGGTCCAAGGGAATCAAATGACAGATCTTCAATAATTGACCAAAATTAAGTAGATCATCACAGAGAATTAATATGTGCATTTCCAACTAATTATCAGGTACAATCTATAAGCAAATTTTGCTGCTTGACAATTGACATGTGTATATAAGCTCATTCTAATTCTTACTTAAGTTGTAAATTCCGTTTGCTTATCTCTCTGGAATAAACATAACACAGTTCTTAATTTTTTGCTATAAGATCATTGCACTACTAGACTAATTATCATCGTCTAGAACACAAATATTGATCTAATTACTAGAGATTGTACCAAAATAGTTTTTCAATGTATACTTGGACTAGGAATAATATAGTCATGTGCTTCTGTAAACATGAATGCTAAACTTATTGACGCATAGGCTTTTTTGTTTTTATGCTTTTATATGAACTTTGTAAACATTATTTTTGGTCTTGAGCAACTTATGGCTTTATTACACCATAAAGAATGAACCTTAAGTTAAACATTATTTTTGGCGACTAAATGCTAGATTTTATCCAAACTTGAAAAAAAAAAAATGTATCGCTAATAAGTTTTTAGTGAATTATAAAACAAATGAACTTGTTGCAAGATGTAACTAAAATTATACTTCTGTGCTACTACCAAACAATTTATGTTTTGTGACTAAAACTTTTTGCCACATATACAAAGAAGAACAAAATGTTTTAGTTTTCATTAGGACAACTCAAATTTTGTTTTTCTATCATTTATGTCCTATACTAGTAGCTAGAGCCAGAGTACTAATCAAAATATGTGTACCATTAATTCATAGTTCTAATTAGATACAATCATACAGAAGGACACTATGATCTAAAATATGTATAAAATTATGCATTCTAATAATTTCCTATACATATTCTTAGCTGGTCATGTCATGAGTACTTATTTTAATGTCTAATTATGTACATTACGGGTATAGAGTACACACTTGAGTTAAAAATACAAATTAACATCGTCCCATTATACCTTTGGTTCTACATATATCTGTATTATAAGCTGATTTAAATTATTTAGTTACTGGATGTAATTTCTTAGAAAAGAATAGTTGGAGACTTTTAGTGTTAGATATATGATAATTGGACACATCAGATATGTCTAATCACAAAGTGTAAGGATTGGAATCCAACGGCACTAAAAACAAATGGTAACTATCATTTGAGGTCCAAGTTTCAACCAACATTTATAAGCTAAGTTATTCCAAATGGATTGGTCTATAAATGACATACTCTTCTTTTGAAACAACAACACGTGCAATAAGATATATATATATATATATATACGCCTGATTGAAAATAATTAACATCTAACAAGCTACTTAGTAAGGACTAAGGAGTACTAATTAACTATTCTTATATAGTTTAATTGGCTGAACTCTCTAACTTAAGGTTCGGATTATATTCTTACTGATTGAAAGTTAAAATGTCTTTACTTAAATCCATCTGGAAAATCACATGACTTGCTAATAACAAGCTCACATTTCACTACACAATTAAGGACTGCTTCTTATAGTTTAATTGGCTGACCCAATCTATATATCTTAAGGTCTACGAGAGAAAATTTCAGATCTCTTAAGATATTGATTGAAAAATTGACATATCTTCTCTTAAATTAATGCATCTCTATGATATACATACGCTTAAGTTGTACAATATAAAAATTAAGAGGAATATGGAGAATTAATATTCATTAACGTACATACCGTTGATCACCGTTGTGAAGTTTTCTCTGTTTTTCCTTGATGCTTGGAATTAGTACATATACAAGGCCATTCTTGATCATAATCTTCGCCTCTGGCATTTAGGAAAACCGACCACATGTTAATTTCATTTAGAAATCTGAATTTGATTAAATCATTTATGTAGCCGCAGTTCAAATCATTGTAAAATTATATTTTAAGATAGCTACCTCTTTTGAATTTATTCTTTCTTAAGTTTAGGCTCATGACTTGGCTTAGGGGTTGTGTGTTCTTCACTTTGAATAGAGGGTTGTTAAGAACAAACGCGTGTGTGGTGTCCGTGCAATCACAACTGTCCATAAATGTGGGTCCCAAGTGAGATTGAGAATAACCCCTCTGATTGAGGCAGAGCAGTTCTAACTTCTCTTTGTTGCAGGACCTCTAAGCTTGAATTTATAGATCTACGAAGAATTATCACTGTTGACGAAATTCCAACATCAACAATTGAAATTTGAATTTCTGACTTAATAATCGATGCAGTAACTACAAAATTTTATTTTTCATTATAAGATAATTGACTATTTACCAAAAAAAAAAAGATGTTTATTAGTTTAAAACATAATAAAAAATAATTATTTTCTTACCTCATCCAATTATATATAATACAGTCATGGACCCTAGTGAGGGCTTAGGGGCCCCCCACTTAAAAAGTAATAATTTTATTATAATGTAAAATGTTTATATATAAATTACAATAATGTAATTATATAGTTTTTTTTTGCTCTACCACAAAACTGATTTTTACTATTTGATTTGATATTAATTAATTTATCTCTCAATCAATATTATTTTGATCCATTAATTTGCTATTTTATTTTTAAACCTCTTCACGTTTTAATCTAAGGTAAAAATACATCATTCAAATAAGTATTGAGTATTGTCAATACTATTGACGATGAAATTATTATGTTGAGACATTATTATTATTATTATTATTATTATTATTGAGTGTTCATAGTTAAATGACCTAATTTAAAAGCTTGCTTAAAAAAATTGTACTCCACAACTTTCACTTTTTTTAGGTAAATAGTCCATTTTTTTAGTAAACAATTTATTATTTTTAGTAGATAATATACCAGCAAAACATAGATGGTATATTGTCCACTAATACGGTATAATAATGTCTACTAAGAAAGATTAAACGATTCACTTAATAAAAACAAAAGGATGTTGTCTACGTCTTCTTAAATATGATCTAAAATATAAACTACTTACAAACTTTCTCCATATTTTTATCATATAAAACATAAGAAATTAAAATTGTTATCTACTTTCTCCATATTTTTATCATATAAAACATAAGAAATTAAAATTGTTATCTTCATTAATATAAGTATTTCGTTGCAAATTTTAGCCATTACTGACAGACAATCCTAAATCCATTACTGTATATATGCTAAGCTAAAATTTGACCGCCTACTTAGTGACAACTGATTTTGAAGTAATTTCCAATTGTTTTCTAAAAATGAACCTCACATATATGAACATAAATGCACCATAATTATGCATCAAGGATTTCTTGGGTAATTATTCTTGCTTGCTGATGTATTCAAATATATATGCAAATGTACTCAAACAGAGTCTATGGCACTATAACTGCATATTAAACTAAACTATGATGTAGGAGAAAATATGGTCACATATATCAACTAATTTCAATATAATTTCAGTGTAGTTTAGTTAATTAGCTTAAGCCTAGTAATCTTTTTGACTAGTTTTTATATATAGTTTTGTAATATTATATATATTAGTCTCTTGTTGTGGTCGCGACAGTATATATAGTTAATTTTGATTGACAGTGTTGCTCATTCTTAGCTTACTTATCAAATAAAAAATTGTTGATTTTTCCTTTTTTGGGGGCGAGATTCTTCTCAACATTTCTCTTGCCAAATTAATCTCGCCACTAAAGAATACTCTCTTAAGCGCTCAAACTAATATATTTGTAAAGCTATCTAGCTAGCTTGATTTTTCTGAAGTATGTGGAGGTGATATTTCCTAAATATGCCCTCCATAGAAGTCAGAGCTCATAAACAAATAAAAATAAAAATAAAAAACGTAACGAATACATAATTAATCTTGAGAATGTCAAGGATCAGTACTACAAGCAATATTATGAAGGAAAACTTCTATGACATTAATTCATATTAAAAGTTTCTAGAGTTCCACTTTTACCTAAATGTTCATGAAGTTTTGCATGGTATATTATAAAAGTTTAAAACTAATATTTCACTAATTGAATACAAATGATGAAAAAACTGGAAATCAACAACGGATCAGTAATAACTAACTTGCATTACAGTAACTAAAAGTCCTAATTAATCTCATAATACTTCCAAGGACTTGTTTATAAGTTTTATATATCTTTTTTTTTTTGTTATTATGGTCACTACTCTACTAGTTTGTTATTTTGGCATGGGAAATACATTTATACACACACATATATATATATATATGTGTATATATTTATATATGTATTGCACAGAGTGTTAACCCAGAGTGTTGATCCCATGCATGGCACAGAGTGCTGAAAGAGTACTATTAGTCCAAACTAAAAAAGGAAACTAAGGAGATCCTAGTTTGTACAATACAATACAACTCAAATTTTAAAAGACCTGACAGGGCTATATATTCTGTCACCCTTCTTCAATGTCACAAAATTTTAGGTAAACGAATAATCAAAAGTACATATTTCAAAACTGGTTTTTACACACGTTCAACGAAGAGATACCTACTAATATATGTATAATATTGATTTTTGTACGTACAAATTTCAGGTGTCTTTTCTCCTTTATTTGCAAGCTTTTTTCCATAGTTTTTTTTTTTTACTTTTTTCTCTGCTAGATAACCGAGCTTTTTTCCTTAGTTAGTCCATGCATACTGTATACCAACTATCTAGTACTTGATATTCATTAACTCTATATAGCAGTGATCAAACGGTTCAAAGCAGTTAGACAGACATTGGGAAAAACAGAGTTGAACACTGCAGAAACTAGCTTAATTATGTATTGAACAATGTGGTTATGTCCATTGAAAAATCGCATAAATTGCAGTATCAAAAAAGAAGCTTCTATAGAGATTTTGATTGTATTATGTATATAGACACCAATACCAACGATAATTTCTAAAATAAATATTAGTGATACGGAATTTACTAATAAATATAAATATATAAAAATTATAAAATCTACGACTCTAATTGGCCCCTCAAGATGGTAATCCATCAGAAACACCAATCTTGAATGGCAAGTCACAAAGTCGTATCTAGTGGAGCGGCTTGGTGAGCATCAGCAAGTTGATATGTGGAAAGCAACACGTAAACGACCACTCTAAACTCGTTCCCTAACAAAGTGATAATCAATGGCTATGTGCTTCATCTGCGGCTGGAATACTTGCACAATGATAAGTGGCCACACTGTTATCATTGTACATAACTGGTTGTGATGACTATATATATAGTTGGACGCTTAACTCAGTGAGCAACGATGTGTGCCATTGAAGTATTTTGGCAGCTGTGGCTGTTGCTCGGTACTCAGTAGAACACCTAGCAATTGGGTGTTGCTTTCTAGAGGTCCATGAGATGGGGTTCGGTCCAAGAAAGAAGGCCCATACGCACTCGTAGAGGAGCGGTAAGAAAGCATGAAAAGACATCCGAGGATGACACCGAAGATGGAGACCATAAGTGCTGAGTCCCATTCAGATAGCGTAGTAGGTGTTTGGCGTCACTCCGATGAAGGGTAGGCGAGGCATGCCTAAATAACTTATTGACTGCAAATGCAATATCTGAGCAACAAAGTAGGAGGAGGTACCACAAGCCACCGATAATTTAACGCGATATACTAATTTGTAACCAACAAGATTTCGAGCATCATCCGATGGAACCAAATCCCAAGTGTCGTTATAGAGTAAGGCATCAAACTCGTCCAACATAGCCAAGCGCCAACTAGAATCCTTGAGGGCCTGGGTATTAGAAGCAGGTTCAACTTCATCACTAACAAGAGTAGATACAAGGCCATATTTGGGATTGGGTTTCTGAATATTGTATTATCAAATGGGTGAGTATTGGATAGATGTTTTATATAAGGGGATTGATTCAACAACTTTAGGAACCACATGAAATGTTGATTCGACAGAAGAACCATGACAGGTATCAGGATGAGAAGGTTCGAGAGTGGATGGGCAATGTAGGGTCAGTTAGTTGCAGGATGGTGAGTAAAGGCAAAGAAATAGCAAGAACGTGGAGTCGCTAGACCAAGGAGGACGACGACGCAGCCGAGGAAGAGGCGTCACCACTAGCATGTGTAAGAATAAGGAGATCACGGGTGGAGAAGATACCAACGAAGTCATAGTTGGAATAGATGTCAAACGAATATGTAAATTTTCTTTGGAAAGGAAACTAGGACTTAACAAATTAGACATAGCGAGAGGCAAAAATAGTTTGAACAAGGATACATCAAAGCAGATATACGCACTTAGTGTAAAGAGTTACCTAGAAAGACACATGGACGAGATTCGAATTCGAGTTTCTGACACATACATTTGGACGCAACGAAGGATAATAATGACAACAAAATACTTCAGCAAAGTAAGGAGTGTACCCAAAGAGTTTTTCAAAGGATGAAGACATGGATAGATAAGTCATGTGGTAAATGAGATATGTGGCAGTGACAAGTTAAAGCAAAGGGCCAAAATGTTAGACGAATAGAGGCATGGTCAAGAAGAGTGAGATATTGATAATATTGCGATGACGGAGTTCAATGTGTCCATTATGTTTGGGTGTATGAGGCGGTGAGTTTAAGTGCGAACTCCCATGGGTAGCAAGATAGGACTATAGGGTTAGATACTCCATTCCTATTTGTCAGTGTATAGTGTAGTGAATTGACTGTTAAAAGCCTTTTTGACAACTAGTTTTTACTTAGAGAAGACATCTAGAAGATCAAGTTTGCGTCTAAGAAGATACAACCAAACGTACTTAGTAAAATGATCGACAAATATGACATAATATTTATAACCGTTGTAAGAAAGAACCGAGAGGACCATACATAAAAATAAAAAAATAAAAAATTAAAATAAAAAAAACATGTTTTGAGGGGAGAGGTGAAGTCAAGAAAAGAATCGAAAAAAGATAATTTGTGGCTTTTTGTTACATTGGCATGAGTCGCAACTGAAATTTTCTAAATGATGACAAGAAATAGAAATATTATTTTATTAGAAGGGTGACCAACGCAAGAATACCATAATGAAAAGGACTCAACAACAGATGAGAAAAAAAAGCCAGGGGTGCTACTACAGTACTACTACACTTAGAGATGTAGTCCAGGCATAAATGTTATTCTTAAGTAGTCTCTAATGAAGAATGGCCCTCTTGCATGGGACACAAAGGACGTTCTCGAAACAAATGAGAAACATAGACGATTTCAATCTCGTCTTTCTTGTCACTCAAAACTCTAATTGGTGGTAGCAAAGGATCCAAACTTATACATATGCTATCCAAAGTTAGATATTGAAGTTGGTGAATACAAAAACAAGCCTATGGGACAGTAGGAGCTTCGGTTGAATTTGAAAATTAGAGGTGTCTGTGGAGCCTTTGGACTATTTTAACCCCATTTGAAAATTATCGACTTCTAATTAAATTTACCCACGATTTCTGGTCTCCAGCCTACATGTGACGAGGAGTACTGTTGAAATATAAAACTAATATTGGCCCACCTCCTACCAGCTTAAACTTTGAAATATAAAACTAATATTGGCCCACCTCCTACCAGCTTAAACTTTTAGATTGGATTATTTTACTAACACACACAAACGCCTACAAACATATTTTATATATATATTCCTAATGATTGAACTTAGCATTGTCATGGAAAAGGCAATATATATATAGAGGTTAATTTTATTTAAAATCTAGAGCTCATCATGACAATACTTCTTAGTTCTATTCCAAGTTGGCTTAAACTCCTTCATTCATTCTCTTCTATACCAAGATGGCTTAAACTCCTAGGATCCGATTGAATTAAATCACCAATTCATCCCAAAAGGTTAAGCCGATGGGAGACGGGCCTACAATAGTTTTTATATCTCAACACTCCCCCTTACATGTAAGCGGACCTCCTGCTCTAATATCACGTTAATCACCGATTCATCTCAAAAGCTTAAGCTGATGGAAGACGGGATAACAACAGTTTTTATATCTCAACAATTACTTACCGTGCAAGCATAGGCAAGTATTTGCAAGTGTATCATCGTCTACGTAGGTTGGGATAATCGAGTAATGAAGGCCAAAGGATCAGCGTTAATTAGTTCAAAGTTCGTTTTAGAGGAAAGGATACAGGCTGAGGTGATGAGGTCATAATTAGGATTGCTAAAGGAAAGGATTTCTCTCTTTAATATATATCATGTTAATTTAGTTTAGCACCTACGGATCAATTTCTGCTGCGAGAGAAGAGTTGAATATCATCAAACAAGACACAAGGACTATATGATATCTAACAAGTTCTGATCTTAATACAAATTTTGGCACAACCATGCAGACTTGAAATAATATTATATTCTCTCTGTTTGTATATATACATAATATGGTAGGAACTCAAAGTAGTATCACCTTGTAGACCTATATATATAATTAACTTTAAGTCATCATGTATCCACTAACTTTCCTGTCATATATATCTACAGATTTATACTGTGGTCCTATAACTACTTTTTGGCATTTATATACTAATTATCAAATAGCCTAAAATTCATATATACATTTCCACACTTCCTGCTAATGAAGCGCCTTTACACATGCAATTAATTAGCAAACAATTTGTGAGGAGTTCATGGCTTAATAATCTACACTAAATAGAAATCAGTAATTCATTCAAATGCCACAAATGTAGGCAAAATGCATAAGTGGTGAGTGGGAAGGATTTAGAAAATCTTAAGACTTCTCATACGAGATTTATTTGTCATTTTTCTGGTCTCTTTTTTGATATCACAAGTTCTGATCTTAATTCAAATTATGGCACAACCATGTAGACTTGAAATAATATTATATTCTCTCTGTTTGTATATATACATAATATGGTAGGAACTCAAAGTAGTATCACCTTGTAGACCTATATATATAATTAACTTTAATAGTTTTATATCTATAATTAACTTTATGCATCCACTAACTTTCCTGTCATATATATCTATAGTTTTATACAGTGGTCCTATAACTACTTTTTGGCATTTATATACTAATTAGCAAATAGCCTAAATTTCATATATACATTTCCACACTTCCTGCTAATTAAGCGCCTTTACACATGCAATTAATTAGCAAACAATTTGTGAGGAGTTCATGGCTTAATCTACACTAAATAGAAATCAGTAATTCATTCAAATGCCACAAATGTAGGCAAAATGCATAAGTGGTGAGTGGAGAGGAAGGATTTAGAAAATTCTAAGACTTCTCATACGAGATTTATTTGTCATTTTTCTGGTCTCTTTTTTAATGCTTGGATTTTCTTTTTCGCTATTGACATTAGGATTGGTTTAGAGTTGTTGTTACTGTTCTTTTTCTTTTTTCTTTTTTCAATTTTTCTTTTATTAAATAAACTCGAATATGGTGAGATATTCAGTACAACCGTAACACTCTTTACTTAAAAAAAATGAAAACGTTGATGGAATGCATATAAGTACCATTTCTTTTAATAATCGAGTGAGTGTTAATCACCAAATTATGAAAAGTAAAACAAAAATGCTCTGAAAGGTGAGAAGAGTAAGTTACCTCACGCTCAAGTAACATAGTTTTTTTGGCAGGAATTAATTATGCTTTAGCCCATATTAGCATAATTTATTTTTCCAAATTCCTCTATAGTTAATTGGAAGCCCACTATTAGTAGCCATTCCTGAAAAGATAAAACCAATCAAGAGTCACATAATTGTAGAAATGTATTATGTATTGTGTGCGTGTGTGAATTAATGAATGTATCAGAAATTAAGTACACACACCCATATATATATGGGCACTGACCAATAGAACATGTTACAGAAATGTACAAAAAAATATAGATATATATATAAGTAATTAGAAACTCTCCCATATTTATAATTGATTCTCCACATCAAACATTTGAGACAGACTTAATTTTGTTTGAGGTTGTTTGGTCATGACAGTTAAAGAATCTACATGTAGATGATGTATATATATAGCAAAGTGGATTTGGTATGCAATTATCATTACCAAAATCTGAATCATAGACCATACTCATGGAAATTAATCTGAATCGTGTGCAGTTGAAATTGAGCACATAACATTTTTTCTTTTTTTTTTTTAATACGAAACCTTAAAAAAAAAAAAAAAGATATGAGATTTTGGGCCCATTAACACTTGCTGTTTCATAAGATTTAGATCCAATTTACCAAATCTACACTCTACAATGAAAACTCTCCCACAAATAAGGCTTTCTTCCAAAATGCCACAACCTGATCATTTATTCATTTTTCTTAAGTGAAAAGAAAAAAAAAAGAATATCTTTTATCATTTTTAAAGGCTCAACAAAAGAAGAGAAATCACTTCTTTGGAAGCAACTAGTGAGATGCACCTATAAATAAAAACAATAAAAAGTAATAATTTAAAATAAACAAAATTAAATAAAAGAACTCCTGTTCTAGGATTAACTTGAATATTGAACCACAAGGTAATCAAGACACCAATTAACCAATCATTTAACATTTCTCATAGACTAGTTGGGGATGTTCCTTATAATGTTTTAAAAAAAAAAAATAACCCGCTCTGGAAAATTGAAATTTTCCAACATATAAGATCAATTTTCCAATATATAAGATCATACTTACCTTGGATGATCAGGATTGTTTTTGTTTGGCCTAACCTGATCATTTATTCATTTTTCTTTTTTGTTTGGCCTAACCTGATCATTTATTCATTTTTCTTAAGTGAAAAAGACAAAAAAAAAAAGAAAGGATATCTTTTATCATTTTTAAAGGCTCAACAAAATAAGAGAAATCACTCCTTTGGAAGCTAGTGAGATGCACCTATAAATAAAACCAATAAAAAGTAATAATTTAAAAAAAACAAAAGAACTCCAGTTCTAGGATTAACTTGAATATTGAACCACAAGGTAATCAAGACACCAATTAACCAATCATTAAACATTTCTCATAGACTAGTTGGGATGTTCCTCATAATGTTTAAAAAAACAAATTTAACCCGCTCTGGAAAATTGAAATTTTCCAATATATAAGATCAATTTTCCAATATATAAGATCATACTTACCTTGGATGATCAGGATTGTTTTTGTTTGGCCTGTTTATGTTTCGAAATAGAAAATGCATAATTGAATAAACTTGATCAATCACATGACTCTTCCTTCCCCTTTTCCTACAACATACAAAAATATATATTAGGCTAATTATAGATCTGTGATATATTTACATAAAGACTTTCCCATATCAAATGTGATCGTTTAATTATGAACAAAAACATAAGAAAATCAAGAACAAAGGAGAGTGAAAGAGAAGGCATATATACTTGGGAAAGTAGAAACCAAAAGAGGATTAACGTAACAAAACAATCGTCTAAATTTTTATATAACTTCAAGAGTCAATTAGTGTGTACTATTTCTTTCCTGACTTCTATCACCTTTCTTCTTCTTCTTCTTCTTTTTTTTTTTTTAATTAATGAGGAAAGCTAGAAACGTTATTTCAAAGCCTGAGTCTTTTGGAAAATTTAAGAAAATAGGACACTGTGAGCTAAAAATCTGGAGAAGAAAAATATATATTGATCTACAGCAATATATAGCAGATAAAGATGTAGTACCTTCTGAGCAAAAAAAAAAAAAACCTTAAAAACATAGTATTTAAACAGTATAATATATTCAGAGAGAGAGAGAGAAGAGAGAGGGTTTTAATTCTTTGATTTTATCGTAACTCGTAAGGAATCAGAGCAGGTTTGGTGTTGAATTGATGAGGAAGAGAAAGGTTTGAGGTTTGGTTTGGTTTTGTTTTGTTTTGTTTGGTTTGGTTTTTGTTTCCTTTTTGTAGCGAAAATCTTAGGTTATATTATGTACAAACCTTTTTTTCTTTACGTGACAGTTTTTTACGCGCTGATGTGTAGTACTCTTCAGAGACTAGGATAAATAAAAGGTACAATTAGATATCTGACGCCCCTATGTAGCTTTAGATCGCGTTGTCCCGTTTATGGCCGTTGGATTTAGCTCTCTCTAGATCTCTCTCTCTCTCTCTCTCTAATCCACTGACTATTTTGAATTTTCAATATTTTCCAGTTGTAATTGCTCGATATCTATTATCTAATGTTGTGAAAAAAACAACCTAGGTGATAGCGAAGAGCATAAAGATACCACAAATCAAATCTCAGCAGAAAAAATAAATAAATAAATCAAAGTTAATTCACACTTTATCTCATATACAATACAATACGCATGTAGATATAAAATGTCATGCATGTATCACACGCACGTATATCCAAACACACACACACACATATATATATATATATATATATATAAGTTCAAAAGTTCAACGGGAAAATATTATAACTAGCTACATCATCGCTACATCATCGTTTCTATATGTTTATGTCATGAGTTTGTGCTAATAAGAATTTTATTTTTTTAGTTTTATAAAATGAACAAAAAATGTACTTTATTAGAATTTTTAGTTAAAAAATTTGTATAAATTTTTATTCTGCAACTCTATGTTGTTGTTCTTTTGTTTAAATAATTTATAAGGAAAACTCAAGTTTATATATATTTTGTTTAATCAAAAAAACTTAAAGAGTAAATTTTGTATTAACATAAAATTCAAAAGACCAACATATAATTTCGATCAAACACAAGGATATATATGGTATTTATCCAAGTTTAAATTCGCGTAAAAATTAACTACCCAATAAGATAGAACTTATCCGCACTTATCCAGATAAAACCTTATTAAAATAATCCTTTTAAAAAACATTAATAAATAAATTACTACTTAAGATTAAAAATTTTTAGACTTGAGAAAAATCAATTTTTAAAGCTTAAATTTTTAAATAAAGCACATATATTTCGAATTTTATTTTTTCGTGATCAATGAAAGTGTTTTTACTCAAAAAAAAAATCAAAAAACAAGTGTCTTTCCCTTTTTTTTTTATATTTTTAAAGATTTAACTAAACTTTGACTAATTTTCTAAGATTTGGCCATAATTTCATGCATGAAATTAAAGATTTAGGCATAATATGTGTGTAACATATGTGTATTATACTTATGTTACACGTGTAATATAAAATGTTACGTGTAACATAAAATGTTACGTGTAACATATTATGTTACACGCATGTTACACTAAATCCTTAATTTTATGAAACTATGACTAAATTCTTCAAATTTTACCTTTAAAATGGTTAATTTCTTATTGGCCTTTTTTTTCATTTGTTTTATTTTTTAATTTTTTAATTTTTTGCATATGAAAAATTTCAAAAATGCATCATATTTTTTTTTTTAAATTGCTCAGAATGTCAAAAGTAAACCTGTTTTTTCACTTTTTGTCAACATTAATTCAATATACATTTGTCATGTTATCAGAATATACAAGAATATTATTGTATTTTCAAAAGGACGATTGAACTTGTATAGATATTGACATTGTTAGGAGATCTAGTAGCAGACTCATTTCAAAAGGTCTAAAATGTACGAGTCTCTGCATTACTAGTGAAATTCGCTGTATTCTAGCTAGTACGTTTAGGGTTATCAAGATACATTTCCAAAAAAAAAAAAAATAAGAAAACTTCAAAGCCATTGATTTAGCTGAATCAAAAGCTGTTTCCAATAACTTACAGCATCGATCCTGTTGCTTATTGTAAAATCTCCCAAATTTAAGATATTTAAGGTCACATTTTATTGTAAATTTGATTTTTTATTAATATTAGTATTATAATAGAAATACATAAACTTTAAAATATTTTTATTCGGTATATTAATATTATTACTATATAAACTTGTTTGATTTAATTGTTCAATCCTATATAATATGTGTACCTCCTGATATGGTACTCGAACGATGACGATGTCCTAACAAAATCTTTCGAATAGAAATTAGATCATATATCTGTACGGACTACATTAGACTCATAAATATCAAATCAAAGCTAGATCAAAATAAAGGTTGCACTTTTTTAATGACATTTTTACTTTTTAGCCCCCAACAAAACAAAGATTGCCAATGGAACAAAATGCTTCTTCCCTTAATTACTTGTAATAATTAAGCTAGCTAATCAGGATAACAAAATGTCTCTTGCCTTATTACTTATAATCATTGAGCTAGCCAAAAAGGATCTCTTCAAATTATTAATATTATTACGGGTCAAGTAAATGGTCATTTCGTGCGTTTTTAAAAAATAATCACAGTTTCAAAAAATTTAAAAGATAGCCCTTTTTCTGTAAGAAATTTCTGATAATAACAAAAATACACATAAAAATACTGTCAAAAATTTCTGACACTAGACAAAAATTTTGTAAGAAATTTCTTACATGACTAATTTTTAAATTTTTCGAAACTGTGACTACTTTTTAAAATCATTTTGTAAACGGTGGCTATTTTCTTAAAATTCTCTATTATTATTATTATTATTATTATTATTATGTTGCATTTTCATCATGCTTCTGGTATTGGCACATACACTTAGCAACAACAATTTCACTTTTTCTGTTTGAATTTGATGAAGAGTTACTTAATTTACGTTCACTATACTACTTATGCATAAAGCAGATTCAGACGAAAATACAAACAATAATTAAATTAATTAATTAAATTGAGTTACCTGGTTTATATTATTCAATCATGTTTTGAAACAACATGATTGATCTGCTAAATGAATTGAGTCAATTGCCAAGCTACAAGGATGAATTGTATAACTGGCCATCTCTGTTACACAAAATCACTTTCAAGTGTGAGCAAAGTCCAAAGTCAAAATTGACAGTAAGAACAAGTTAATTACAGACTCCGAACCTTCCTCACAGACTTTAAGGCCTACGCTGCGACGTGTCACACAAAATGGAGAATTGTAATATATATATATAATATATATATATATATAAATATACAAACAAACAAACCACCACCTACTCTACATGTCACCAAATAATTTATGTCTAAGTAAGCTTATAATATAAAAGGAGTACAAATTATAATGGGAAATCTGAAAAATGCCACTCTTATAACTTGTTTTGAAAAATATCATTAAAAAAAATACAATTCATATCACCTTTTAATTTAATTATGAATTTGATCAAATTAATATTATTTTTTTTTATAAATGAGAAAGGCAAAAAAAAGAGACAACAAAGTACTTGGTGATAAAAAAAAAATAATTTGAATGCCATGAGATCAACACAAACGAAAATATTCGTAAAAAATCTCCCCAGAAAAACAGCAGCCCAAATTAATTGATAATATTGGGCCGAGCCTTTGG
Source organism: Boehmeria nivea var. tenacissima (assembly GCA_018132145.1). NCBI lineage: Eukaryota > Viridiplantae > Streptophyta > Magnoliopsida > Rosales > Urticaceae > Boehmeria > Boehmeria nivea. Next base: position 4,271,038 of record CM030882.1, on the reverse strand, counting down.
AAAATTGGCCTACGTCATCACTAGCCCATCTAATGTGTATCGGCTTTGTTTTAAGAGTTGGGGGCCCAGTTTGTCTATAACTCGGTGACCCTTTCATAAACGAAATCCCCTAAAACCACACCACACAACCAAATAAAACCAAAAAAAAAAAAACCAAAACAAAACAAAACAAAAAAAAAAAAAAAAAAAAAACAACAACACAAACAGCACAAACAAACAAACTAATTAACATACAGTAAAAATAGCTTAATTATTACTAGTTAATTCCGCACTTAAGTCCAGTTAAAAGAACTCAGTAATCTTCTAGCTAGCTAGGAACGAATTAAGCATAAGAGAAAAACAAAATATAAAGATGATGATATTTTTTAAAAAATTTCTGTCAAATGTTATAGTTATAGGATATATATATAAAAGTAGCTAATTGGTGAGGATAGAAAGAAACCAGGCCTACAACATGGAACATTACATATGACTATGACATTGCTAATTATACAATTAATCTAGAAAATTAGCATGACAGTCCATTTATATGTAGTATTAATCAAAGGATAAACTTGTTACCTGTTTATTATTATTACAGGAGAAACTGATCTCTTTAAGCTTAATTTGGGCATATGAAGGCGTTGGGTTCAACTTTGGCCTTCCGATATATATAGCTTTTATGTTGTGATGATCTGAGTCATATAATATAAAAAGCAACAGAATAAAACTTTAAACAATAAACTAACAATATTACGAAACCAAAATGAAAAAGAAAAAGTTCACATACATATATATATATATATATAGAGAGAGAGAGAGAGAGAGAGAGAGAGGTGTATATATTGTCTTGAAATAATGGAAATTTTGAGGAAGAGAAGAAAAATTACCTATCGGAGGAGGGACAATCACGCATATCATGCATTGCAAATGTAAAAATGTAATTACAACCACATATAATATTGGAGAGAATCAATATCATCAGATTCAGTATATGTAGGGGGATGAGTAGTAGTGTACTATGGTAACCCAAAGTGGCAAGTAAAAGAAACCTTACACTAATCATTTATAAACTCAACTAGTACTCTCTAGTCTCTACTCTTAATTATTTCTTTCTTTTCCTCTTTCTTGATTTGATATATATATATATATGTATGTGCGTGTGTGTGTGTATGCCTTGAAGAGGTAGTACAACTGAAGAAAGAACCAAAATAAGCTCCAGTACGGAAAATATCGGAGGCTAAGGTTTCTGTAGAAGAAGAAGAAATAAAGAAATAAAAAGAAGACGCACGTTGTAACTGGCAGTTCTTGGAATTTTAAACTGAGCAGTTGAACAGTAATTACACATGTATTATACACTTTAGTAGTAGTCCATGTTTGAGTTTTGACACAAAATTACTTTTCAGTTCCTCTAATCTCTTTTCGCAGGTAATTAATTATAAAGCCTAGCTATCAACATCAATCTTTTTCTCTCTGTTATATATATATATATATATAAATTCAGGAGAGAGTTAGAAACTAACTCCTTGTTTATAGGGGCTATTTTGACCATTTCATCTCATTTTTCAGATAGAAAAAATAGTTTGAAAATAATTTAGAATGATTTGAAAATAATTTGTAAAAATGATATAAAAATAGTTTGACTTTACTAATTTCAAAGTGATATGAATAATTGAGATTTAAAAATATTATATAAGGATTTGAAAAATAAAAAAAAATAATTGAAAAAAATAGAATGAAATAGAACAATTTAGAAGATTAAAAAAGTTAAAAAAAATAAAAAATTAGAATTGAATGGAATAGGTAAAATGAGTAATTCAAACAAATGATAAAGTTAAAAAAGACATATTTTAATAAGAGTGGTAATAAAGTAAAAATTAAAAAAATTAGAGAAGATTATTCAAAATAAATGTTAAAAAAATTTAAAATTTAAAATCATGAATCATAAATTATAATGGATCAATTTAGGCAAGAAAGGCTGGACTCCTAAGCCTAAACTGGCTCCGCATGACATAATATAATATAATAGAAAAAGAAAAGTAATTGGTTAAGAGTTGGTTAATGATTATGGCTTGACTTAATCTAGAATTTTTTTTTTCTCGAAAAATTAGCAAGCCTAGTACAACTTAGTTAGCGCAAAGCTCAAACAGCTGTTAGCATGTTAATTGTTAACGCTATAAATAAGTACATTTCAATATAATCAGCAATCATTGACGCTTAAGTCAATGTACTACAAATTCGTCTAATTAAATCTATATTATTGCACATTGGGCTCATATTAAGGATCACTATTAATTATATATAATTATATATATCCGAGAGTTAGATACTGTAAGAAGATTGATGTCTTAGTTTGAATACATTTTCTTCAATATAAAAGTATATAATAATGTAGTAAGAGTATATAGGCGAATTATTCCATACTTTATTACTCCCTATTAATTTTGTACGGAGGTTCACTTTAATAATGGAGATTAAGGTCTATCGTTTGACTTGTAATAAAACGTTTCAACATGTAATTATGTGTATTGTTCAAAAAAAATATATCACTATTATAAAAAATTTACATATTGAAATTTATGGTGACTAATATTAGTATCTATTAAAATATAGGTAAGTTACATAAATAGTTATTTTGTATTGTTTATTTTTAAAAATAATCACAGTTTTAAAAAACTTAAAAATTAGTCATAAAATTATAAGAAATTTTTACAATAATTAGACAAAAATTTTGTCAAAAATTTCGTACATAATTAGTTTTTAAATTTTTTGAAACTGTGACTATTTTTTTAAATTATTTTGTAAACAGTGACTATTTTCTTAAAATTCCCTTAAAATATTGAAAAACTAAAAAATCTTAGTCACATAAACTCAATTTGGTATGACTTTTTGGTAATAATAGATGTCATAATTAAAACGAAGGTAAATTATACGGTAAAACTATAATAATATTTAAGTTTGACTAAAAAAATTATTTAGTCACAATATTTTTCTTTATAGTTATTAATAATAATAATAATATTATTATTATTTTGTAATGTATGTGGTGGTATTTAGTATCATGGTCCTTTGATCTCCTTCTAAACGATTTAGCACTTAGCAGCTAATCCTTTTAAACAGAGAATCACGTATGAAATAAATTTTTTAATCACAATTTTTTTGGAGTGCAAGTGTAAACATATATATATAAAGGTTCGTCAAATAGCAATGTCATTAGATTAGTCTTCTTTCTTGATCCCAATAAACCCTTGCATGAATTTTTAAAAAACTACACAATATTAGCATTAAATTTACCTTCGTATAAATTTATTTTTGGAGTTGGAGCAAGTATAACAATAGGAAATGCTGAAGCATTATTGGCTTATTAATAATATATTAGAATACTAATATAACAATATGAAATCATGAAGAACACAACCTTTTTTTTTTTCTTTTTTTGAATCTTTTTTTGAAGGACTCAGTACTAGACAAGCAATCAAGGATGTCTATTCCAAAAGTTTTTTTTTTTTTTTAATGGCCTGTATCCATGTTGGATCTTGCTTTTTGTTAGCATTTTGACCAAATTCATGAGGAAGACCACACTTTGGAATTTCCTTAGATCATCTATAAGACATGGCATGGCAAAAGTGAAAATAAAAGCTCTGAAAGAAGAATTATTAGTCCACATTTTCAGCCATAGATAGCCTCAGGCATAGCTAGCTCAGCTACAATTACAATATTCATTGAATTTGAATATATATATATATATACACATATATATATATAGCCGAATTACCCAATTATTTAGCTATATAAAATGTAGAAGATAATTAGTTCAACTTCAAGTTGATGGATAAAGTTTTCCATATCTGAGTAGAGATATAGTTGTTAGTTTTGGTAAGGTTTGTACAGTTTTTTCTTCCTCAAATTATGCCTGAAGGTTTGGAGATTTGTCCAATGGTTAATTAATGTGACGGAATTTAATTCCTTCTACCTTATTTATTTTGCCACAGTTTTTGTCCTTATCTTGTGTTGTGTAGCAAAAGCAAATTCTACTAAACACAGTTAAATAGTAATAGTAATAATAAAAAAAATTATCTGATTGCACCAGTAGTCCACTAACTATGGGACAGCCTGTCAATGTGGCAAATCATCAGATTTTGTATCATGTGATGTGATGGTGATTAAACTATTTAGTTATGAAGAGAGAGTTTTTTTTTTTTTGGCTGGAAGTTATGAAGAGAGAGATAGAGAGAGTAAAAGAGAAAAAAAAAATCTGGAGTGAGAGATTTTTACAACAGTTGTTCATAAAGGACTGTCACGTCCACTCTTTGGGTTTAAACGTCATACTTCCGTAGAAAGTGTGATCAAGATAAGGAGGACATCTCGGAAAGATTTCTATTTTCTTTTTCTTTTTTTTTTAAAATAAAAAATTGGAAATGTTTTTATTATTTTATTTTTAAAATTTTTAAAAATATAAATTATATTTGGTAATCACTAATAGTAAAAATCCGGAAGCAGAAAACGAAAATTTTGTTTTCCGTTTTCGTAAAAACCAATAACGGAAATTCTGTTTTCGTTTTTGGCATAAGCGAAAAATTTGTTTTTGTTTTTGTTTTTTTTTTATTTTTTTTGCAAAAATTCGACCGTTGGATATTCATGAACAACGCCCATATGATCTTTGTAGAAAAATCAGAAAAATGGTCAAATGGAAATGGAATCGGAATTCTGTTTTCGTTTTTGGCCGAAACAAAAATTTTGTTCCGTTTCCGTTTTTGGTTTTTTGTAAAAAATGAAAACATATTTTCCATTTTCATACCATTTTTACAACTAGTAATCATTGTTTATTAAATGTTCTTAAAAATAAAAAGGGTGAATTGTAAAAATAGGCCAAAATTAAATGTTTGTTTTAAATGATAGCCTATGTTTCAAAAAATTATAAAAATAGCCCTGTTACGAATTATATAACAGAAAAATGTCACACAAAATATAACAAATCTATAAGTATTTGTAAGATATTATTTAACACTTCAAAAAATAATGAGTAAAACTTGACGTGTTACAAAATATATTACAAATATTTACAGATGTGTTATATTTTGTGTGACACTTTTCTGTTATATAATTCATAGCATGACTATTTTTTTAATTTTTTGAAACATGGGCTGAACTTTGAAAACAAAATTTTTTTTTGGCTATTTCCTACGATTTCCCAAATAAAAAACACAAATGGTGGTTTATAACTAATAGAGTAGAAATAGAGAAAATATAGAGAGTATAAGGATACATAAAGCACACAAAAAAGTTTTTGACCTTTTTGTTTAAAAAATTTTGAAAAGAAGAATTTTTTTTCTTTTATTTTTAAAAATTTGTGTATAAATTTAAAAAAACAAAACAGATTTATCAAATGCATTTTTTAAAATTTTGATCAAATTTTTGTTTAAAAACACAAAAAAAATAAGAGTGTTGTCAAACATGGCCTAAGCAATTTAAATAACAAAATTCAAATTATTTTGATTTGAGTTATTATTTGAAAAAATTTTGTAATTCGAATCATGAATGTTTGGATAGGAGTTTGATTGTAGTGTTTGAATTGAGATTGTAAGATGACAAATTTGCATTAAGAGTTAAATTATATATATATATATATATATGTTTTTAGTGTAATAAACGTATTAAAACATTGAAAAAAAAATAGTTTAGTTGCAAACTTTGACTATTTTTTGAAAAAATATTAATATTGTATGTTGTAACTTGTAACAATGATACTTGAGTCAAAAAAAATTCATCCGAATTATTCACCATAGGACCTCTATGTATTTTACATTCTTTGACACCAATTAAAATAGTATATAGACAATATTATACAAAATTACAAATTTGTTAGCGTATAAGTACAATATTGATACCGTCACTTTATTCAAATTCAAACTTAAATATATAATTTCATGTTTCTTACCATTTTTTTTTTATCATCAATCTTGTTTTACTATTTTTTTTATAGAAAATATTGTAGTCATCCTATATATATTTACTTAGTTGAAAAAATGGATACTTTCTGTGTATTGAAAAATAAAGGGGAGGATCATGATGTGTTAAACAAATAGTGATGGTATTTTTTCATTAATTTTTTTTCTTAGAGAAAAGATTAATATTTTTATGAAAAAAGTCAATACTTATTATTGAAATTTAATGTTTCTTGATTAAGACATATATTAATTAATGATAAGTAAAAATTATTGTCAGGCAATAAATAACATTTTAAAAAAGCAAATAATCTATTAAGGATTTGAAATTTAAATTCTAACTCTTTTATACAATGATCTAACTCGATCTTAAAATTTATAAACAAAATATCATTTAAACAGTCCATAATTAAAATTACTTTAAAACTTATATGTAAAAATCTGAAGAAGAAAAAAAATCTTTTCTTTTGTTCAAGAGATTTTACATGGGAGGAATAACAAACATCAATTTACTTAATCATGGGAATATATATTATAGCAAGATTAAAATACAAAAGTTGTTAAACTAATGACTCTTCAAAGGTTTAATCGATGGCCAATAACTCAGTGGAGGTTGGGCTCATGTTCACTCGCCATCCTCCCATCATTGTCGTCTAGCTCCAAGCATTCTCGTTTGCTTACCCACAACACGAGAATATTAATGAGCTAAAAAATCCATAAGCGAATAATTAGATTATGCTATGGAGGGGGTATTTCAATGTAATTATTCGAGTTCTTTAAAGGAATCGTGATTGACTTACATGTCAAGCCCTCAAAAGAAATTTTGAGGGACTTGGTTATGAAGAAATTCAAAATGTGGTGGAAAGTTTTAAAATTTTACAATTTTCTTTGCAAAATGAGGCATTAATTTCACATTTTTTCCGCGTAATTTTCCTTCCTTTTCATTCCCATATCCCACATTTTCTATTTTTCCTCTCATTTCTCCCTCCTTCGACACCCAACTCTCTCTTTCTCCTCTAAAACTTTTTAATAACTCCTACAATCTTTGAAACACCATATTTTCACATTCAAAGTCCAATTGACCATACCGTCGGAAAGTTCTCAACGAGTAGAACATATTGCGCTATGATTGGTGGTGAAAAGCTGCCAGATTTTGTCCTAAAAAAAACCGTGAATATTTTTTGTGGCATTATTACACCATTCTCGAGTCGAATGGGGCCAAACTACTGCCACCATTGAGCTCTAGAGGGGTTCGATCTATCGAACTGGAGCGGCCTTTGCCGAAGGTCACCCCACGCCCTGCTCCTTCACTAGCGCTTGAGCTCCATAACCGCCACCCTCTACCACGACTATCGTCACGTACCTAACCCATGACACCAAGGAAAGTCTATAATCCAATGACACCCCTACGTGCCCATTCACCGTTAGGAACACCGCCAACTAGCCGTGTTGCCATCGCTTGAATTTGCTAATATCCTTGTAATTGATTGCAAAAATTTTTTACACTATTAAAAAAATTTTGAATAATTTTGATTTTATTTTTAAAGAAATTTCGACTAATATACACGATATTTACGGATATCATTGGAAATTAAGGAATTTCCTATGCGTGTATCATATTATATAGGGTACACGTGTATCAAATATGAAAATGACTAATTCTTTAATTTTATGAAACTAAGGCTAAATTCCTAAAAAAAAATGGGTCAGTTAAGGATTTAGCTATTTTACAATCTATGTTTTAAAGATATAGCCCACGTTTTGAAATATTAGCAAAATAGTCATCAGGTCAACGTCTAAAAATCTATTACTAAAGAAATAAAATTTGTGACTAAATAAATAAAATACACAGTCATAAAAATTTGTGACTATAGTCATAAAATTTTAGAAAATTTGAAATAAACACAATAAAAATTTTAAACATCCATTAACAAAATAATCAACTCACAAATAAATGATTGCCTATACAACAAATTTCATATAACTTATTACTAAATAAAAAATATCTTATAAATAGCAAAAAAAATATGCAACCAAAGAAGTCACACATTTCATGACTAGAGACACAAAATTTTAGACAATATTATCTGCAACAAACAACAAAAATAGAATTCAAAAAATTAATGACTACAGTCTCAAAAATCTAGATACGAATATATGGCTATTTTGCTAATAAAAACAAACATAGGCTAATTATTAAAAATATATATAAAAATATGGCTATTTATTTAAAAAACCGAAAAAAAATAGCCAAAAGTTTGGTTCAATCCTTAAAAATCTCTTTTAATTAAGAAAGCTGTAAATGTTAATTGAATATTTATGAGATATCTAATTTTCTCAAATATTTTATAAATATTGAATCAAATGAATACATATTTGTAATTTTCTCTACATATTTTACTATGGGAATTTTAAGAAAATAGCCACTGTTTACAAAATGATTTTAAAAAATAGCCACAGTTTCAAAAAATTTAAAAACTAGCCATTTCAGAAATTTCTGACACGTGTTAGAAATTTCTTACAGTACATTTTATGTGTAATTTTGTTATTGTCAGAAATTTCTTACAGTGTGTAATGGCTAGTTTTTAAATTTTTTGAAACTGTGGCTATTTTTTGAAAACACACAGTTCAAAATGGCTATTTACCTAACTGACTCTTTTACTATTCACCATTATGAGTATCCTATATAACAAAAAACACGTCTTTTAATTAAAAAAAAATTATGAATACTTTTTTAAATAGTTTTAAAAATTACAATTTCCTCGAGAAAAAGTACAATACACGAACTGAGAATGCAATTACAGGTTCAACCATTGATTTCTCTCTTCTAGCATTAAAAAAAAAAAAAAAGTGGACTTTAAGGAATGTATATTTTTAGCACAATGATAATCTATGTTCCATATGTGTAGCATTTTTAATTTATATTCTAAACTTTATACTACAAACATAGAGTGGAAATAAAAAGAACTCACCATTTGAGATATAAATTATTAACTAGAATAAAAAATGACTTTATTTTATAATTCTCCCTTAATAAAATTATAAAGTAGATAAATATCCAAAATTTATACAACAATAAACATAAATGCCTAATGTTTTTAAATAATTGAATACATGATCATTTTCTAAATGATATTTTAAAAAAATAATTAACGTTTCGATTAATTAAGAAAACATATCAATGTGCATTTATGATGATGCTAGGGGACAAGAAAGAAAAACCCATTGTCGTTCCTCTTGTTTGTGATGATGCTGGAGGAAAAAGGCATCGGAAACTTTAGGTCACCTTTTTCAATAGTACTATTTTTTTTTTTTTTTTGGGTGTAAATTTTACAGGGATTTTGGGTCACCTTTTACAAGGAGTTGTTTCAAAGCTCAGAGAAGATAATGCTTCTCCGACAATCACCCTTATCACCATGGAATTAGATGCCTCCACCAATTCTTCACAACAATTGCACAAGCCTATGTATTACCCAAATTCTCTAACCACCTCCATTTCCAAACAAGAATTATGGAGGAGTGGGCGTATGGATGTCAAATAGTAAAAATCATTAACAGAAAAAAGAAAAAAAAAAGAAAAAAAAAAAGGCAAAATACAATATTCAGGTGAAAAACTAAAACGCCTCTCCAAATAGTAGCACTAAAGCATTGCTATAGCTGAACTCAAAAAGTATCTCAAGATATTCTAAATCACGGCACTTTTTGTGACAAGGGCAACACTATGACTTGTTAAGATTTCTGTTTTTTATTTTAATCCGAAACTTTGGAGCAACAGGAGGCACTACGGTTGCAGCATCGGGCTTAGTTTCAACCTTTGTGATTACTACTTTTGATCCACCAGATTCTATTGGTTTCGTTCCAACCGTAGCCGACTCAATATTAAGTTCCTCTTTCTTGCTCGTCAATGCTAAAGACGATGCCTTATCTTCGTCATTCAAAGAAGAGGTCTTCGCCTCATTCACCAGCTTCGCCATCTCCTTTTCCTTCTTCTTCTTCTCCTTCTTCAGACGCTTCCGTTCCAAATACTCGGGATCATCCCGGTGGCCTTTATGCTCTTCCCGCTTCCTCTTCTTTTCCTTATCTCTGTTCTTCTCCTTTTTGTCGACTTTGTGTTCATGTCTTGAATCCGAAAGAGCTTGAAGACTTGCAAATTTTTGTGCACCAGTGTCCACGTTATAATCCTGGATGAAGCTAGATGCTGATGGATCGTCTAACTGAGATGGTGCAGAAACTTTTCTTGAATCGGCAGTGCACTGAAGTTCCTTCCTCAATTCGTCACTAGCAAATTTTGCACTGCCTCTACTGGCAGTCATCTGGGACCCGAGATCATGGCATGAGTTGACTTCTTCGAGATTTTGATTGCTAATGCTCGCAGCTTCTGCGAAATTCCTGTAAGGTGCATCGACCGAAACAGAACTGCTGGCCCCACGATCAGTCTCGTAATGTCCACCATGAGATCTTTCAACAGTTTGATTATCAACTTCTTCTGCTCTGCTCGTAGCAGCAGATCTTTTCATCCTGATCTTGACAACTGGTCTCTTACGTCCATGGCTCGTAGAAACAGTATCTGCTTCCTTGGAAGGCTCGCGAACGGCCAAAACATCCTTGGAAGCTTCTGAAGCAGCGAGGCCATCCTTGGAAGATTCTCTCGCTGCCAAACCATCCTTGGAGAATTCTGAAGCAGGCAAACCATCCTTGGATGATTCTGGAGCAACCAAAGCATCTTTAGAAGACTCTGAAGCTGCCAAGCCGTCCTTGGAAGCTTCTGGAGTAGCCAAACCATGCCTCGAAGCTTCTGCTATTGCCAAAACATCAATAGAAGCTTCTGGAACAGCATCTTTGGGGGCTTCTTGGACCACCAAACCATTCTGAGAAGCTTCCAGGACAGCCAAACCATTCTCAGGAGCTTCAGGAGCAGCAAATATATCTTCGGAAGCTTCTGGGACGGCAAGATTGTCATGTGAGATGTTCTGAGCAACTGAAGGTGGTTTGATTTCTGAAACAAAAGAAGCAAATATATTCTTCTGTCCCTGCCAGGCTTCCAGATCTTCCACGTGCAACGGCCTATAATCCCTTGGAACTCCGTAGAGTGTTGGTCGCCTGAAAATGGAGCTTGGGTTCAATATTAAAGAATTTTACATAGGTATAATAGTCTCTTGAGACAATAATGCTCTTTAGCACCAAGAGAGAAACAAAGACGGACCACACCCAGACAAAACTAGTAAAGAAGGAAAGAATTTGCACCTTCCACCTAGATTTGTAATATGCAGAATAAGTGGTGTCGGAGAAAGGTATTGTTGAATGCTATCCGGCCTTCGAGCATACAGAGCAAAGACACAAGCGTTGTCTTTTTTATGTCGTCACTAGAAATAGATCCACCTCTTATCTGACACAATCGCATAACATGGTTAACCAATTTCACCTGCCCTGCATGAACCAAAGAAAAATCTCATGAAACCATCCACAAGGTACACAGTAACAGCCTAGAAAAGCACCAGCCCAGAAAACCTCGTAATGAAGGCTCTTCTACTACATATTTCATAAACAATGACAATGCTGCATCAATGCCGCTGCTATGAAACTCGAGATCAAGTAATGCTCTGCTGGCTTCAATTCGAACTTGCCATATTGCCTTAGTGTCCCTAAATGGTTTTACAAGTTCAACGATACGATCCTGCATCATAGCACCAGTAAACTGCACATGAGCAACCCAGAACATACAAAAGAAGTCCGAATGAGGTCCAGATAACACTTACAAGAGGAACAAATTCGGAGAGTTTCAGAGCAATCTGTGTCAAAGACCTAATGCAGCTGACAGTCAAGATCCCATTGTAACTTGGCATCAGCCTGTCACAAGCCATTTTATTCGTCAAAAAATCAGTTATAGAATTATTCAAAATAATCCACACTCCAATATGATGAATTAATGTACCTGTCAAATTGCAAAAGCCGATCAATGCGCTTGAGGAGGGATGATAAAAAGAGAATGCTCTGCCACAGATTTAAGAAAGAACAGAGACATAACAGGCTTTCATATAACAATATAATAATTAAGAAAAGGAAAATTTACTACATCATGACATGGCATAGTTTTTTTGAAAAGAGACGAAAGTTTTATTAATTTATGGAAAAGTACAGTAATAGAAATGCAACTCGAGAAGTTTTACAAAATTATAAACCAATCTCTGACTAAATCACAATACAAAAATATTTGAAACTCTTTGACTCTAGTATGAAGCCACAAAGCTGTTCTATCATTGATGCATCACATAATGAAACCATAATGACAGGAATGTGCAGATTCACAATCTTCTCAGTTCTTTAAGAAATGTGGTAGTTTAATAAGGTACTCAAAGCCAACTAGAAAAAGATCTATCTCCCATCCACCTACTAAAATCTGACTTTTTCCCCATCCCACTTTAAGAGAGATATTACAAGAATTGATCCTATCCACAGGAAATGAATTTCCAAGGATTTTTACACAATCCTCTTCCACACGCCTTATTGGAATCCCATTGATTATGGTTTAGACTGTACTTGCTTCTAATTACCATTCCCAACAGAGTTTTATTCCTACAGAAACCTCCATAGCCATTTTCCAAGAAGAGCTAGGTTCTTTTTCTTCAAATTTCTAATATCCAACCCCTCTTTCTTCTTTGATCTTACCACAATTTTCCATGCCACCAAGCAAGCCACCCCACCCCCTCCTTCCTTTCCCTCCGAAATTGCCTAATCAGTTTTTCAATTTTCAGGAATCTGACTCAGCATCTTTAACAATGGCATTATCGGCTTTAATCTGCCTATTCTTGACAAAAAACCTTTCTTCCAGGCTTCCAATCTTCTTGCCACTTTCTCAATCATTGTCATTGATCAAAACTGAAAAGTTAGCAGTTTTGAAACAACCATTTTCTCCATCTTGCACCAAATTCTTTCTTCTCCATCACATAATCTAGGAAATCACATCTCACATAATCGTAAGCTTTCTAGAAGTCAATTTTAAAGACCATGCCCTTTTATCTCCGAGCTCTATAATCCTCTGCCACCTCGTTAGCATCCAAAGCCACATCGAAAATTTGTCTTCCTTTAATGAAGGCCCCTTGTGCAATGGAAATAGCCTCCTCTGACGCTTCTCATAATCTATTTGCTAAGACCTTATCTATTATTTTCTATAGGCTTGTAACCAAATATATTATTACTTTACATGACAATAGATTCATATCATAGGCTCAAATTTAAAAACCAAGATCCTTAATCTCAACTATCTAGATACCCGTGGTACAACTGGAAATTGAAAGAAATGTCTAAGATGGGAGAGGAGAATTCAGACTGTTACAGACACGACTAAGAGTAGAGGGCCTCTTAATTTAGGCACTGCCCTCTTAACGAAGAAGTTCACTATAATATCACATAGCCCTGTGCTTTAACAAAGAAGTTCACTATAATATCACATAGTCCTGCCCTCTTAACAAGCACTATTTCAGAGAAGGGAGAGTGGCAGTAGGAAACAACCATAAGTCCTGGGATTTTATAATTTTAACTCCACATTTAATGTGTCTAAAATAATCATTCTATAAGCATTTTGTCAGACACCCCTATCTTTGGTTCAACTGTTTTTGACTGGGTTTGCATCCCAATTGCATCATGAAGTTGCACAAAGGGCTGAAAAGTGCAATGATATAAGGATATATCTGGATTATCAAACTCACAAATGGCTTATGCTGATTGACAGTGGAAAAGTATCAAAAAAAGGCCAAAACATTTATTAGTTGATAACAGATTCGCTATCCAAAACTTGAGCATATCCAATAACTCGCCTCTACTTATTTCTATATTTTCGAATATCCTGTTATTCCTTTCCAGCACAGAGAAGCTTCAACAAAGAAACTATGTTGAGCAAACTATTATGGCAGACCAAGATTCAAAATGTACTTGAGAATAATCGCACACACCAAGGATATCAATAGAACACAACACAAACCTGTTGCCCAAATTCTAGTTCACCGACTGACTGAACCAGTGCAGCAAGCCAAAACACATCCGAGAAAGGATTTCCATTGTTGTCATTGTACTGTTTGACATTGAAATACCAGGTAAGATAAAACACAAAATCAGGCCCTAATTAAAGGTAATGTGAAATAAACAAACAAATACAAAGGGACATAGTAAATATTTCACATTCTTAAACAGAACTAGTTGGATTATGAACAGCAGGCGTAGAACCAGGGAAAAACACACTAAAGAAATCTATATCAGAGATCTGAAACAAGGAAAATAAATTAAAAAAAAAAAAAAAAGATATTGCAAGTTCTCGAATAAGCATTACTCTATGTAAATGGTAACTTCTCAGCCATATTAAACAAAAAGAAAAAGCAAAGAAACCAATGTGTCTTGAGCTTTTCGACTTGGATTAGAGCAGATAGCAATTCTATTGATATACTAGGTATATACTAACTTGGTTGAAACTTTGACCTTAGATAATTGTCCAAGTAAACTAGCCAAATTCTGCAGCTTTAAGTTCCATAAATTTCTTAGCTCTATCTATAACCCTCTGAATTTGCTCTTTATACAGTCGATTCCATTTATGAATAGTTGTGTAACTCTCCCAACAAAATAGACATAACAACAACTACCTTCAGAAGCTGTAAAATAAACTCGACAGCCTCTCTTGGGCTTTTTCTATCTGCAGTTCTGACCATTGCTATTGCATGTGGAATGGCCTGTAAGATAATAGACTTAGATTGATATCTGCCTGAGAGACACAAATAGTCAAAAACCAAAATATAAGCTTTCACAGAATCCACAACTGGGTGTCTAATATCAATGATATAAGTTTGTAATGTACTGTGCTCATTACTTTCTGAAACTTCTAGCAAATTTAATTTCTCAGATTGTTTAGATATATCAACTTCTAAGTTATTGGATAATTTAGGTAAATCAAAATTTTTAGTCCTTGACTACCACAAAAGAAAACAATAAGCGACAAAAAACAAACAAATAAAATTAAGGGTGCTTCCCCAATTTTCTCTTTGCACCCCTCTAATTATAACGATTTTTTAAAATTTTAAATTATATATTTACATTTATATATTTAAATTTTTAGTTATATATTAATCACCAAAAACCTATAATTGTTCCCCATTGTGGGACATCTTAATTGTGATTAAATAACTACCTTTCCACCTTTTTACATACGTACACTTTTTTTTATGCACACTTTTCTATGAATGGTATTTTTCTACTAGGATTCTTGTTTAAATTGTTCCCAAACAGAACTACTATTGTTTTCTTCGGGCACTATTTTATTTTTTGGTATTCGTGGACTGTTCATAATTTTTTATGCAAACAATTCATATATAAATACATATACACATACAATAGATATATATATCGTGCGTATTGTGTGAGAAAGGGTAGAGGTCAGCGGTGAGTGCGCACTACGAAACAAGAAAATAAAGGATGAGAAAAAAGGGGAGTTAGATCTCACAACTCTGTGTTTTTGTGTTAAGGAGGTGAAGGGCATCCAGTGTTGAGGAATTTTCAAACAGAAACAAAGATCCCATGAAAAAAAAAAGAAAAAAAAAAAAAACAAACAATAATAACAGGCAAATGTGGTGTGTTGATCTCTAAAAAAAAGTTGAACGGTGGTTATTTGGATCGGTGGTGAAAAGGGAGAAATATATTTAATTGTAATATACTAACTTTTCCAAAAGAAAAGAATTTTTAAGTAGGGGTGTGAAGAGCAAACAGAGGGGTGGCAATAGAAGCATCCTAAAATTAAATAGAGAACTTTGAACCCACCATAGTTGATTATGATAGTAATACGATTAAGCAAAGCAAACTATAAGCTGTGAAGTTGATCTTTATTTGGTTTTGCCCGCTAATAATAATAGATGACAACCAAATTGAATTGGGAGTAATTAAATTTAAGCAAAATATTACATGAAGCAAACAAATAATAGAACAGACAACTTATATCCTACCTCCTTACATTACCTCAAGAACAAAGTACTCAGCAAAATCATGGAAGTCATTTGGCCTGCAGCATAATAACAAACAATATGTTTTCATTTGTATAAATATTGATGGAAAATTATATCTCTGTCACTCAATGCATCTTACTTGGGAAGTCCAATTTCTGCATCAAACCTCCGACTTTTATAAAATTTCACCAAGTGAAGTAAACCAGCCCAATCAGTTTCCTAAATGGCATAATAAGAATATATCCAATTAAAGACATTCTTTGTAGCATAAAGTTCAGAGAAGTTTAAACAAGAAAAACAACTCCGGACTACATAAGCAAGCAATAAACAGATTTATGCAATGATTGGCTGAGTTTTGCATGTAATTGTTTTAGGTGAACATCCTATCCGCTTACCAATACTTAGTATTTCATTTATCATTAAAGTTAATGAGTATTGTAAAAAAATAAAAAAAATAAAATAAAAGATCTCTCCTCGTTCCCTCTCACTCTCTCTCTCATGTCACACACATATATATAAATCTATTTGCCAGGTGGAAAAAAAAAAAAAAAAACCAGTCTCTAGTTCTTTTTAGTACTCTAAACTAACAGAAGCCTTTTTATCAAGTATCAACCTTTTCATACACACAATCATTCTCTCTCTCTCTTGATTAACTCTGCAATTTATATTTATGTAATATGAATCTTGCTTAGTTAATGCATATAAGAAAATTAATATATATGTTTTCTGAATTGTTTACTCTCCACGTAGCTAATTTAAAGCAGTCATATACCACGCTACAATGTATGTTCTTTAAGATATCTGAAGAGATTTGTTTTTTTCACAAATTTAGATTTTCAACAAGATATTTAAAAAATAAATAAATAACTAGCATTCTGAAAAGATAAACAGGTCAACAGGTGGGGTGGATTATCCACCCCTAATGTCCTGCCCCACCCCATTTTCCCTGGGGGGCAAATGGGGCAGACCATTTTGGTGGGGCAGGCCGGATCTGCCCCAACTTACCCTTTTCCTATCATAATAGAAAGTAAATGTACTGTAATCTTACTGTAGCTTGAGTTAATGCACCTCTCATACAAAGAAATTTTTCATGATCTGATATAGAATTCAATCTTTATATGAAAAATATCTCAGGACAAAGAGACATTTTAATAGTGTAAGGAAAAGTATGTTACAAAAGTATGTAACAAATATAAGAAGTAATAAGATTAATACCTCGGATGCTGTGTTAGCCAACGCAAATGCTGCCTCAATTCGAACTCTCCAAAAGGCCTATAAACCACAAGAATATATGTGCAATGAGTAAATTCCAAATGAACACATGCCTCAACAAAAGACTGAACTTTAGAATTAGCTAACCTTGGAGTCGGTAAGAAAATTATTCAAAGCAGTAATTACAGAAAATGACAGCTGTGGTGATGTCTCTAGCATTGCTATTGCCTGTGCTTGAGCAATAACATCTTTGTCCTTTTCTAACTGATTAATCTGAGAAGCATAAAATGTGCTAGGATTAATTTTACTTCCCACTCAAAATTGATAAGACAAATTATAGTCATGTGAAAGTTAAACTTGGTAGACAAGAAAATAAAGGTCCGGAAGCAATTTGATCATGAGCATGCCTAGGTACTCGACAGAAATTTGCCACTCATAGCTGCACAGTAAGGAAAGGAGTAGTGCTGCAACCATTATGATGAAAATTGTGCAGAGTATGGTGGAATAAGCAGTCTAATTCTTACCCACATCTGCAGAGGTTGATTAAAATGAATTTCGGCAAGATACTCCATTTCTGGATCTGCTCTCATCCATAACAAGGGCGACTCCATGCTGCACGGAGGAATAAATCCATACGCATATATGGAAATAATGATTACATGACCCTCCAACAAGAATTTTCACAAACTAAAGGCTTGAAGATACCTGGAGCGCATATCTATAGCAGGAACAGCATCTCCGTTATCATCAGAACCATCCGGTTTTGACTTTTTTGGCTTTTGAAAGCGTCTGGCAGCAAGTTTTGAATGACACTGTATTTCCACCAGCTGCCAACTGTCTCCAGCCATAGGCAGAACTGGATGGTCAAATGTACCATCAAGTTCATGAGCCCTGATACTCATCATACCAGGCCACCCAACATCACTATCTCGGTTTTCAGATTCTGGCTTACTGTTAACAATTGATCCACTTGAATCTGGAATTTCTGTGCATCCACGCAATACAGCTAACTCAACCATGTTCTTCCGCTTGTTATAAGAGAATCCCATCCTACCCATCATAGCAACAACAGAAAATAACTTAAATCAGTTTAAAAAAAAAAAAAAAAAAAGCGGGCACAAAACTCCACAGGCTGCCCTAATATATGAACCTTAGCACAGGACACCCGCATGACTCCACCCAACGAGGAAAAAATTCCTTGAGAAATGGGCGTTCCAGGTTTCCAACCTTGTTAGCAAAATGCCGAAACTGCATTCAACATTTCATAGTAGAAATACTTGAGTTAATTAAAACAAAATGAAAAGCTACAACATACACAAGGACAAATCAAAATCAAGAAGCACAATTGCCACATATTGAACTGCCGACATAATGACCGGCAGCAACATGAATAAGAAGAAAAAGAACACATACTAATATACATTAAAATAAAGAAAGTTACATATTGAAATAGAAAGTGAAAGACGATGATAGAAAAGAAGAAAAAAAAAAAAATACAGATGGATGTCTTCAATGTAGAAACTATACATAGACTTGTCACTTTATATCAATGTGATGCTGCAAAAAGAAGACCTAGAAAAGAAAAGTAACAACAAAAACAACCAACCAAGAAAAATCCTAATCCGTATGCCAAAGAAAATTTATTACAAATCTGGCTAGCAACCCGTGATCCCACACGTTTTTCCTTTTAAATGATAAGCAAGCAAGGATATATTGTCAATGTTGCCAAAAAGATCAAGCTGGATTGGATTGATTCAGAAACACTACTGATTGAACCAAATTGCATTTGTTGCTTGAACATTAAAAACATCAACTCACCTACAATATAAACCAAGTTTATGGACCACCAATGTCACAATCATCCATATAAAAGCGCAAAAATTAAGAAGATAATCGAAGAACAAAGTTCTCCTAATAGAGTATGGAATCATTGCTCAATAGAAAATCCTTACCTCTTTTGTGCTGAGAGATCTCAACGGGCGGCTTTTATCTTCTGCCCGAGAAACTATTGCCTGCAAAATCTTTTAACAGAAAAAAACAACACAGGAGTGTCAATTCTATCATTCATATATTAGAATGGAGTCAAATGGCTATTCATTACAAATGTCACTTAAGAGCATTCATACTCTCAAAAAAGGAGAAAATATCATAACTTCCATCTTTGTTTTGTCGAAATACCATGTCCCACCATGAGTTTTTAAAATGAACCAAATGTACTTACTCCGTCTTTCCGCTAAGAGAATATTTTTTTCTAAAATATCAGAATGCTTATTCCATGGTGGACTTATTCATGCAGAGGTTCAGACATAGTATGAAAAATTTATAAACATTATTTGACTGAGTCACAATAAGGTACATTTTTCTTTTAATTTCAAAAACTGGAGGATAAATTTTGAATTATCGAAAACTTGAGTATTTCAATGAAAAGACAAAGAATAATTTCTTATTTATTTATTTATTTTTTCAAAGAAGAAGCTAGTTGAGGATTCTTGATATGCTGATAAGCAAGGCGACTAAATTTGCACTCAAACAGAGACAAAACCTAGTATAGTAACATTGGGTTCCAATAAAAAACTTTAAAAGGCAAAACTCTAACACATCAAAAGTTGCTATTGACATCTCCACTATCAAACAGTGCTAGTAAAGGAATAAATAGAATCTTTACTTTTCTGAACGACTCAGGTCCCATTTGCTTTTCCAACATTTGAAGGATAGCCACCTTCAAAAACAAAAATGACAACAAAGGAAAATTAAAAAGAAGATCAGAATAAGTGCAAAATAAAGGGAAAAAAAAGGGCCAGTTAAGGATTTAACCATTTTGCAGTCTATGTTTTAAAGATATAGCCCACGTTTTGAAATATTAGCAAAATAGCCATCAGGTCAACATCTAAAAATATATGACTAAAGAAATAAAATTTGTGACTAAATAAATAAAATATACAGTCATAAAATTTGTGACTATAGCCACAAAATTTCAAAA
This sequence comes from Boehmeria nivea var. tenacissima, assembly GCA_018132145.1. Lineage (NCBI taxonomy): Eukaryota > Viridiplantae > Streptophyta > Magnoliopsida > Rosales > Urticaceae > Boehmeria > Boehmeria nivea. The sequence goes on along the minus strand of CM030882.1, from coordinate 4,250,942 downwards.
AATTTGAAATAAACACAACAAAAAAATTAAACATCCATTAACAAAATAACCAACTCACAATTAAATGATTGCATATATAACCAATTTAACAAAACTTATTACTAAATAAAAAATATCTTATAAAAAGCAAAAAAAAAAAAATCTCATGACTAGAGACACAAAATTTTAGACAATATTGTCTGCAACAAACAATAAAAACAGAATTCAAAAAACTAATTACTGCAGTCTCAAAAATCTAGACACGAATATATGGCTATTTTACTAATAAAAGCAAACATAGGCTAATTGTTAAAAACAAACATAAACATATGGCTATTTATTATAAAAACCGAAAAAAAAAAGATCTTTGATGCAAAGTTTATATATATATATATATATATATATATATATATATAATTTCAACTCTAACTCACTGATTTCCATGTTCTTATTTTTCTGTAGATACCAATGGATTGAGTACCGTACAAATCCTTAGAAGAAGCAGAGGAGCTCAAAGATGTAGCACCGCTATCATCTGCTTTGCAAACAGCACAATTTGCCTGCACAGGTACTATACTATAACTAATTTGAAAAGAGACGTACACATAAAGACACGTGATGCCTTTTTATTCCTTTAATGCAATTCTTATAGTAAGACCAATGATTGATTAAATAGAACATGAAGAAACAAAAAATCTGAAGTGCAGAACCAATTGCTAAAGACTAAACTCAAATTATATATATAAATACATATATATTTATATATATATATAGCAGAGAGTTGGGGGGTTGACCTGGCCATTAATAAGATACTGAATAGACATAAAGAACTTTCTTAATGTTGTTGTTATAAGAAATGGAAATTTATTGAAAGTACATCTAGGCTACAAGACCATATGATATAAATTCCCTCGGGTGGAAAGGAATGACACCTTATGATTAACCACTACATATCACCCAGGTAAATTAGTCATTCCAAACATAGAATGCCTCATGCAGAAATCCCAATATGAAAGCGCACCTTGTATCGCCTATATCGTGCCTCATTATTTCCTAGATACTTCTTGATAAACAAATCTGTCATAAAACCAGCAAGACCATCCAGCAGCCACTCTGAAAAAAATATTTATATCAAATGATCATATGGGAATTGATTAATTAACTACTCAATCATAATGACTCGGTAGCACCAAATATTAAGTACCAATTGCATACAAACCATGGACAAATCACCATACCATCATTCGGTGTCTCAGGAGTGATGTAAACACCAAACCACTGTTTTGCAAGGGCATAAGCAAGCTTAATCCTTGTTTCTATTGTCTGTCACAAGGAAGAATTTTGAGGTCAAAGCAACAAGAGATTGAGAAACTGACAGAGCTAGATAGATTGTAAACTAGGAAAAAAAAAATCACAAGAATTCACTGTATTGCTGATAAGCAAAGTCAGAACTGAGAAATACAATAGCAGGAATGTTAGTCCTTTTCTCTCCCAAACCACAACTAGATCTTTTCTGATGATTTCTAATGCCTCATCCTCACGTTTTTATTCCTCTCCTCTAAACTTCTATCACTCCTAACTAACTTGCTCACTCCCACATAACCAAATTACATGACTTTCCCAATATTACCCTCGCCACTCTTCCCATCTTTCACTTTTGCCCTCTCTGTTGACTTGCCAATCCTTCGCAAGTATGTAAAGCGAATTGGTGCTTTATCAGAAGCATGACTTTTTTTTCTTTTTTCTTTTTTAATTTGCACGAGGTAAAGAAGACATACACTGCAAAGAAATTCAAGCTTAGAACTCGAGAAATTAAGTCAGCTTTACTTATGTTTACACATCTTTACACCATAGATAATCTCGTTTCACAGCTGGTAGAAGTTGGCATTTAGCAATTTTCAACCACCTGATACTATGTATATTTTTCAAACTAAAATAGCAACTAAAACATGGATCATCGTTGAAAAATACTCGCACATAACTAAAATGAAAAAAACAACAGCCAAAAAAATACATGTTTAAACAACCATACACATGACATAGGAAATTAGGAATCTTGTTGAAGATTTTAATGTGCATATTTTGAGCCCAACCCACGTTTCAAGCACAGCTTGAAGGATGCAAAGGAAGCAATTCATAACATACTAATAGCAAATAATAGACACTTGCATGTATCGCATTAATGTCTTGATTTTGCCGGCAAATACAACAAAATCTTCATGGCAATGGACTTCACTCCAATACACACACCATTCTCATGTTTAGGCTAAGGCTTTCCAATTCTGAAAAGAAAAAATTACTGCCATGGAGTTGTAGCAGCTTTGCACTTTCATGTGGATAAATCCACATCCGAAAAGATGCCGATTGTCCCATGAGAATATCAAAACGAATTGACTCATGCATATAAAGTAAGACAAGAAGTAACTAACTATACAATGTCAAAATGAGAGTTCTTAAATTGTAAAAATACTTCAAGAAATTAGAAACCTGATCAATAATCTTCTCATCGAATAAGATCTGGGAATTGAAGATGCTCAATGAGGCTCCCAAGCTTAATGAGGACACTACCATCTGAGGTTCTATAAAAACTTGTGTGTATGACCCAAATGGAAAATTCACCGATAGATAATCCTTATAACAGCTGTTAAAGAAAAGCAATGGAATTAGAAATCATGTTCCTCACAATACCTTTGATCAATTATATAGCACAGATCCTCTCATGACGATGTAACTAAAAAGACAAACCTGAATGCACTATGGAAAAATTCTATGGTATTGCGAAGCTTTGGAAGATTAGAAGGTAAACACATATGTGAAATCTGGCAAAATTGCTGATCAGGAAGGATTTCAAAAGGTCCAACTGCTAAAGATATCCACCGAGCATTAACTGGGACATCCAATTTATAAACATAAGTTTTGCGAGGAGGATCATCCTTGCTCAAAACCTGCGATGAGTGGTGAAAAGTAGATAATTAAAACACAAATAATTAATCACTGAAATACGACACGTCATGCTCATTGGCCCTTGAAGCTTACTGTTAATTAACTACACCTGGAAAAGAAATATTCTTAATTTGAATTTGAATATAATAGAAACTGCACCTAAAATGTCAAAGTTCTTCATACAAGGACAATCTATTCTACCAATGACAATCATGTTCGATTAACAACCCCAACCTATCATAAGTTTTATATTGCTTACTGAAAAGGTAATAGCCATATATTTTATATCTATTATTAGGCAAATACCACAGCATTGATAGTATATTCTGAATCTTTTTGTTCTTAAAAATGATACCTAATGAACCCAATATGGATCACAGATACATGCAGGTTAAATGAGGTGATTTAGTAAGAGCGTACTTTTGGGTCAACGGTACAAAGGCTAGGTGGCGGCATCAGAACAAAATTTACGAGCCATATCACCAGGTCATATAGATAATACATAGTTGGCTTATTAAGTTATTTGCAATGTGCTAAGAGTCCAATGACATTTATTAGGTTTTTTGCAATGTACTAAAGGGTTTGATGGAGGTAACAAATCCCTACTGCAAATCTCCTTTTCTTCTTCTTTTAATTGTGCTTTTGGAGAAGGCATTCACATGGCTACAAGTAGAATTTTGTTATATAGGTCTTTGATGAAACTTTTACAATTTGCAAATTGAAATTTCCTCACCAATAGTTTGCTGATCTGATGTTGACATTTAACCAAAGCTCAATGGTTTTATAACTAACACCATATCTACAGTTATTTGTTCAATTGACAAGATTAAAACTCCAATTTATACACCCTCGATCCTAAAAGTTTGTGCGGTGAGCGTGGATTGAACACGCGCCTTTCAGATATTAAGTCTGACGCTCTCCCAGCTGAGCTATCCCCGCAAACTATGCACCAATAGGGAATTGAACTCGATCATGCTGTGAAAGGGGCTATAAGGATGAAAATGGAAGTCCAAAAATTACTTTCAAGAAAGAGTAAGATTTAGTGAGAAAACTCCAACATAGATTGGTATTACCATGAAAACAATCCATTGGCTCAACTAATGAGATGGAAGACTTAAATTCTATTGCTAAGAATGTTTAATAGAGGATGAGGGGCTTGGCATATTGTAGGACCTATGAAGTCAGATAAAGTAACAAATAAGTGTGTGATGAAGTTTTTGCTTAGCTTTGTTAAAAACTCTAGGTAACATTGCTCAATTCATTCAAGAGAACGTTAGGTGAGGTTTGAAGTGGACTAAAAAAAAATCTTCTAATGTTACAACAAGCAGAAAACAATTCAATCGTGTTCAATTCAACAATTGTTTCTTCTAGCTATATCTTAGGGTAGGCGAGGTTGCAAAAGGATATATCATATACAGTCGCCCCACAAAACAATATTATTTTTCCAATTTGATATACCACAATAGATTCCTGTCAACAGAACTAAGACTTACTTCCAATTGATAACTGCAGAAATATATTGGTCATGCATAAATCTGGTTCTGGATCATTTGATCGATACATGTACCTATAGGTTCTACTTAAACCCAAAATATTTTGTAGGTATTCATCCAAAAGCAATCAATAACATCCTCCGCATATTCAAACAACCAATAATTCCATATGGACAATGCTAGTTTAGAGCTACATAAAGAATTCTGTTGAAACACAAAATTCAATAAACCAGCGACTGCATAACACCAGACCTAAAGTGCAATTGACCCCAAAAAGAAAATCGTACAAAAAGAGAAAGTTAGTAGCAAGTCAGTTAAATATAAGTTTATAACATTTCATCACGTCTAAGGAGCATGTAGGCGCAAAGTTAAAACCGTCCCCTATCTCACCTGGTATAGCAAGTTCCCTGTGCTGACAGCCACGAGATTGTGTGCGACCGTAAATTCTAGATCATAACTGTTTCAATACCCGATAGCCAAAGTAAATACTCCTAAGCCAACAAACATACTAGCCAAAACAAAAAAGGAAATTCAGCAAGCTAATTTTAGTACCAGCAACGCTGCGAAATGACGTCCGCGCACGGGAACCAGCATCGAGTGCGCCTTATCTGGTTATCAGTATGAAGCACGTCGCCGTCAATGTGAATCCCAGTCTCCGCCTTCTCCACCCAATAGTTAACCCGAACCAGCCTCACATTCTGCATAAAACAACATCAACAGCCTGAAACCTGAAACTAATAGTTTCGCAGCATTGGGATTGCTAAACCCTTCAATCGAGAAGAAAGAACCTGCTTGGCTTGGGCAGACGATTGTTGGTCCGAGAGCATTTGGTCCGAAGGGTTTTCGGGTTCCGGCTTGAAAGCTTTGCAGCAATTGATGAGCAGATTCTGATCGGACTCCTTGTGGAGAGCGGAGGCGTAAGCGGAGGCGGCGGCGTCGGCAGCGGAGGCCGGCGCGTCGACGTAGCCCCATCGGGCCTCGCCGTCGTGATAGGCGGAGGGGTAGTACTCGTAGTCCGTGGGCTCTCCGTCCACAAACACGCTCTCGATCCCCAAATTCTCGGCGTGTAACCCTACAATCCCGATTTCTGGGACCGCGATCTCCAGCTCGGTGTACCTGACACGACGCGAAACGCGGAGTCGTTTTCGAAACGTGGAAATGACAATGGCGAAATGGAAGAGGAGAGAGTGAGGAGAGAGAGAGGAGAGAGGAGAGAGAGAGGAACCCGTAGACGCGAGAGCGAGGGAGGTCGATGGAGAGGCAGAGCTTCTGGTGGCGAACGACGGCGCCGAAGTTATCGGACTTGGAGTCGTCGCTGCTCTTGGGCTTCCGAGGCTTAGCCATGGGACGGGATGGGATGGGATGGGACTGGGAGATCAGTGAAACAAATGCTTCGACGAGATTCGATTATCCATTTAAACAACAGCAACAAGTGCTACGACTAGTAATAGTCTACTAGCATTACTGGCCATTGGAATTGGAATTGGAATTGCTTAACTGTGTGATGTGATGTGATGTCTGTGCGTTGTGCCCTAGCTTTGCCTTTCCTATTGTCGTAGTTGAAATCACGGCAGGATTTTGATGAACGGTGAAGTGGCCAAAATTATACAATAATAAAATATTTAAATTTTAAAAATATTTGAGTAATGTTGCAAAAATATGTCAAAATTAAATATTTGTTTTAAATAATAGTCTGTATTTTAAAAAATTAAAAAAAATAGTCATGTTACGAATTGTATAACAAAAAATTGTCACATAAAATAAACGGATTTATAAATATTTGTAAGATATTATTTAACACTTCAAAAAATAATGAGTAAAACTTGAAGTGTTACAAAATATCTTACAAATATTTATAGATGTGTTATATTTTGTGTGACACCTTTCTGTTATATAATTCGTAACATGGCTATTTTTTTAATTTTTTGAAACATAAATCATTTAAAATAAACATTTAATTTTGGCATATTTTTGCAACTCACCCATAATTGAATTATTTTAGTATTTTGTTATATTTTTCAAAATATTGAGTATTAATTTCTCTTTGATGAATGCCTCATTATTATTATTATTATTATTATTTTGGCTCTGAAGCCACATTATTTAATTTGTATCATATTTTTATATTACAAAGGAGAATATTATTTTTTATAAATTATTAAATAATATTTAAAATAATTTTGTTATGCGAATTTTTTTTATCTTCTATAATCAACAAAATAATAGAGCAATAAAATTTAGGGCCTTTTCGTTTTTTCCTAATAATAATAATAATAATAATATTAAAAGTGCATGATAAATCACGTGCATCTTACCATATTAGTGTGATGCACGTGCTTTATCCTTTGTTAGTCTTGTTGAAAGAGCCAATTTTAATTTAGTTGTTCTGGAAAAAAATAATGGGGTCGTTTGGCAAACGGGTTCAAATTCTGGCAATTTGAACTTTTTTAATTTGAATTAGAAAATTTAAATTGGGTAATTTAAACGAAAATTTAAATTGTTGTTTGACTCAAATAATCTTAATTGAAAATATTATTTGGATTGTTGTTTGGGTAGATGTGAAATGTGTGATTTTAAATTATAAAAAGAGTGGTTGAAATGTAAAATCAAAAAATACTATTAAAAATAGATTCAAACTATTAAAATTTGAGGCGGGGAAGAATTTGATTTTGAAGGGTTTGAATGATGGATTTTATTCAAAAAAAAAAGTTACCAAACATGATTTAGATTGATAAATTCGTTTGAATGGCCCAAGATGAGTTCAAACCCATTTGCCAAACAAGACCAATATAAACAAAAACTTAAGTTTATTTACAAGAGTAAAATGTGAACGTATGAGAGAAAATATATCTTAATACAACTTATATATAATTATATATAATATATACACAACCATAAATTCTACATATGTAAATATTTCTTTTTCACAATAAAAATCCTAGGTAACTATTTAGTTTTTACAACTAAAAAGTCCTGACTAATTTAATGTCGTTATCAAAATGCATGTACATTGTAGTTGAGAGCGTCATTTTTCCTACAATGTATGAAAATATGGTCAGTAGAAAATATGATTAAATATGATTAAGATAGCAGATGGAGATGGTGCCTCCGATGATATTTCTATTAGTTTTGTGGCTGGACATGATATTATCTTTCCAACATCCTCGTCAAATATTGTTGCTATAATTAAGCTTGATTTATCGTTCAATTGGATCTCTAGTCGACACCAGAACATACAACAATAAGCAAGTTAGTACACATATGTTATACAACTTATCTTAAAATTCGGCAAATATATCACAAATTATAGAGCCAACACAATATTAGTAGGGAATTTATACTAATGGGGTTACTTTAAACACTAAAAATATTGAGGATTAACAGGATGCATGATGAAATGAAATAGTTTATTAGATTTCAAAAGGCAGAGAATTAAGTAGTTATAATGATATTAGTGTTTATATTTTTCATACCTTGGCAATAAATAGCTTCTTTTTTTTTTTTATAAGAATATTGGCATTGGAAAGTTTGACTTAGTGATGCCTCTATAGTTTTCTGACAGTTGCTACAAGCCATATACCAAAAGTCTTGTTGATGATTTGATATTTGATAGTTGGTTTAATCAAAAAGTATTTTGCTGTATAAAAACATGTAAATTATGAGGATATAATAGTATAGTGAAAATATTACATTTTCATATAGATCTTGTATTTCTCGGATTTGTATTATATTTTTGTTTGATGGAATTTGATAGCCTGCGTGTATTGATTTCAATAGGCTTTTAAACTTTTTTTTTTTTTTTTGTACCTAAAGCGAAATAAGCAAAATAATTAGGGTTCAAAATGTGATGAAAAATTAACATTAATTGATAAAGATTATTTGTGTATCATGATTTTATTGAAGTTGGCTCAGGCACATTGGTTGGGTTTACAATAAAAGAGCTAGATACTTTGATTTGAACTGAGAGTCCTAAAAGAGAAAAAAAGAAAAAAAAAAAAAAGAAACTTATTAGTGATGTCCAAGTATGATGGTTAATATAAGATTTAGATTTGGTCTTTTATATGTTATCGTACCGTTGAAAGGAGCAACTTTCAATCTAGCTGCAATAATTATTAATTCTTTATCAATCGATTTTTTAATCGCAGCTCTCTCATTGTCTATGAAGTGATTCCACATTGTTAAAGTGATTGGCTTTCCACTGCAAATTAGGGAATGAAAGTATGAGAGACGACTTTTTTTTCCTTCAAGCTCTAAAAGAGAGAGAGAGAGAGAGAGAGAGAGAATAACGATTATACCTCTAATCAACCAAAAGTAGCTCTTGAATTTGTTGAGAACCATATTTGTTACCTATATCTCTAGAAGAGTTAATCTCTAATGCTACTCTAATAAGATCTAAAGGATCAAAATATTTGTTTTAAATGTTTGTGTTTGTTTTGTATATAAGTCAATGCAAGATATTAAGAGGATAAATAAGAAAGTGACAATTCTATTTCTTACCAACTTAAGAGTTCAAGTGCTCTTGGAGACCTATAAATGGAACAAAGTTGTGTAGTGATGACAAGTTAGGTATTTTTTCTTATATAATTTCATCTATAGATGTGTAGTTGTTGATGGTCATTGTCAACAATTTTGTTTACTTCTTCTATTGTCATCACTGTAGCATTTGATATACTATAGATTTTGAAAACAATTAGTTTGTCTTCAAAAGCATCTATATCTTTACCAAAAATAGTGGCTTGAATTGTAGTACCCTGTAAAAGAGACATGAGTTAATTAGACCAAGACAAATTGCTACCCTCAAATTGAAAGAGGACACTGCTCAAATTGAAAAGCTTGGAACAGAAAGTAGAAAAACAACTAAAGTGAAAAGCTTGGCTCAAATTGTTCAATAGAAAAATTCAAATTTGGAACTGAAAAACCATCACGCTAAAGATCTAAAACAATTAGTAAAACATTAGAAAGCATAAACCTTTGAGAAGCAAAAGATGAGAACTAACTAAACCATGAGGAGGGGTATGTAGAAATACCTAATGTTGGGTACATATATAATGGGTATAACTGAATCATTCGTGCTTTTGGCACATGAGCGAAATCAGGTAGGAAGAAGAAGAGACTCATGATAACCTTAAAAAAAACTGTCAATTGGTTTTTTTGAGGTTTGTGGTGTCTCTGTTTAAGGAAGACAAGTATTTTGTGGATTATATATATTTAATAATTAATATTTTTAGAAATCCATAATTTGGTGTCCAAATTTTGTTAAGCCAGCAAATGTATCGAAGCCTTTGTATCAAGACATGTATACTTTTGAATATTTATAAATGATAATCAATGATGCTTTATTTCAAACCACTATTTGAGCATTATCAATAATGTGATGATTTATGAATAAATTTTATGTAACGTAAAAATAATTGTTTTCTTTAAAAAAAATGTTACAAAGCTTTCAAATACAGATGCATGTACAAATTTAAAAAAGCTGACAACTGGCGGTCTTATAATAGACATTTGGAAGGATATAAAAGAGGTTCATGAATGTAAGTGTGAGTTCTTTGCATCTTCCTCAGTTAACATGCTAATGTGCTGGAATACATAAAAATAACAAATTTCATAGTTTAAAACATGCTTATCTGCTAGAATATATATATATATATATATATATATATAATTGACAAGTGTTGATAATTGAGCAGACATGTCGATGATATATCCTACACTTCTTATAAATTGTATGTGTTGTAAGCTGACTTTCGTCCGAGGTACTAGCATCGGGGGTGACCCCTCGATAAAATGCGACCTCGAGAGAGAATGCCCGAGTGACAGCGCGGCATCGCCACGTCATCAAGGGAGCCAACATCAACGGCATCAGGAGCAAGGGTCATCGAAGATCACCCTCGAACTTATATCCGCGAGCGTGGTGAGTGGGGGCACCATCGAAGGTGGACCCCGACTTGAAGCGTGGTCCTCGGAGAAGGACAGTTAAGCCGGAGACCACAGGAGCCCGGGGACGAGCTAGACCTACGATGATGACCGCTAAGAAGGTAGGAGATCAGTCGAGCCAGAGGTCTCCCCGCGAAGCTGGAGATCTCCGGTCGAAGATCGAAGCCTGTATGGTAATGATTGATTAGTCCCGATGTTGAGGGTATCTGACAGGTACTGTAGACGTCCCGTTTCTAATGTACGTGGGTAGTTAGTTGGTAACTCACTCCCGTAATTCAGGTGAGGGTATGGTCGACAGTGTGTTAAGGTCACCTAATCCCGAGATTTAAGGAATAATTTATCAGGCGTCATTAATGCAACCTTCCCTCTCTCCTCCGAACAGCCTATAAAAGGGAGAGGAGGAGAAAGGGGAAGGGGTTGGAAGAAAAAAGGGAAAAAACTCTGTAAAACACTTTACAAGAAATTCCATAAATAGTGGACGTAGACTATTACTCTGTAGGAGGGTTGAACCACTTAAAAATCCACCGGCGTTTACTATTTCCCACCGTATTCTTCCTGTTAATTGCCGTATTACAAGCTAGAGATACGGATCATGGCGTTGGTTCAAATTTCACACCAACAGTATGGATACTCAATCATTCCCTAAATCCCATAAGATTGCTCTCAAATTACTTGACTGGAAGGGAAATTTTGAAAAATGACACTTTTAAACAACTTATTTGTGAAAAATATCATTTTCAAAGTAAATTTATGGTCTGTGCTACTTTTTAATAGTGAATTTGGCTGAATACCTATTTCATTTTACAATAATGAAGATAAGAGAAAAAAAGTGGGACAACATAGTAATTTATCAGTTGTTTAGGTAAATTATTTGAATGGTTTAACACTATTAAAAATTATTTTAGCAATAATTTATTATTAGTAGTTAAAATAATATTGAATAGTGTTAAAAAACCATTCAAATAGTTTACCCAATACTGATGAAAAAAGAGCATGACATGCAATAGTGACATATATTGTAAACTTGAATATCAAATGGAGTATGAGATCAATTTTTTTTAATGATTATTTAGAAAGTTCATCACATTCATGGCCTTTGTGGAGCAATTCTTTTGGTTATGTGAACTTGGCGTTTGTTCACAGTCCATGAGACTTAATCCCATAAGGATCCTTAGCTTTTTTTTTTTTTTTTTTTTTTTTTTTTTTTTTTTTTTCTGGTAGCTATCTTGTACCTTGGTTCTTAATTTTATTTTGACTTGTCATAGATTTTGTATTTTTTTGCCTATATGGTTTTTTGGTTTTATAAAATGGTTTTTTTCAGCAAAAAAGAAACTAAAAAAAAAAAAAAAAAAGAGTTCGTTGGGGTTTCAGGGGTTGTGGGGGTGAAGAGACATTTTGTGGACGGAGATTGCTTGGAGACCTTGCATGTTAAAGATTTTCAAAGTGCAATTGTGGAAGGGATTTTAGAGAGACCCAAAACTAGTCCGTGTTTAATAGATTCCCGTGAGATAGAGATCAAGGGATTTTACTTCGCTACGATTGATACGGATCCATCTTAGTTTTTTTGGAATTGTTTGATCTTCATATGGAAATGGGTTTCTTAATGATCCACATGAATGAGTTTGTTTAAATAGGAAAAAAAAAATCCCTTCTACAAATGCAAATAATTTCTCATATTAATTACTTTATATTAGTTTCTTTCTCTTAACCACAATAACTTAATAAAATATTTACAATGTTTATTGCTTTTATAATTTCTAATATTAAATATTTCATATTAGTTTAATTAGAAGAGAATTTGATAATAATCGTTCAATGTTGATGTATGTGGTCATTCTATTTTGTAATATGGTCGTTCCTTATACGGTATGGTCGTTCTTTTCGAAGCGAACGCTTCTTTATGTGGTCGTTCCTGATCACATAACGTGGTATTCGGCCACATAACGTGGTCGTTCGGTCATATAATGTGGTCGTTCGGCCATATAAGATCATATTTTCTTCTTTTGTTTGAAGGTCGTTCGACCATGAAAAGTAGTCTGTCAGTCATATAACGTGGTTGTCCGATCATGGAACGTGATCGTCTAACACATAGAATCATAATATGATAACCTCTTGTTTGGCCTACATATTTTACCCATACCATTCCATTCTATTTTTTCATTTTTTTCAACTTTCCTAATCCTTCAAACCATTCCATTCCATTCCATTTTTTTTCAACCATTTTTTTTCAACTTTCCAAATCCCTATACAATATCTTTAAATCTCAACCATTCATACCACCTTGAAATTAGCAAAGTCAAACCATTCTTACATCATTTTTACAAATTATTTTTAAACCATTACAAACCATTTTCAAATCATTTTTTCCACCCAAAAAATGGGATGGAATGGCCAAAATGGCCACCCTAAACAAGGGTAAGTCATTTATGTCAATTTTACTTTTCTGGCAAATAATAACATGAGAAGTAATAACTAACAATATGATAAAATATGATACATAACATTATTTAAATACAAATTAAACATTTGATGAACTCTGTCTATTCGAGTATCTTTTAACATTGTGTCTTAATCCATCACATAAGCTACATTTGTAGTTCTCTTTGGGTAGCTCTCCTTAAGAGGGAAACCGAGACATTTTCGGTCTCTCTCTTTTCGTCTCTATATATGATTCTAACACTTTTAATGCTTTAATTGCTTCAGGAATGTTGGTCCACTACTTTTCAGAGGGAACATGGTTTATGATTTCTGTATATGCCAACATAAAATACTCAACACTATAGTATTCATAACATAAATAATATACAACCTCTCCAGTATTGATGGATTGAAATTGTCATGAAGCTGCCATGAATGCATGAAATCTTTTCAATGTGAAAAACTTTACATTTGCAGCTCTTTGATCTTAAATTCACGATTGTGTCAAGGTCCCCATAAACCACATGATATTCATTCTACTTCAATTATTGTGGCTTTAATGAAGGTACATTATCCTATCTATTTCTGATTAGTATTTCAATTTTCGGTGTAATTTTTCATGTTAACATATTTAAAGAATCTCGACGATGTTCAAAGAACCATTGTCTCATCGTGTATACGACAAAATCAACTGATGCTGTTATTGGATACTCACTTGCCTCTTTCATCGTGTTATTCATTGTCCCAACTATGTTAATTTTCATAATTTCATAAATGTTGCCTTGGAAGTGAGCTCTTGACCATTTTTAAAATCTCACACCATCCTCTAAATGCGTAGTCACCTTTGGGAATCTTTGGCGCAACTCATCAAAGTGCTTATTAAATTGTTCAACACGATATGCTTCTGCAACTCTCTTATAGATTCCAATTGAAGCATAACTTTTAAAGCGATGCTAAATATTTATTGATACATGCCAAAAATATGCTCTATGTTTTGCCAAAGGATAAACACTCCTTACTGCATATTGAATGCTTTGATTTCTATAAAAAATGAAACACAATTCTGGATCATCAAGGATTAACTCCTTCAACTTCTCAAAAAACGAAGCCCATGATGCATTGTTCTCACTATCAACCACTCCCCAGCAATGGGTATGAGTGATACTCACTATCTTGCGCGGTTGCAACAAGTAATACTTGTTTATGTTGGGTTTTGATCCACGCTCCATCTACACCGATAACTTTTCTTATGAATCTGAACCCTCTGATTGTTGCTCCCAAAGCCATAAAGAAGTACTTGAGCTTATTATCAGAATCTACTTCAATGTGGGTGATCATGCATGGATTGACTTCTTTGAAAATATGACAATAGGAGGGAAAACTGTGTTTAAGTGTCCCTCTGATGAGATGTCGGGTAAATTTTTTTACCTTCCACGCCTTCTAGTAACTGAATTGAACTTTAAGCTCTTTACGTACATATCCAATGAGAACTTTTGCTTTAGGTGTTTCCTTGATGTCCTTGAAGTATCCCTATATGGTAGATTAATCGGTTCATCAATGTACAAGAGTGAAAACCATTATATTGACAAATAACAAAGAAATTTGAGTTTGGCAATTTTCTAGAACGTAATCGCCATAAGCATTTGTCATCACACACCTCTAACTTCCTTCAATGTTTTTGTTGATTTATGCATCTTGATTTCAAACTTTCCATTAATGGCGACATGCTTAGCTTTAAATTCAAATATTCATTGCTCCCAAAGTGTTGACCCAAAGTTAAATCAGACCCATCATGCCTACCATCACTCAATGAATATGACTGAATAATATTCTCTTCTGACCAATCAAATTATTGAGATATGGTATTCTGATCTTCTATGAACTCATTATCGACTTGTTGTGGCATGCTATCATTATCTTCCATATGAACCCCAACACTTGGAGTTCGAATTGATAAATTAGTTGGAGTAGGATTAGAGCATATAACTTAATTATTATCCCTGCTAGCTCTGCAAAGCTGTGACGGATGGTCAATTGGATTAGCATCACTTATATGTACCACTTTAGAAGCCTTATTTTGAACATTATCATTGTCTAAAATATGAAGCCCAAAATAATCATCGACAGAATATCTCCCACCATAATCAAAATTGCTAACATCATCATCGTCAGCAACACATATTGTATTGTTTTTATCTTCCCTTGGTTCAAGCATAAAAAATATAATAATTTTCTTTTGATCTTTATATAGACTTAAAAGATCAGAGATATCACCATCATTACAAATAAGAATTTGACAAATACAATTATACTGCTCACTTACAACTTTAAGTGTACACTTACTTTGTTTGATACCTATTATTTTGTAAATTGTCTCTATAAAATCTAAAAACTTGATGCTTCTATTGACCATGAAGCCCCTTGTCAAACAACTTTCAATCCATTCTCAACAACTGTTCAAGTTTGTTCACTCCCTGTTGTATTTCAAATACACATATATACGTCCCATACCTGTAAATATAGAATAATTAGTTAAAATATTTAAAAATACAAGAAAAAATTATAAGAACATCAACAATGATTCAAACCGCGCGAGCTTTTTAAAATTTTAGTCGTGTGACCATGCATGATTCCGTGCGATCACGTTCGATCTATGCAACCACGCACGATTCCCCAAGATAATTAGGCCCGTGACTGCGCGCGACCACGCATGAGTCTGCGCGACTAGTACTCACGATCTTGGTCGCGCACGACCCATGGTCGAACAACTCTCCAAAATAACAACCCAATTCATTATTTCACTCTCAAACTCAGTTACGTCTCATACAACCAAATTATAAGTGAATTCTATAAGATAAACAATTGAAATACTAACCTTCAATTACGAAAAATGTTCTCCCTCTTATAAGATTGGAATGAATGAAAGGTTTAGATGGGGAGGGAATGTGAGAATTGAGAGTATACGGGAAAGAGGAATGACATACGAGACAATTGGGAGGGAAGATAATAGAGGTAGGGTAGGGTAGGGAGAACAAGAGAATTAGGAGGGATGTGGAGAGTTAGGATATACAAGAGGAGAGAAACAAAGAGGAGGGGAGGGGTGGGCTGCTGCATTGGTGACGGAAGGGCATTGGAACGCAAGGAGGGGGGGGGGGGGGGGGGGGGGGGGGGTGGGGGGGGCTTAATCTAAAAGCTAATAACTTATTTTATATTAACTAAACAACTTTTTAATGAAAGAGGTTAGATTGCAAATAAATTTTTTGAAAATCTATTTTAAAAATTTACATATTCTTTTATGTCACTTTTCAAATGGACTCGTGTTTTATTAATATTTACAAGAGAACTTCTTTGATGGTTTTTTTTAATGGTGAAAAATAATTATGCATAGTCAGATTTATCTTTTTAAGATGTAAATGTCACAGAAAAGCAAATCTAATGATCTAGAACGATTTTATTTAAAAAACAAAAATCCACCAGAGAATTTACCAATATCAAAATATTAGGTGTGTGTTTAATTTATTACATATTTTTTTAAAAAAAAAAACACTTGGCTATAATTTCTGATATATATATATATATATTTATTTAAAAAATTATGATTATTAACATTTTATAAAATGCGAAAAGCGATTTATAAAATGCGAAAAACGTTTTGTTGCTTTTTTTTTAAATGGTTTCTTGTTTTTTTTTTTCCGCATATATAGCGCTGGTGCCCCCTGACCTTTGCGGGGTCTGGCAACTTGCCTTTAACCTTTTATTTGTGGCCTTTAACCCCCCGAGTTCGAAATCTTTGGTATCCCGTTACAAATCGATAACGCCCGTTCTATTTTGGATGGAATTTTACGTCCATGCGCCCTGCACGTGATAGTAAGAGCGCATTTAAGTCATTGATCGTGGGTGAGAAGGCATGTGCGAATCACGTGATGTAAGTTGTTATAAACATAGATTTGGGGATTTTTGGTGAACTGAAATTAGGTTTCATTTTGGGGAAAAAAAAAAGAAGAAGAACGAGAGAAGAACGAGAAAAAGGAGAAGTTGGCAAGAACCTGAGGATGAACTTGCAAGAGCCAACTGTGGTTTGTCATTGTGGTTTGCCGACGAGAATAATGACGTCATGGACCGACACCAACCCTGGACGGAGGTTCTACGGTTGCTCTAACCCTAGGGTAAAATATAATTTTTGCAATACAATCATTTATGTTGTTTTTAGTGTTCTTCATGTTGGTAGGTTTTGAAATTAGAGTGAATGTCTTTTGTTGTTTGGGTAGACATTTATTGGTATGGCTGATTTTTTGAACTGTTTTTATTGATGAAGTTTGATGTATTCTGCAGGGGAATGGGGGCTGTAATTTTTTTGGATGGTATGATCCACCAATATGCACTCGAGGGAGACAAATAATTCCTGGTTTGTTAAAGAAAGTTGGTTTGTAGCAGAAAAAAGTTGAAGCAGTAAAAAGAAAGAAGAGGAAGCTGTGGATCAGTTTTTGCATATGTTTTTTTTCACTTATGTGCAAGGTCTTTAGTGGTCAATGATGTGAAGTATGGTGTTGTATTATTAATGACGAACAATTGAAGAAAGCTGTGGAGGTTATGTTTTGGTGTTGTATTGTATTTTCAGAGTACATGTTAAGTTTAAATATATTTTAGTGAGAAGAAGGCAAATCTAGTTCGGAATGTATTAGGCATGTGAGTATTATTTTGTAATGTTGCTGTTAAAATTTGTACAGTTCAATGAATGCAATTTGCTTTCATAAAATTTGTACACTCTAAAATTTGTAGATGGTGGAGAAAAAACACAGAAGAAATTGAGAAAATAGTATAAATTGAGCATAACATAACTTTTCATGCTAATAATAGCAAGTCATGTATTAATATAACAAGTCATGTAAGGGCTTTACAAAAGGGCTACAAAAGAAGCTGCTAAAAAAAAGTGCTTAACAGCTTGAGAGGCATTATGAGGCATTAACATAACCTGTATTTACCCAAAAAAGTGCTTATGAAGCATTAACATAACCTGTATTTACCCAAAAAAGTGCTATAATTTAATTCTAAGTAATAGATATGCCCTGCCCTTATAATAATGACAAGTCAACCATCTGATGCCACTTTTTTGCCCTTGTCCTTCAAATTGGTCTTGCCCTTATATTTGGAATTAGTCTTGGAATTGCTCTTCGAAGCAGGTCCCATATTCTTACTGACCTTTGATCCTGTTGGGGCCCAAGGTGGTCTAGAAGAAGTTTGTTTCGTTTGTTGCTTCTCACCACGACCCTATCATTTTCTACACGACTCAATAACATATATGTTCAAAACTTAAGTTTTCAATATTTAGTAAAAATAACTTACTCGTGTTGTTTAGCTTTGACTTGGTGGGATTGGAGTTGGTGGGGTTGGAATGGTTGTTGGTGTGGAACCCATTGAAGGATTGGGTGGTGCTTGTGAGGGGCCTTTGTTGGGGCATCCAACGCTATTGTTGTCCTTGCATCTACAAATACGACACGTCATTCGTATGTAAGTCTTTCTTAGCTTTGTCGTTGTTGTTCCAGAAACCCTCACTTCTTCAGGTTCCTTCCTCCTACATTTTTTCGGTCTCCCGGGTTGTTTCTTTCTATCTGGAGGATTTGGCGGTACTGCATTGGTTTTTTTCCATAACTTTGGACCAGCCATAGGCTGCATTGGGGTCTCATAAACCTTCAAAAAATTTATTTTTTTGTACGACTTGTGAACAAAGTCCAGTGGGTCTAGAGCTCGACTTAAAATGCAAGCCAAAGCGTGAGGACATGGTAATCCTGTGAGCTGCCATCTATTGCAGTCACATGTCCAAGCATTGAGGTCAACTCTGAACTGGTCAACACAATAAGCCGTAACTTTAAATTTTTGTTCACCACAATATTCAGGAATTGGGTTCACTGACTCTAGCTTGTTCTTCTAAGGGGTTTTGAAAACCCTTGGCCCAACCTCATGATGCCACTTTTCTACTGATTCATTCCTAGCCACAAGTCTTTTGCTTATATACCTTCTCATCATGTTCATGCAAGTGATAATGGGCTTATCTATTGCCTCAACTATAGCTGCATTGAACACCTCACACAAGTTGTTCAATAATATATCACAAGTAGGGAATGTAGAAAAGAATGCCCTACTCCAATATTTTGGGTCTTTGCTTGCAAGCCATTGATATGCCTCACGGTCAACCAACTTAAATTTCTCCATTTCCTGCTCAAACCTATATCAAAACAGCCCATATAACAGCCAATATTACATCTCATACACACAAAACAGCCCATAAAATAGCCCACATAAACAAAACAACCCATATGACAGTCCATATAGCCAAAACAGCCCATATAACAGTCCATATAACCAAAACAGCCCATATAACAGTCCATAAATATTAATCAGCCATATTAATTATCGACTACCTCAGATAAGCAATAATCAGTCATATTAACCATATAACAGTCCATATTAATAATACTAATTTATTAACAGCCCATATTAACATTTATCAGCCATATAGCAGCCCATAATAAGAGGCAAAATGTTCAAAAACAGCCTCTGTAATGTTCAAAAAAAAAATCCTAGTTAATGTTCAAAACAATACACAACCCACTTAAGGAATATAAACAACCCACTATATACCTATTTATTGTGGTTGCCCTTGCTGCATTCCATAGGAACTGTTTCAGTTGAAGACCTTTGTGCTGAAGCTTGAAGTTGTTATACAAGTGTTTCACACAAAATCGATGCTCAGAATTAGGAAAAGCAGAGTGGACAGCTTCTACTAACCCCTTTTGCTTGTCCGTTATCCATGTGATGGTGTGGCTGTTTGCAATTTCTAAGTCTTCACTGAGAAATTCTAGAAACCATGACCAAGTTGCAGAGCACTCGGACTCAACAGCAGCATAGGCAATTGGATACATAGAATTATCACCATCAACCCCAATAGCAGCCAACAACTGTCCCTCATGTGGACCCTTAATGTGATAGCCATCTAAACCAATCACACGCCGACAACTTGCTAGCCATCCCTTCTTGCACGCTGCGAAACATATGTAAAGCCTCTGAAATTGAGGGTTGTCCGCCTCATGTGACAATTTCATCTTTACTGTTGTGCCGGGGTTTGACTCCTTTAGTGCTTCGCAGTAATCCCACAACATCGAATACTGCTCATTTACAGACCCTTGTATTTTATTCATTGCCTTCTTCCTTGAACTATAAAATTGCCACTTAGACACTTCTACTCCTGTCTTGTTCCTAACTTCTTTAGAAAAGTTATTAAGTTTCCAGCTTGGGTCATCAGTCCACTTTTCAGCATACTTATCAGCCAACCAATGTGAAGTAATCCATTTGCTTTCGAACACCCTTGAACATGTATGTTCATCATTAAATGTCTTTACAACCATTGACTTCTTTCTTGTCATCACCGATCGATGAAGCAAACACAACCCATGGACATCCGTCTTTACAAAATGCCCTCACCCTTCTATTCTCATTCCGCTTGAACCGAATACCCCGCTTACTAATGATAGAATACTCGCGAATGGCTTTTCTGAAGTCGTCCGCGCTCGGGAAAACCATTCCAAGGCTGAAACGAGGATTCTCCATGTCGGTCTGAGGATTGAACCGCGTGAACGGCCTGGTCTTCGTAGCGCGATGACCCACATCATTATCAGACTCACAACTACTGCTCAACTCATCATTAGACCACTCAATTTCACTATCATAATGCAAGCCTTCAGCAACTCTTGATGATAACGCCCCCGTTTTGTCTTTCGTTGTCTTTCCTTTCTTCTCAGGCATGTAATCATCTTCGGATTGAGCATAATCAGAGTCGACTAGCTCGGCCTCATCCTCTCTTATCCTTTTATTTTGTCTCTCTGTTTCAACCTCCACTTCAACGTCATGCAACTGCTCTTCCTCCATTTGTGTTGGCTGCTCATTTTCTACCCCTCTTTCACCATCATCAACATCGGCTTCAGGTTGTACTGACTCAAACCAAAACTCAAATTCTTCATCATTGAACGGGTACGACTCGGGAACCTCATCCTCTTCCCTATCCTCATTCTCTTCTTCCATTTGCTCATTCTCTTCTTCCATATTATCCTCATCACTTTGCATATCTTCATTCACATCTTCAATCTCAACTCCATCTTCATCATCATCATCAGACAAAACAATAGGCTTCTTCGTAGAATATGCAAAGTCCAACTTTAGTGGTTTTGGTTGAACAACCATGAACAACTCAGCAACTCTATCTTCTCCAACTTCTTCTGATACCATCCCAAAAACATCCATATCATTATCTAACTGCTCAAAACTGCCAGTTGACCCACTGCCATTAACCTTGTAATAGAAACTCACATTTTTTTCATAACCCAGCCTTTCTGCAAAGTCCTACAACTCAATCAAACTCATGAAATCCTTTGTGCAGAAATCAAAATATTCAACCTCTCCGTGCTGATATGTTGCCATATTATTTACGGTTAATTAAGGTACTGGCCATCTTTTTTAATTTGTTTCTAGTATATGGCCTATGTTTTAGTTATTTAGCAAAGTAGCCATTTATACTTAGAACACCCTAACTTAATATCTACTGCATTTACTATTTTACCCCTGTTTGATTTATCGTCACAGTATCTCTTTGTTTTCTCTCTGTTTCTTGACAAAATTTCTCAGCAGCCAAACACTCTACGAACACTCCGATTTGGTCTTTTCTTTCACGCATTGTCTCAGCATCCAAACACTCCGATCTAGTCTTCTCTTTCCTGCATTTTTGCTTGTCTTTCCAAGCTTCTCTAAGCCGAGACTCGTCGTCATTCGTCCGAACTATTGTCTCACCGTCGTTCGTTCGACGTGGTTTTTAGAATCCTCTAGATCTGTGTGGTTCATCCTTTCACACATGTAGTACCAAAATACGCTTCTAATTTTCGATTTTTGTTGTTGTTTGATAAGGTATGTTCCCGGGCGATTTTTATCCGCGATTGATTGTTGTTGATTACTTTTGTCTGGTTCTTTGCGAGTTTTCATTTTGTTTTTTTGTTTCATTTTTCCTGCTTGTTTAGGGATTAGATTTTGGTATTCAATACTCTGCTTTTATTTTTTCTTTAGTTTTTATTGTTAATTTTTCTAGTTCAGGGATTAGGTCAATATCAGTACGAATTTTGAGTTGATTGTTGTTTCTTTGCTAGTCTTGTTATTGATTGAATTGGTAAGTGGCAAAAGAATTATTCTGATCTTCACAGATAATTTTTTTTTTGTTTATGTAAAATATATTTGTCATAGACAGTTGTCTAAAATTTCGTTCTTTTAGTCACAAAATTTATGACTTCCTATCGTATTTGCTTGTCTGAAATTTGTTTGCCACATTCAGCTTTTCTGAAAGTTCGTTTCTTTAGTAAAAAAAGAATGATTTTTGATTTATTGAGAAATTACTTTTATGTTTTCTGAGAAATCACAACAAATGTGGATACTGGATATGTTTTTGGAGTTTCAGACTAATTGATTGAGAAATTTGTGTTTGATTTGTAGTATCTATATGCAGCTATATATGAGTAATTTTGATTGTGAGGCTTCTTTAGTTTAAAATTTGTTGAAATTTTGATTGCTAGTTGAAAATTTGTTTCTCTAGTCACTGATTTTGTGACTTCATTGGATGCTTTATATTTAGGGAGTTGTATGATTTTTTTTTTGTTGATTGAAGAAATGAATTTTGCTGAAATGGTATAGTGTATAGGCAGTTATTCATTTGTGACTTAATTTATTTTGTTAATGGATGTTTCTTGGGTTAGGATTGTGTATCGGTTTGTTTGCAATTTTGTTTCTTTAGTCACAAATTTTGTGACTTTGTTTAACTCTTTAATTTATCTTGTTATTGTTTCGTTATTTTGTTAGTTGTATGATTTCATACGATTGAAGTAATGAATTTTTTGAAACTGCCATACTGTTTATGCAGTCATTCATTTGTATTGGTTTATTACAGATAGGAAGCGTTTGTTGAAACTTATAGTGTGAGTATCTAGTAGCCTCAATCATTTTGGTGACGATATGATCGTTGATTAACTGATGATGATGTTGGTTCGTATCTCTCGCCACATGAAGAACGGAAACACCCTGGAAGGCCGAAGAGGAGTTCAACTAGAGAAATGAATTTTGTGAATTTGGTATACTGTGCATGTAGTGTGTATGGAGTCATTTAAGTTGTTAGGATTGTGTATTTGTTTGTAGCAAATAGTTGGTCTAAATTTTTTTTCCTTTACTCATAAATTTCGTGACTTATCTTATATAGTCATTCATTTCTTTAGTCACAAATTTTATTTTTTAGTCATAAATTTTGTGACTTTCAACTAACTTAGTTTTCAATGAGGAATTTACAAATTATATATCAACTGACATTTCAACTCTTACTTAAGTAATTTTTTATTAGAAATTACTCTTTCAATGTTATAACATAACATAATATTTTATTTCTTAGTCACAAGTTTTGTGACTTTCAATAACAACTTAGTTTTGGTAGCAAATTCGCCAAAATATACAAAATATACATCAAGTGATATTTTTAACTCTTATACAAATTCTAAAGGTCTCCATTTCTTCACTTCTTTGTCTTCTTGGGATTATAGACTTTCAATGTTTTGCTAGCTCCTATAAGTTTTGGTTCTTTTTATTTTCCCCTTTCTTGTCTTTGCTTGCGTGGGAGCTCTTTTTTACTTGCTTCTAATTGAAAACAACCTGCATGAAAAATTTTTAGAAATATAAAACATTTATTAGAATACATCCAATTTTGTGAAAACATAATTAAATACAATTAGTCACTAAATCGATGACTTAAGTAATAAATTTTATTACTTCTATTAAATATGTATGAATCTGTGACTATCGAGATAAACTAGACGCAAAAGATTGCATAAAACCATATATCCTATACATATAAACAATTTCCCAAAAATCGTTAAACAAAGTAGCTCTAATTCAAATGTGATTTAGAAACTCAATACAAATTTTTAGACAAACAAATTTTCAGACACAATCTGTAAATAATTTTAAAAAACTTGAATTAACGAGAAACTTTAAAATGTTTAGACACGATCAACTTTAATTAATAGGGATTAAATTTGGAATACATTTTGTGACTTAAGTCACAAATTTTAAGACTCATCGGTAAGTATTAAATCTGAAACACATTTTGTGACTTGACTCACAAATTTTCAGACTCATCAGCAAGTATTAAATCTGAAACACATCTTGTGTCTTGAGTCACAAATTCTCAGACTCAATCAACAAGCATTAAATTTGGAACACATTTTGTGATTTGAGTCCCAAATTTTTAGACTCAATCAATAAACATTAAATCTGGAAAACATTTTTGTGACTCGAGTCATAAATTTTCAGACTCAATCAACAATGCTTTGAATCTGGACCACATTATGTGACTTGAGTCACCAATTTGCACATTCAATCAACCTCATAGAATTGAAGCATTAAAATCGAAAAAATTCAAACAAATATGAATCAACGAGCAAGCCTCAAAATTTTCAGTCCCAATCAACAAAACATTATATTTGGAACGCGATTTGGGACTTGAGTCACAAATTGTAAGACATAATCAACCTCAAAGAAATGAAGCATTAAATATGGAAATAATTCAAAGAAACAAGAATAAGCAAGCAAGCCTCAAAATTTACCAACTCAATCAATAAGCATTAAATCTGAAACACAAGTCACATCAATAAGCACTAAATCTAGAACACATTTTATGACTTTAGTAACAAATTTTAAGACTAAATCAACCTCATAAAACTGAAGCATTAAATCTGACAATAATTCAAATAAACATGAATCAACAAGTAAGCCTTAAAATTTTAAGACTTAATCAACCGCAATCAACAATCATTAAATCAAGAATACATTTTATGGCTTGAGTGACTAAAATCAAATATATATTACCAATAGAATGGAAGCATATTTAGAATTAATTTTGTGACTCGAGTCAAAAGTTTTCAGACAACCTATATAAAATCAACAATTATGAACCCAGAGAAATCCAAATAGCCAATTCGTTCATGATATTTAGCAAATTTGTCTTCCAAATAACACAATTACAACATTTGATGCGTAATACAAAATCTACAATCAGAATCATGCAACTACATCAAAGCAACAAATTTTGAAATCGTTCCATAGCATATAGAGAGCAACAAATTTTGTGATATTAATAACAATTTTTTTGAAATTATTGAAAGAAAAAAAAAACATGAAAACAGAAACGGAAAAGAGAAGCCATACGAGAGTTCACCACAGATTGGTCAAAGAAACCCTAGCAAGGCGTGCCTAAGAAATTGGAAAAAAAAAACTCGCCTATGAAGATGTTGCCAGCAAGATGTTGCCGGCGAACGTCTTTACGGAGAACGTTGCCGAGATAAATATGGAGCACGATTTTGGGGAAGAAAATGGCAGAGGAGATTTAGAGGAAATTTTAGGTGTGCTTCTTTATTTCCCTGGAGGGGTATTTTGGTCTATCTAAATTTTCTTAATGGCTAGTTTGCTAATAAATGAATACGTAGGCTAATGGTTTGAAACATAATATTGAAATAGGCCAAATACTTAACCAGCCCCATTATTTACCACATAAATTTCTCCACCATGATAAACTTTCATATTGAACAAATCATGATCCATACCTTCTGCAAAAAAAAAATAAATAAATAAAAAATAAATAAACAAAGAAAAAAAACAAAACAAAACCAACTTCAATCCCTATATTTCAGCAAAATAATGAGAAATAGTATGACAACCCAAATAACCACAAAATACATGTTCAAGAACTGCCATGTTTTCAACAATCGACAAAAACAAAAGATTACAGGTTCAATTGCAGGTTCTTAATGCAAAAGAGAAGAAAAAACCTTAAGTTGTGGAATCTTCACAAAGTCATTTTTTTCCTCTAATCAACACAACAAACTATCATAAAACATATTTGGCTTGTCTCATAAGCAAAAAATAAATAAAAATAAACACTGAAGAACACGAAGAAGACCTTTTAAATCAACAAACAACAAACCCTCTGTCACACACAAATTCATGGGTTTTTTTTAAAATTATGACAACACATAACATCAAAATCACATTGCATCAAAAAGCCCCAAAAATCTTTTCAAAAAGAGTATATGAACTCACTATAATCGGGTGCAAGACCTCCCGGTTCTCTGAGCTCTGCATTTCCACCGACTTCAAACAAGAAACACGAATCGCGCTGAAAATGCAAGCTTCCCCCCCCTAACAATCGCAATCGCACTACCAGAGGACAACCATCTCCCTTTCTCTCTGTTTTTTGCTCTCCGTTCATGCACTACGAGACCAAACCCAAAAATAACTCCAAAGCTATTGATTCTCTGAAGTCTATTCCTCCCAAAACTTACACACGTGATCGCACATGCCTTCTCACCTACGGTCAATGACTTAAATGCCCTCTTACTATCACGTGCAGGGCGCATGGACGTGAAATTCCGTCCAAAATAGAACGGGCGTTATCGATTTATAACGGGATGCCAAAGATTTCAAACTTGGGGGGTTAAAGGCCACAAATAAAAGGTTAGGGGGTAAGTTGCCATACCCCGCAAAGATCAGGGGGCACAAGTGCTAAAAACTCTAAAAAAATGCAATTTTTGGAGGTCAAAATGAATTGTTTTTAATAAAAAAATTGGGGTCTTATATAGCTTTAGAAAAGCTTAAGGACTAAAATGAAATCAAATGAGAACCTAAATGTAAGAACAAAGGACTTAAAAGAAAAAAAAAACCCAGACACAGGCCCGCGCGCGTGGGGCTCGCATGCCAGCCCTGTCCCCTCCTACGCCCACTCTCCGTCACCCGCCCGCCAGTTTTTTTTTTTTTTTTTTTCAAACTTTCTTTTCTTTTTTTCCTTCTTTTCAAACTCTTTTTTCTTTTTTTTTTCCTTCTCTATTTTTATTTTAAAACCTATATTTTTTTTCTTTCGTTTTTTATTTCTCTAAAAAAAAAAATCTCTTTTGATATTGTAATATTTTTAATTTATTATTATCTTGTTTTATAACTTTTTTAAATTTTATTTTTAATTTTAAAACATTGTTTTTTATTATATTTTTCTTTTTGTCAAACTTTCTTTTTCTTTTTTTTTTCTTCTCTTTATTTAAAACCTATATTGTTTTTTTTTAATATTCTAAACAAAAAAGTTTCTCTTTTAATATTCTTATTTTTTTATTTTTATTATTATCTTGTTTTATAATTTTTTTTATATTATTTTTAATTAAAAAAATTATTTTTGTTATATTTTTAAGAGAATTTTAAGAAAATAGCAACTGTTTACAAAATAATTTTAAAAAATAACTACAGTTTCAAAAAATTTAAAAACTGGCAATGTCAGAAATTTTTCACAAAATCTTTTACTAGTGTCACAAATTTCTGATAGTAATTTTTTGTGTATTTTTGTTAATATCAGAAATTTCGTACATATTTTATTGCTAATTTTTAAATTTTTTGAAACTATGGCTATTTTTTAAAACACACACAGTCCGAAATGACTAATTACCTAACTGACTTTATTTTTAATTTTTGTTATTCTTTTCAATTTTTTTTTCATTCACTATTTTTACTTTTAACGATTTTTATAATAAATAACCATATATTTATGTTAGTTTTTATCGACTAGCCTATGTTTGCCTTTATTAGTAAAATAACCATATATTCATGTCTAAAATTTTAAGACTGCAATCATTAGTTTTTTGAATTCAATTTTTATTGTTTGTTGCAGACAATATTGTCTAAAATTTAGTGTCTCTAGCCATAAAATTTGTGACTTATTTGGCTGTCTTTTTTTTTTTTTATTTTTATAAGATATTTTTTTAGGCATTTAACCAAACTTTTGGGCCATTTTTTAGGATTTAGCCATAGTTTCACGAAATTAGGGATTTAACCATAAAATGTAACATTTTTTGTTACATGAAACATATATACGTGTAAAAGTGTAACATTTTATTTTATATGTTACATTTTTTTTTACACATATATATGTTACATGTTAGAAAAAAATGGTACATGCTATGGCTAAATCCCTAATTTCGTGAAACTATGGCTAAATCCTTCAAACTTTACCTTTAAAATGACTAGTTACTTAACTAGCCCTTTTTTTATTATTTAGTAATAAGTTTTGTGAAATTGATTGTATAGGCAATCATTCATTTGTGAGATGGTTATATTGTTAATAGATGTTTAGTTTTTTTATCGTGTTTATTTCAAATTTTTTAAAATTTTGTGACTACAGTCACAAATTTTACTTCTTTAGTCATAAATTTTTAGATGTTGACTGGATGACTATTTTACTAGTATTTCAAAACATGGACTATATTTTTAAAACATAGATTGTAAAATGGCTAAATTCTTAAATGACTCTTATTTTAAAGCCTATATTTTTTTCTTTCTTTTTTATCTCTCTCAAAAGCTGGCGTGCGTGGGTCTCGTTATTATTATTATTTATTTTTTCAAATTTTGCTCTTTCTTTTTTTCTTCTTTTCAATTTTCTTATTTTTTCCCTCATCTATTTTTATTTTAAATCCTATATTTCTTTATCTCTCACAAAAAAGTTTGATTCTTTTTTGAAATCTTAATATTTTTTTTATTATGCCATTTTATAATTTATTTTATTTTATTTTTAATTTGAAAATTTTTTATTATTAATATTTTTATAATATTTTTCTTAAGAAATTTTAAAAAAATAATCACTGTTTACAAAATAATTTTAAAAAATAGTCATAGTTTCAAAAACTTTAAAAACTAGTCATATAAGAAATTTCTGATAAAATTTTTGCCTAGTGTCAGAAATTTCTAACAGTATTTTTATGCATATTTTGTTATTGTCAATATTTTTTTTTTACAATTTTATTGCTAGTTTTTAAATTTTTTAAAATTGTGATCAGGGTAAATTCTATCAATACCCCCTCTACTATAGATCTTGTTTCACATTGCCCCTTCATTTTTCATTTGTAAGATCCGTTCCCCTCATATTATCAAAATGACTCAACACTGCCCTTCGTTAATTTTTTCCGTTAAAAACTTCCACGTGTCCATTGGTTGATTGATATCTTTCAATTTGAAAATGAAATTATTCTTATGCCCTTTATTATTAAATTTGTCAATTTTCTTTTCTTTTTCCTTTCTCCTCTCTCGTACCTCCTCCTTCCTCTTTCCTTTTCTTTCTCCCCGCCCATCCCCGGCGGCCTCCGCCCGAACCCCGGCGACCTCCACCCACAAAACACCTCTGCTGCCCTCCTCCTCCTCCCGCCCCTAAAACCCCCTCCACAACCTTCGCCTCCGACGCCGCCTCCAAATTCGACTGCCAATATAAGTCTAAAATAATCCTGAAAAAAAAAAGAGAAAAGAATGTGGGTTTTTGAGGTCGGGCGCTAGGTTTGCGAGGACGACGGACGGGGTTCGTTGGCCGTCGGCTGGGTTCGCGGGGCCAAGGGTCGGTGTTCGTTGGTCGTGGGCTGGTTTCACGAGGCTGAGGTTCATGGTTCGTCGATCGAGGCTAGGTTCGCGAGGCCGAGGGTCGGGGTTTGTCAGGGCTCGGTTCGTCGGGGGTTTGTCGAGGCTGGGTTCGTCGGGGGCTGGGTTTGTCGGGGGCTGGGTTCGTCAAGGGGCTGGGTTCGTCGGGTTCGTAGAGGTTGTTGGGGGCTGGGCTTGTCGGGGGCTGGATTCGTCGGGTTTCGTGTGGGGCAGGGTTCGTCGGGGTTCATCAAGGGTTGGTTTGACGAGGGGCTGTGTTTATTTACATCCTCAATAATCCAAGTTATTGTTTAAAATCCATAGAAATTGATGGAGAAAAATGTTTTGATGTTGTAGATTGTGTATTGTGCATATTCTTCTTTAAGCTTTGATCTAAAATAATTATTTGGAATTGAATTTTGTTATCATTTGGGAATTATTGAGGACTGAAGAGGTCGGGGAGATTGTGAGAAGAAGGTGGAGAAACGAAGATGTTTATTTTCTTTTTTATTTGGATTTTTAAAATATTTTGTTAGTAATAAAAGTGGATATAATTAGTATTTTTTTTGTGGTATGACTATAGTACCTTCAAATATTCTGTCATGTGGTGAACACGTGCATGACTTAACGGAAATTTTGACAGAATTTGATTAATGACACATTTTCATAATAAAAGGGGAACTGATCTAACAAATGAAAAATGAGGGGGCAATGTGAAACAAGGCCTATAGTAGAAGGGGTATTGATAAAGGGTATCTGAAACAAGGCCTATAATAGAAGGGGTATTGATAGAATTTACCCTATTTTTTAAAAACAAATTTTTTTTTTATTCTATAATTTGTTAAGGTAAAAAAAAAAAATGAAGCACGTGTCAAAAAACTGGAATCACTTGTAAAGTTGATCATATTCACAGAGGCTTTTCTCTGGGTTACAAAGCTTATGACAAAGGAAATTAGGGCTTTTTGTATGCCATCTGATTCCGTGGAACATCATCTTCGTCTCCTCTCAAAACCCCTCATCCGTTGAACCAAGTCCTTCCACTCTGCAATCCTCGCTCGCTCGCCATTTCCATGCTCCAACCAAATCACCAATCGAATTCGAAGCCCGAAAACCCATTCGCTTCACTGAAGAACACAATCCGCTGATTGATTGATCAGAAAAAAAAAAAAGATGAGCGTTGAGCCCTTCAACAAGCTGGTGAAGCTGGCCGCTCGAGCCTTCTACGACGACATAACCACCAAAGGCGAAAATCAGCCCAAAAACGCCCGCAGCGACAACCGAGGCATCGCCGTCGTCGTCCTCGACGCCCTCACAAGGCGTCAGTGGGTCCGAGAAGAGGATTTGGCCAAGGACTTGAAGCTCCACTCCAAGCAGCTCCGCAGGACTCTGAGGTTTTTCGAAGAGGAAAAGCTCATCACCAGAGATCACAGGAGAGAGGTCAGTCCATTCCAATCCAATTTTGTAAATTTGAGTTGCTTATTGAGTAGTGCTGAAATCTGTTCGGTTTTCGGTTTTCGGTTTTCGGTGCAGACGGCGAAGGGTGCGAAGATATTCAGCGCCGCGGTGGCCGCCACGGTAGACGGGCACCGCCATTCCAAGGACGAAGATAAAATTAAGATGCACACTCACTCTTACTGTTGTCTTGACTATGCTCAGGTTTTTTTGAAAGATTGGGCCTTTTTTTTTTTTTTTTGGGGTTGAAATTTTTGCAATGAGTTAGTTATTTGATTGATGAGATGGTCAACTAGCCTTTAGGGAAGGAAAATGATGGACTTGTTTGATTTACTCGTTTACCAGATGTTGTTGACTTCTCTTTGCCTAAAGCGACAATGTCTTTCAGATATATGACGTTGTAAGGTACAGACTGCACCGTATGAAGAAAAAATTGAAAGACGAGTTGGAGGACAAGAACACTGTTCAGGAATATATATGCCCTACTTGCAACAGAAGGTTCGAAACTGATTTGGAATTTGGGAAATGAATTGATTGAAAGAACGATGTTGTGATGCCAAATTTGTCGTTTTAGGTACAATGCTTTGGATGCCCTGCGGTTGATTTCTATGGAGGATGAGTATTTTCATTGCGAAAACTGTAACGGGGAACTTGTGGCTGAGAGCGACAAGCTTGGTGCTCAAGAAGGAGGAGACGGAGACGATAATGCCAGGCGGCGGCGGCGTGAGAAGTTGAAGGATATGCTACAGAATATGGAGGTTATTTCCGCCCTTTATCGTAGTAATTTCTATTGTTGTTTAAACTGTTTTGGTATGTTTTTATTGTTATGATGCGTGATATGATTCTACAAATGCGGCATGGTCATGTGCTTTGTTGTGTGCAAGATTGGTTATATGGCAACTGGTTGGTTATTATCCCTATAGCCAATATTGAATCACAGAGACTTCTGGTTTATAAAAATGTCTTTTCAAAAGTATGAAAGGATGGAGGTCTCGTCCCAATTACGTTAAAAGAAATTGTGTAATTGCGTGCATGATTCTTTATCACATTCATGGTGTTATTGGGGCTCTCTTAGTACCCCAAAAGTTTCTTAACTTACATCTTATGGACTTGAGGATCAGTCATTTAGATATGTAGCACATATAGTCTGCTAGGTCTCCAGTGACCTTGGTTTATACTAGGAGGGTACCGAAGTCTGATATTGAAGAGGGGGTTAGTGCAAATTTTGAAAAGAATGGGGAGAAAAGAGCAACTGTGAAATTTGCTAATTATGTGGCAAAAGGGTTTTGAGAGGCGAAGTGGCAATTGACCTGAGAGAATAAAAAGGAAGGTGTTACAAAGTAGGGGCAGGCAATTCTTCAGCGGTTTTCGTGGGAGTTGCAGGGATCCTCAAAATCTCTGAAACCTTTTCTTTAATTTCCTTTCTTTTTTCCTTCTTTTTCCCTTGTTGGGTTGTCTCTGTGATGTATTCCATTGAAGCTTTGGGCTCAATGATGGATGTTGATAAATAAAAGGAAGACCAGGCCCGTTTCCTGGTTATTTGTTTGTGGGTTCAGTGTAATGGTGTTTGTTCTTGTGCTGTGAGCTTGTGTTTTTGTAGGGGTTCTATGGGTTCCTAACGTCATCTGGAAAGACCAGAGTGGGCCACCCAGAGTTGGGACTTAGAATAGGCCATCGTAGACGTCGGTGTCGGAAGTGTGGTGGTCTGTTATGATCCCATATCGACCAAGTATGAGATTGGTTGGTGATTTATAAACCGAGGGGTTCCCTTCCCCTATAAGCCGGTTTTTAAGGGTGAGTTCTACTTATGGGCTTATGACCATTGATTTGGGCCCAGTATGGGATGGGTTCCTATCAATTGATATAAGAGTCCAGCCCCACTCTCCAACCTAGGAAGGAGCGACCTGGTGACGGATGACCTGGAAATACCAGTGTGAGCCACCCAAAGTAGGGTATCCAGAGTGAGCACCTAAAGTAGGCTGCCATGGATGTCGGTGTCAGAAGCATGGTGGTGTGTTATGATCCCACATTGACCAAGTATATGATTGGTTGATGGTTTATGAACCCATGGGTTCCATCCCTCTATTAGCTGGTTTTTAGAGTTGAGTTATACTCATGGGCTTATGACCATTGGTTGGGCCCCAAATTGGGATGGGTTCCTATCATAGTTACATATTGGTTAAAGGTGTAAGGAGTTTGATTTTTGAGGCTCTTAGCACTCAGCAACTCCGATACTGTCGTATATACAAAAACAAAACAAAGAATATTTTTTGTTCTTTTTAGAGAGCGGATTAAAATATTTCCCTAGTCTTGATTCGGCTATGTCATGGGTCGAAGTTGAATTATCTTTTTATAACTTCACCATACCATACTTTGTTTGTTAGTGGCAGACTGAGGCTATAGTAATGGCCAATAAGATGACAAGGTTACCATAGATTTAGATGGAAGGTCTGTGGTAGAAAACACTTTGGCTGCCGAATTATGCTGGACTCTGTTTGCCCAAGTTGACATTACCTCAATATTGTCTCATATTTGTTTGAGGCCTGTTTGTCTTTGAAGCTCTTTTATGTTTTTCCTCTGGTTGAAGTTTCTGGCCTTCAATAATTCGATGTTACACATGAACTGTATGTGTGGTGTGTTAATTGTCTGATGAATAAGTTTGCCATTCTCTTATGAGCTGTCCAAATTAACTCAATACAGGTACAACTTAAACCGTTAATGGAACAACTTGCAAGAGTGAAAGATTTGCCTGTTCCAGAGTTTGGAAATCTCCAAGCATGGGAAGCTAGAGCACACATGGCTGCACGTGCGGCAAATGGTGATCCTAATGGTAACGATCCTTCCAGATCTTCACAGGGCTATGGTGGAACACCGATGCCTTTTCTTGGAGATACCAAGGTAACCTTTATGCGCTTTTCCACTTTATTTTCTAGTCGAATGGTTTTTATATATTCATTGTCGCAAAAGCATGTATATTTATTCTTTGTTCTTTCTCAAATTATGATACTACAACTTGGTACTAAACTCACTGTATTCTGATACCTTTTCTGGCGTTTGGAGGTCTAGTTTACATCTGTTTATGATGATAACTGGAAATCTGTGCTTCTATATAGTGATCTGTTTTTTTGTTTTTTTGTTTTTTTTGTTTTTGTTTTCATGTAATAGTTACTATAGTTACTTTTTTAGTTCTGATTTGATGTCCATCGAGGGACTGTATAGTTGGAAATAGTGGAATGTGTTATAGTTGGGCACATGTGGTATAAATGTGCTAGTAATGCCATATTTTGAAACGCTAAGCTTAAACATCTATCAAAAACCTCAAAGGTCAACAAGTAGAATGAGTTTTCCTTTTTGGCTCTGCCAAGGCATTATGTTTCTTTTTTCTTATCAGCCAATCAAAATCTGTCGGATTTCTGACGTTTTAAAATTCTTAGTACATGCTCAAGACAGCTGAACTGAAGTAGATTTACTCTAAAGTGCAGAAAGACAACTCCTGTTAAATAGTTAGGGTTAATTAGTAGCGGTCATTTGCTTTAAAATCTTAGCCCGAACAATAGATATTGTTGGTTTGCATGTAAGAACTTAAATTGGGGTATTTCTCCATTCGAGGATCACTAAAAGAGTAAAGGGAAGAGTGAGCCTTTTTTTTTTTTTTTTTGGTCATTTCGCATTTTAGTATAAGTTCCTACCCCCTTGGATCATTATGGATCCTATACTTTTCGAAAAGGTGGATATACTTCTTCTAATCAATCCACATGTGGTGCCAACCTTGGCAGGTGGAGGTCGCCTTTTCTGGAGCCGATGGCAATGGAGAGGATATCAAATCCGAAGCTGATAGTACAAGTTTGAAAGTGTTGCCTCCATGGATGATCAAGCAAGGGATGAACCTAACGAAGGAACAACGTGGAGAGGTCAAGCAAGAGGCGAAGATGGATGGTGCTTCGGCGTCGATAGATAATTCAGAAGACAAAAAGTCAGCTGTTGCAGATGACGAGAAGCAGAACTTACGAGTATGAGGAGTGATGAACTACTTTCGTTTCCTTATTTTCTGGGTGTTTTATATGGTTTTCCATCTTTCTGAAAAAAGAAAGCTTGTTCTTTATCTTGCAGGATGAGTATGTTAAAGCTTACTACGCTGCTCTATTGAAGAAACAGCAAGAGCTTGAAGAAGCTGCAAAGGAACAGCAGGAACCATCAAGCGTTCAAATATTGAATGCTACATCTAGCAGCACATTTCCTGGTCGCCAGGTAGGATTGAAGTCGAAACGCGGTGATGATGATGAAGGAGATGACGATGTTGATTGGGAAGAAGCTCCGGTTGCAGGTATGTATCTCTGTTTGGACAATCTACATTCCGATTTTGGGATTGATTTATCTTTTGAGCATTCAACCTTTTCAGTTATAATTCTAAATAACTCAAGTACTCAGCCAGAGAAAAGTCTTCAGGTTATGAGTGAATACTCCTTTTGCGAAAAAAAAAAAAAAATTAAAGTCAATTTGGTTGTTCATCATAAACTGCTTGTTTATTTAAAGGTTTATGTATCCTTTGTACGTACTTCATTTGATAAATTTTAAGTGAAATGAAGTTGTTTGTTTAACACTATGTTTGGTAAGAAAGAGAATTAAATTAGATGGAAAGGAAAATAGGTGGTAGAAAATAAGAAGGAAAGGAAAGAAAGTGATTTCCCCTTTTGTTGTTTGGCATGGTAGAAGGGTAAGAAAATTTTTGATCTATACATTTATTATTTTATCCATTTATTTTGTTTATTTTTATTTTTAATAGATGGAAAAAAGAGTTATTTACTCTTGATTGCTTTGATAAAAATTTCCACTCTCTTTTGCTTCTAATATTGGAAAGATAAAATTTGTGGCCCCACCTTCATTTTTTATCCATCATATTTTCCCTTCTCTCTTGTTTTCTTTATTACCAAACAACCCAACTTTTAAATTTCCATCCGAAAATCCAATCTTACATTTTACATCCTTCCACTTTTCTTCTATATCAAACACATTGTCCGTTTGGTAAAGGGGAAAATTAGAAGAAAGGAAAACTTTGGGTAGATTTTGGGATGGAAAATATTAAATTCGGTTGTTTGTAAGGAAGAAAAGTAGAGGGTACCACAATTTTTGATTCTTCCAATATTAGAAGAAAAAGTGAGTTGAAATTTTTTTTTTTCAATACAATGAAGAGTGTAATTACTCTTTTGTCCATTTTCTAAAAGATTAAATAATAATATAAATAGATTAAATGATAACTATATAGATATACAATCATCTCTCTCCTAGCATACCAAACAACAAAAGCGAAAATTATTTTCATTTCTTTGATTTATATTTTCTATCACCTCTTATTTTTTTTTTCCATCTAATTTTCTTTTCTTGCCAAATGGAGTGCAAGAGAAGGAAAAAAAAATTGCTCTTTATCAAATGCAATGCTGTTAGTTTTTTGCAAATATAAATTGAGATTATGGAGGCACTTTATTGAAACTAAATTAGTGACATTAAAAATGATTTTCAATTCATGTTGATAATTGATATTATCTATCTTTATGATTTTTCTACATGAAATCGTTATTTATGGATTTCATTTCAATTTATGTTTATATTATCCATCTTTATGATTTTTCTACATGAAAGTCGTTATTTATGGATTTCAATGTTTCTTTATACCATTCCATAAAAAAAAGTCCCAATTTGATAGGCATTATCATTTTCTTGAATACAATGGGTACAGGTAATGCAAATGAAAGTTACAAGGTCAATGATTTGAACATTGAAGCTGATGCTACAGCAGACGACGAAGACGACGACGATGTCGACTGGGAAGAGGGTTAATGAAGAGCAAAACATATCATGTACACCAAATGTTCTCGTCTTCATCTAATCGGACGGAGTTTTTCGTGAATTAGAGTTTCAGGATAATTCAGCTTCGCTTTAGCAACATACTTTCTCTCATAGGGATTGGGTTGTAGAGCACAGTTCATCATGTCTTTTGATGCTTGGAACAGAGTGGTTTTCACTCCTTTGGTTATAGAAAATGCATTGCGCTGAGTTTATAACCACTTACCACTTGTTAAGAATACTAGGAGATAACTCTATAGTTACAATTGTTTTGCAAGTTGTAAAAAAAAAAAATAATAATACTGGATACCGGTTTTGTAGCAATTTGCGTGTATTTGTGTTGCAGCATGATTAATTTATAGTCTTACAGAATAAAATTATCATACTTTTAGTTTCTTTCTCTGTTTTTGACCACAGTCTCTTGTGGTGGAATTAATTAACTTTCAGGTTTGAAGATTTAGAAAGCGTTTCTGTAATTGGATTTGCAGTTAGTGTTTGTTTCTTTAATATGCTATGATTTGGATTTTCAATTTGCTGCTTGTCTATCATGTAACGTTTATTATTATTATTATTATTATTATTATTTTATTGGAAATTTTAAGAAAATAGTCACTGTTTACAAAATTATTTTAAAAAATAGTCACAGTTTCAAAAAATTTAAAAAACTAGCCCTTTCCCTTTCAGAAATTTTTGGCAAAATTTCAGACACGTGTTAAAAATTCGTAATTTTACGTGTAATTTTATTATTATCAGAAATTTCTTGCAGTTTTTAAATTTTTTGAAATTGTGGCTATTTTTTAAAAACACACCGTCTAAAATAATTATTTACCTAACTGATCTTTATTTATTTTTGTTTTTCTTGTGATCGGTTTTGAATTTCTATTGTCAAGCTTTTCTTTCAAACTTGTCTCACACAATGTTTGCCCTTTAGAATGTATATTATTCATTCAATTAGTATAGCTCTGTGTCCTTGCTCTTCCCAGCTCATCGATAAGAACATTTTGTTGGCAATTTCTTGTGGCTATAGCAGATTTCACCATGCATATTTTCTGGAATAATATTTTTTTTTAATTTAAAAACGTTTTGTAAATAATTTGAAATCCACATATTTATTGAAGTAGTTGGCCAAAAGCAGCTAATTACCATGATTACATGACTATTCGATAAGAAGAAAAACAAAAGCCCTTATAAAATCCAAATTGAGCTTCTCTGATATATCACAGAGAAGTGAGAAAGAACATTGGTGAGTGTTTGGTGTTACATTTGTCTGGTTTGAAAACAAGTTCATAGATGGTAGTTGGGACTTTTGGTTTTGAATCTCACTAGACTTAGATTATTTAGTCAAAATCACTTTCATAATTCATATGGCCAACAACTACCCTTTGACATTTTGCCCTAAAAGGGTTGTACTTAGAAAATTAATTAGT
Organism: Boehmeria nivea var. tenacissima; assembly: GCA_018132145.1. NCBI lineage: Eukaryota > Viridiplantae > Streptophyta > Magnoliopsida > Rosales > Urticaceae > Boehmeria > Boehmeria nivea. The sequence continues at coordinate 4,212,940 of CM030882.1, read as the reverse complement.
GTCGCACAGTTCTAAAAACTAATTATAGCAGTAAGGTCAATATTATCCCCAACCACGGCACGTTAAACATGGAGGGGTATATATCAGTACTTGCACTCTCTAATAGAAAAAGCGGTCAAAAGTTGGACACAATCGTGGCCATAAATATTCAGGAGATTTAATAAAAATCTCATTTTTGGCACGGTTCTCCTTAAACATTAAGTAGAAAATAAATAAATATACTATGTGTATTAATGCTGCAAAAATAGAGGCATTCTTCACATCATCCCTAAATTTTTTTTTTTTCTTATGAAGATAACTTGCATAAAAAAGATTCGTTTTTTGTAAAGAAAAAAAAAAAGGGAGATTTCGAAAAATGCCATTTTTTTATACATTATTAATTTCTATTTTTTGTGTTGCACTTTTAATTTTTACGCTACTTTTCCAATAGAGAAGGGATAGAAAGTAAAATAGCATACTATCTGAGGATAAACTATTAAGTGTGTATCAATTAAGGGCATTCTTTAAACTAATAAAAATGTATTTTGCAAGAAATTTACGTTGATCACAAGATGCTTTTTTTTTTTTTTAGCAGTTCATTAAAACACTAAAGCTATCAGATTATATATTTTGATCATAACTTTTCAAATAATAAGTTTTTGTTATTAAAGCATCGGTTAGGTAAATAGTCATTTAATTTTTTTTATTTTTATAAATATTCACAATTTCATAAAATTTATAAAATATCCATAAAAATTTATTATCAAAGTAAGAAATTTTTTATTATAAGAAAATTACACATGAAATTTACTGTAATAAATTTCTTACCAAGGTAATAAATTTTAGAGATTTTTAAGGATTTAACCAAACTTTTGGTTAATTCTTTAAAAATTAGCCCTAGTTTCATGAAATTAAAGATTTAGCCGTAACATACGTGTATCATACTTATGTTACATGTGTAACATATTATGTTACACGTATGTTACGGCTAAATCCGTAATTTTGACATTCTAGGGCGAACTCCTTCAAACGTTACCTTTAAAATGTCTAGTTTCTTAATTAGCCCTAAATTTTATGAATGGCTATTTTCTTAAAATTTTGAAACATTTGATATTTTTTAAAACTACCCTCTAAAGAATGACTATTTCCTTAAAATTCTCTATTAAAGGTTGAAAAAAATAACATAAATATACTTTTAAGTTTTATCTAAATTTTGCATTTACACGTTAAGTTCTTTTTTTTTTTTTATCAAGTTACACCTTCGATTTACAAAGTGAAAAAAAAAAAAACTTCTTCCCTTAACACTTTTACCCTTCTATCAAATATAATATATTTCTTTTTATTTTTAAATATATTTTTTTAAAGAAAAATAAAAAAATGTGGTGTATTTTGGGATTTTAATATTGTGAAAAAAAGGACCAAAGATACAAATTAGATTTGTTATATTAACAATTGTTTATGATGCAGGACAAGTTAGAGTTTTATCAGGTTATTATTAGTATTTTATTTATGATTTTATATTTATATTTATATTCATTGTTAGTGTTTTCTTATTCGAATCCTCTCAGGATTGATTTTTCTTAAAGACAATTTTAGCTTTAGCCTACTAAGAACCTATGTTACAAAGCACTTTTTCATCATTAATAAAATAATTGAATTATTTCAATCTAAAACTGTAGTTAGTTTTTCTTTTATTCACTTTATTGTTGTGCCAAATTGTGTCAGAGCCTGAGGATCTGATTAAGGAAGATGATCAATTCAGGCAAAAATAGAGACGTGTCCAACGTCGACGAATGTGGACTGTAGTATTTCTCAGTGGCTATTCAGTCTTAGAACATCTCTGTGATGGCTTAGAACATTCAATTAAAGCTATCCTTCAAATGCTCATTGATCTTACTATCGATGTTACTCTAAAACTGAACTAGCAGCTAGTCACGGATCTAGATTTTCATGTTAGTGAGGACTAAGCGTATAATAAAAGTAAAAATTGGCATTGTCTATGATGAATGACAACTAAATATGTTTTATTACACACAATTACTCCTGGTATGTCATTTTATTTTGATAATGTTGCATGGGTTTGAAATGAAAAAGTGGCTAATAAGAAGTGAACAAAAAAAAAAAAAAACAAAAGTTTGATATATTTTTTTAGGAAAACTTTTGGTATAACAATTTGTTAATTTTTTTTTCAATTAAGGCTATAAAAAGAATGGAAGATTTTGAAACTGTCACTTGTGGACAATGTGTTTTGAAAATTACCATCTTAAAGAAACATTGCAGTTCATTCCATTTTTTAACAATAAATTTGACTAAATTGCTTTTTTTTAATAGACGAGGAAGACTAAATAATTGTGTAATAGTAATTTGTTATAAAGAAAAATGATATTATTTGTAATAGCGGCATGTTTTGTAAACCTGAATTTCAAAAGTGGCATTTGATCGAATTTTCTTGAAAAAGAAATACAAAAGCAATGAATATAAAAAAAAAAAAAAACTTAAAGGGAAAGCTAGTGATAAATTTAAAGGGCAAGCTAATCGATATCACACCAAACAAAGAAAAAAGAGTAAAATTTACGACAAAAGATAAAAACTGTATTACACTATTTTATTTATTTATAAATATTTATATTACAGTTAACCCTTTATAATATATATATATATATATATATATATATATATATATATAAACGTACGTATAATTCTTATCTTATTTTTTACACAAGTAAGAAAATTCTTACCATAACAAAATTCCACATAAAATTTACTGTAAAAAATTTCTTACCAAGGTAATAAATTTTTGAAATGACTATTTTCTTAAAATTTTGAAACTGTAGCAATTCTTTAAAATTATTTTCTAAACTGTGGCTTTATTCTAACCATATGAGAATTTTAAGAAAATAGTCACTTTTTAGAAAATGATTTTAAAAAATAGTCACAGTTTCAAAATTTAAAAAAAAATAGTCATTTTAGAAATTTATTATTACCTTGATAATAAATTTCTTACAGAAAATTTTATGTGTAATTTTGTTATGGTAAGAAATTTATTAACTGTGTAAAAAATTTTTATGGCTAGTTTTTAAATTTTTTAAAACTTTATAACACACCATCCAAAATTACTATTTATATATAATATTTTGTTCAATTATTTATTTATTTATTTATTAGTTATGTTAAATATTTATTTTTTTATTTATTTTATTATTCATTTATAAGTTATAGTAACTATTATTTTTTTATATTTTCCTTTAGATTATGGATCCTTACCGAACGCCGTTACTCTCAATCGCTCACTACTTGAGGGTTGGATATATAGCTTCCTGACTTTTATGAACACCAACGACGAGTCAGTACTCAACAATGTGCCTTTCTCCTACTACGCCAAATGATGTGCTAACAAGACTTGATACCGAGTAATGCGACGTCGAGTAGTGCGTCTATTTCGGCGATGAAAAATCCACATATGAAGGATTCTTAACGTCCAGAGGAACCAGAAGAGTAACAACATGACGTGCCTACTTGGTCGAGTGGTTCACGTTTGAAAGAAAGAAGCTTACTTCCAAGGTTTGGAACTTATTCAACCATGCTGTCGAGATGTAGCTATATGGAACATAAATTAGATGGTGGTTTTTTTTTTTTTACAAGAATTGCGGTAGGAAGATGACCGTGCAGTCAATATTTGGATATCGGGAGTGAAAAATCATATGAAATGTTGCTATCGCGACCAAACAACAGACAACAAGGCGTTGACCGCTACAACACAACAGCGTCGTTCTGCCCAAGTAAGTACCCTAGACTCTCAAGTAGCTAGAGATGCATTGACTAAGTTTATAATCGACACTAACCTATCGATTAGCATAGGAGAACACCCGGCTTATCGGATGCTTGTTAGGACTTTTTACCCACAATATCAAAGTGATTTACAAACTACTACTAGAAGTGAAATACTTACATATTATAATATGGTACTTTCAACGTTGCATAGGAACACTCGGTATCTTTGATGTTATGAATTAAAAAGGTACTTTCAACTTTGCATGTACGTCAGACGTCTGGAATGGACTTACTATTAAAGATTACCTTAGCATAGTTGTGCATTTTGTAGATGCAGATTGGAATTTACAAAAAAAAAACATTATAGGTTTTTGTTTGTTAGAGGTTAGACATAATGACCAAATCATTGCTAATAGAATTACCATTGTCCTGTGTGAGTGGCAATAAAAAAATTGTGCTTTGAAAAATCGTGTTATAGCATTTACTTCAGACAACGTGTCGGCCAACAACTACGAGATAAAAATCGGTAGGCATTTAGTTATTGGTTATCATGATTCGTAATTGCATTAGAAATGTGCTTGTCATATCACTAACTTAATAGTGAAGTCAGGGAGAAAATTGTTGACAGGCATACACAAAGGTTTAGTGACTATATTAGGTACTTACAAGGTTCTACTGGACGTGTTGGATGTTTTAGAAGATATTACAGGTATAATTGCATGCGGGAGAGGAGCTTCGGGCTCGACATGCCAACGCGATGGAATCGATGTAATTGATGCTAGAATCTGTGTTATCGTACAAAGAAGTTTTCACTCATTGGATTCACGCTAAACTTGGGCTCGACAGTCTTAACGTTCCAAATTTTCTACACTTTTCTCAAATTTTTTTACGAGAATACTGTTTCGTTACTTTACCTGTCGAATAGTAATATTACTTTACATTCGTTATTAGATATTACTATATATTTGTCCCAGTGTAAGACTGTTCCACTATTACAACTGGTAAAAGATAAGATGCAAAAGAGGTTTAGGAAGTATTGGAAGAATTCACTATACTTGTATTGCTTCACTGTCACCTTAGACCCATGATGGAAGATCACGTCTTTTTACGAGATGTTACTTATGATACTTTCGAGAATGGCTCGTGTCATACTTTTAGTTCTTGTCTCAACGATATCTTCGCAGGCGGTGTTTAGCTTAATTAGAAGAACTATTAAGGATCGACGGATGTCGCTGAAACCAGAGATGGTGAAGACATTTTCGATATCTAAAGATTGAGATCAAGCAAACCGACGTAGCCAAGACAACATGGCCAACTAAAAAAAACTAGAACAATATTTTAAAAAAATTTATGTCGAGGACTCAATGTCTTGGAGTGCAAGTTGAATTATTTGTATTTTGTAATCATATGACCATTGAGTGCCAGTTACATTTATTTTTATGAGTGCTAGTTAAGCTATTTGGTGTTTCGAATGCCCAATTACATTTATTCGCTTAATGAATAACGTTTTGAGGCCATTCTTGGGAAAATTTGTGGTGATGTATTCTGATAATATTTTGGTTTACAGTCATAATGAAGAAGACGATTTGATGCACTTGTGGGGAGTTCTTCTAGCATTACCGGCTTTAAAGTTGCATGTGAACCTTAAAAAGTGCACTTTTATGAGTTATAATTATTATTCCTTGGATTTCTTATAAGGGCTAATGGAATAATGGTAGTAAAAACAGAGTCAAGGCTATTAAATAATGACCAACACCTAAAACAGTTAAAGAAGCCAAAGTTTTAGTGATTTGGGTTTTTATCATCGATTTATCAAAGAATTTGCTTATATTATGGCTCTGATTATTGATCATCTTAAAAGGGGAAAATTTCATTGGTTGAACAACGGCAAACTAATTTTTAGCAAATCAAGGATACACTTTGGTTGCCGACCTATTTTAGCCCATCATAATTTTGAAAAACTCTTAGAGGTAGCCACAGACGCTTCGATAAAACGAATTGGGATTATCCTTTCTCAAGAAGGATGACCTGTGGAGTGTTTTAGTGAAAAACTCAGTGAGGCTCGACCAAAGTGGACCGCCTACGAGATTGAGTTCTATGCTATTGTGAGATTTCTACAACAACGAGAACATTAGTTAATTCACTGACATTTGTCTTACATAGTGAACATCAAACTTTCCAGTTCATTAATTCTCAAAGATTCTCAATAGTATGCTAGCTTTGTGGGTTAAGTTTCTTCAAAAGTTTACCTTTACGTTAAAATATTGATCATGTCAATCAATAAGGTTGCAAATACTCTGAGTTGAAGAGCCAGCTTACTCACTACTTTAAGAAACAAATTGGTTGGGTTTGATTGTTAAAAAAAATTATGATGATGATGATGACTTCGACAAATCTACGAAAATTATAGGTGCAAAGAAGTTATACAAGATCTCCACGTACTAAAAGGTTTTCTTTTCCGAGGAAATCAAATATGCACTCATGGCAGCGGATTAGGCAGACACTTGGGATGTGACAAGATTATCTCCTTAGTCGAAGAAAATTTTAACTAGCCACAACTTAAAAAACGCGTGGGAAGATTTGTTGAAAGATGTCCAATTTATCAAGTAGCTAAAGGGCGAAGTGGAAAGACTGGATTATATACACCTTTGTCTATCCTAGAGAATGTTTAAGAAGATCTATCTATGGATTTTTCCCTTAGTCTTCCACGAACTCAAAGAGGTGGTGATTCTATTTTCGTCATTGTCCATCGATTCTCTAAGATAGCACACTTAACAATGCAAAATGAAATGAAATGCTTCTCATACTGCGAATTTGTTCTTTCATACAGTTGTGTGACTACGTGGTGTTCCAAAATCTATCATCTCTAATCGAGATGTTACATTTCTTTAGTCACTTTTGGAAGACTCTTTGGAAGGAGTTTGACACATCTTTGAAATATAGTAATACTCATCATCCTCAAACATATGGTCAACCTAAGGTTACCAATTTTATGTGGACATAAGCCAAAGCAATATGATAGTGCAATACCATATATTGACTTTGATTTCAACAAAATGAGAAATCAATCTACTCAGCAAAACTTCATTCGAAGTAGACTACACTAGTGCTCGTAGACATACTTTTGATCTAGTTGAATTACCTAATGTTCATGTTGTTAGTCAAGCCGCTGAACAACTCGTAGAGAGAATATGTTCATAATAAAGTTGTGTAAAACTTAGAAGTTGTAAATCAAAAGTACAAGGCTTTCGCTGCGTGCTACAATATTTGAAGAGGGTGACTCATGTTTCCTTAAGAAAAGGAAGATATCCTATGAGTACTTACCATAAACTAAAAGATATGAAGATTGGACCATTTGGAGTTCAAAAGCGAATACAGGATAATGGTTATGTCATCGATATACCAGCATATATGAGAATTTCTTCTACTTTCAATTTGGCTGATCTCGATGAGTATTTTTCGCTGGATGAATTATATTTGTCTACATCAAACTCGAGGACGAGTTTTATTTCAAGTGGAGGGGAATGATGCAGGACAAATTAGAGTTTTATCAATATTCTAGTTATAATTAGGATTAGATAATTTATACTTATTGTTAGTATTTTTTTTTGTTGGAATCCTCTAAGGATTGATTTTTTTATAGGTAGGACTTTTTTAGTTTTGGCTTATAAATATGACTAAAAACCTATATTATAAAGCACTTTTTCACTATTAATTAAATGATTCAACTTAGATTTTTCCTATTCGCTTTATTGTTGTGCCAATTTAAGAAAGATTAAATGAGTTATTTCGAAAAAAAAATCATTGGACCATGGACATAGGGTATAATTTTGAAATGATTTTGTAAACTAAGAGTATAAACATAACGTTATCAAGAGCTTAGGGTATAAACATAATTTTTACATTAAGAAGGCAGGGTGTTTCTGTCTTATTTTTCCATAATTGAACATTTGTTTTTTTGTCTTATTTTCTATAAATGAACACTTTATTTATTTATTTTTTTTTTTGTAAAACGCAGGGTAGTTTTATATCATTTTTAAATGTTAATCTATTTTCAAGTTTAAGTAAAATATTATTATTTTAAATAGTATTTTACAAAGTACATTTGTGTGTCTTCGTTAAATTTTAGTAAAAGGTATAGCCTCGCTTTAAAGGTAATTTTGACAATTCAGAATCGTTCTCTATTGTAGGGTACACCTACCACATAATTTTTCAAAAGTATATTCTTAAAAATAGAGTAAATTCCATATATATCCCATGTGTTTAGGCGAAATTCCACGACCTTCCCTTGCGTTTGTCAAAATTCCAAAACCTCCCTTTAGTTATTAAATTCATACCATAATTATACCTTTCATTGACCAATTGACTGAATTTTTTCTAAAATACCTATAACACCCTCATTGCCATGTACGCTATCCTTATGAAGGATTGACATGTAGACTATCGCAATTAACGCCCCTATATAAAACTATGTTGTTTTGGTGCGATGAACAATAAATCTATTAGAATACCCTTTATTCTTGCATTCAAACAAGGTTCAATGGTTTCTTTTTAAAAAAAAAAAAAAAAAAACAACCTTCTAGTCCGCGCAACCGCCGCCAACTCCGACAATATCCCAACCTCCAAACTCCAGCCGCCATCAAACCCCAACCTTCAAACCTCGAACCCCAATCTCTGCCTTCATCCCCGACCCACAACCTCTGCCTTCGCCTTTGCCTCTGCCCCTGAACCTACGACCTACGACCTCCACCTTCGACCCACAACCACCGACCCCTGCCTCTACCTTCGCTTCCGCCCTTAAACCCGACTGCCTCCGCATCATAGAACCCCAACCTCTGAGCTTCTCGACGAACCGTCAACCTCCAAAACCCATCGCGACAAACCCCAACCTTCGACCTCGCCTCTGACAAACTCCAAAATATATTTTAAAAAAAATTGCAAATGAATTTTTCTGGTTACCTCGATAGCTCCCCCCCCCCCCCCCCCCCCACCCCCCGATGCAGCCCAAACCCCAACCTCTGACCCCGTCTTCGACCCTTCTGACTTCCGCTTCTGCACGTACCCCGAACCCAACCCACCCCAAACCCCGACCTCTGACCTCCGACTCCGCGCATACCCCGACCCTAGACCCAGCCTAAACCCTAACCTTCGACTTCTGCCTCCGCGCGCCAACCTCCAGACCCCGACATCCGACCTCTGCCTCCGGGCGTATTCTGACCACAAGCTCCCCCTCCGCGTGACACCTGATCTTCGAACCCCACCTCCGAGCCCCACCCCCAACCTTCGAACCCCACCTCCGCTACGACCCTACGACCTCGACTCTACGACAATCGACCTCCACCTCCGACTCTAAACCCCAACCGCTAACTTTTTTTTTTTGATTAAGGTTGGAAGGTGAATTAAATAAACTTTTTTTATTTTTTATTTTTTTTTATTTTTACTGTTGTAGTGTGTTTGGTTACAGAGAATGATTTATTCATATTTTATTCATATTCAAATATTAATTATTTTAGTTGGGGTAATTTAGACATTTTATATTCATTGTTTGACTAAGAGTTAAGACAAGGTATAACTATGGTTCTAATTAAAAAATTAAAGGGAGGTTTTGGAATTTTGACAAACGCAAGGGAAGGTCGTGGAATTTCGCCTAAACACAGGGGATATATATGAAATTTACTCTAAAAAATATATGGACTTCTTAGGCATTATAAGCCGTTTTTGTAAAAGGCATTTTTCCACAACTATTTAAAGGAGAGAGAGAGGGAGGAATAATCAGCTAGCAAGGTACACGTATGAGATTAGGTCTACCCGACAAGAGCCTCTCAATTAGCAACAAAAAGCCAAATTCAAAGTCCATTTCCACTTCCTTAAGATATGCAAAAAGGAAAGAATTTTGGAGGTCGTGTTTGCACATTCAACAATAATGGATCTTTGTTGCTCGGTGGTCATCTACATTAGAGGCATTACTAACCATAAATATGAATCATATGCCATTTCAGAAATTAAAGTGCCCTCTAATTCGTTAACAAAATTCATGCTTAAACCATAGGAAACTTATCTTTAATTGAGACTGAATCAATTTCCACTAAAACTCGCTCATAATTGCTAATAGGCACTTAATATGAGTTCGGATCATCTTCCACTATGATCCTCTAATTGCTTGTATGCTCTTATAATATTGTTGCAAACACTTATATATACATGAAAAAAAAAAAGAGATTATATTAGCCATGCTAAACAATTAAATAAATATGCGTATAGGGGGGCTAATCTACACCCTTTTGTGGTGTAAGTTATAATCAAAACATGGAGCAACGTAAATTAATAAATGCAAGACAATAGTATAATTATTAAACTTTATTTCAAACAGAAAGTGTGGATTTCAAACTTACTTTTCCTAATTAAAGCAACTCCATGAGGAAAAAAAAAAAGAGAAGTAATAAAAATAGTATAATTAAAAGAGGGAAATTAATTAAGATCAAGTCTAATTGAAGGAATTGTTTTCTCCCACACAGCTTTGGCGTGTCATTGCAAGTCTATAGGGCGTGAGTTAATAGTACTTTATAACATTGACTTAATTTTATTATTAATTTTTTGTTTCGAAAGTGAGAAATTAAAATAATAAAAAGAAAAAACAATCAGAAATTAAAGGTTACATTACTTGGGAATCAACATCAATGTATTCGCTAGGTCAAACTCAAAAACACATTTGCAGGTGACCATGATCCATGAAGAAGAAAAAGATGATCAATGAAGAGTATGACAAATTAGAAGTCCATTACTTCTAATTAAAAAGTGCAAAAACAAGTCAGCAAGTTAAAAACAAAAAATAAAGAAAAAATTTCCATTAATTTTGTATGAGTTGTCTATGGCTTGTGTGTTCATAAAGCTAGACCCGACTGGTACAAATATTCAACCCCTGAAAAACCGCTTTCTCTCATCACGTGCGCTATAGTTTTTTGTTTTTTGTTTTTGTTTTTGTTTTTTGTTTTTATTTCTGAAAAAGGGAAGATTGTATATTTGTATTCCAAACTAAAGGGAGACCATCTCAATTATTACAAAATATAAATATAAATCAATAAAAAATAAAATTTTGATGGCATAAAAATTAATGCTATTATTTGAGAAAGCAAATTAAAGTAAAATAAAGAATCATCCAAAATAGCACCGTGACAATTATTGGGGAGACGCCACCCTTCACGTCAGAGAAAATTATGAGAGTTTACTATACTGATGGCTCATAAAATTTATCAGCTATTATCGTCTTCAATTTGTTGTGAAATGCAAGTATCGAAAGATAATAACTCTGATTCGAAGATTCGTACCTATAAAAAACTATCATGGAGCCACCAAAAGCCATCTTTATTAGCTGGAAACCCAGTAGTCTAAAACGGTATTGGACTCCAGCCTCACTGATGAGAATATTGTGGTGGCTCAAAAGAGAAAAGATACCCTAAAGAGGAGAGAAAGAGAAAAAGTCGTTTTTATAGTTTTTTTTTTTTTGTCTCATTTCAAATAGTATTATATGTATTTGTTGCAATAATACTAGCTTCATAATGTAATATAATATAAAACTACATAATAAATGCATTAAAAGCTCTGAATTTTCATCCAAAACATAATCGTTTTGGATGCAAATTTCATCTTCTAATGAACTAGAGGGCAACATCTGTCACTCTTTAATCCATTCTTTTTTTTTTATTATGTTATTTTTTAAGTTTTATTGCCCGATGGGCACGAAAGGGGCTAAAATGGCCCTATTTGTTTGTATATATGCATCCATAGAGATGTATATATATAAGGTTCTTTGAGTATGGAATAAAAAATAATTTCTTTACTTACCATTTTGTCCGAATTTTTTTTTAAATTTTGTGTTGTTAGTGAAAATTAGTACCCTAAAGAAGGACTAAAAAGTAATAAATTTTTTTAATACTTTTCAACCCTTCTTCTATATGAGGACTAAAAAATAATTAAAAAAAAATTTAGTCCTATTTTCTCTCTCTTTTTTTTTTTTATTGATTTAAATTCTCTTTGTTTTTTTTTTTTTTTTTTGCCACTTGGGTCTCAAACCAAAAAAAAAAAATTGTCGCCGTTTAGTTGTGATTTTTTTTCCGTTAATATATAGACACTCATTTTGCTATACTTTTTTCTTGTTTGATTTGTTTGTAAAAATTATGATTTTTTGGTGAATATTACAAATATGTGTATTATAACGAAAACTTTGTCGTTATTTTCCTTAATATATAGACACACATACGTTGTTTTTGTTGTTGTTGTTTTTTTTTTTTGTTTTCTGTTTTTTTTTTTTTTTTGCGGTTCATGTTCTTAAAAATGTGTACCTTTGGTGAAAATAAAATATATAAATACATGCCCAAAAAAGTGACAAAAAATAATAATTATATATATATATTTTTATGTATTTGCCTATTCTTTTTTTATTTTTATTTATTTATATATATATATAGTTTAAATACTCTTTCTTTTACGTACCGTAATTTTCTTTTTGCGATTTATTATACTCATTGTACTTTTTTTTTATTTAATTTCTTAGTACACATCCTTAACAAAGCTATAAAAAAAATTAAAAAAAATGATAAACTTTCTGAACAAAATCTTATTTTTTTTCGAACAAAATTATAATTTTGAGATTTTAAAAGTTATATAGAAATCTATTTTTTTCCCTAATATTTATTTTTGATTCACTTTTCATATGTTTTTCAAACGAATCTGTTGAAGAAATTTTGCGGACGCAACGTGTATGCCTTGACTAGTAATACAAAACAATAATAATAATAATAATAATAATAATAATAATAATAATAATAATAACTTTATACTAATTATAAAAATCAAAATAAATTGGACATGCGATGTCATAAGTTATGGCCCTCAAAATAGTTATGGGAAGCACACAAATAATAAAAATAAAAATAAAAACTTATTACTAGCCAAAGGCGAATTATAAAGGGAAAAAGAACCTAAGGGTGTCTATAAACATACATATTTCCGGTAAATAATTATGAGATTATTGAGTAAATAATAATTTTTAGATGATGTTTTAAGAAAATAGCAACGTTTTCATTAATTAAGAAAAAATATATTTTTTCAACTACATGATGGTGCGATATTATGCCCTTAGTTTTTAAGGAGCTATGGTTAGTTTCTTAATTGTTAAAAATATTGGCTATTTTCTTAATATATGGATTAAAAAATAACTAAACACCAAATAGACACAATTTGTTTTTTGTGTTCTGAAAATTGTGTAATTTTAATGTACGTGTATGTACATATTTAAACACATTAAATGTAAAAATTATGTGATTTACATGTACTATTAGTAATATTTGTTAATACGAGGTGCGCGATAAAATCGCAACTCATATAGCATAACCATATGGGTCATCCCAATATATAATTCATAGTTTGACAAATGGCTTTTAATATTTTGTGTACAGCTTTGTTGCTTTAACGCAAAGGAAGTTTCATTGGAACAAACAAGAATGCATGCTCCACAAATAAAACTTAACTAATAGTTAATCAAAATATAAAATGGCAAAATTACTATAAGCGAAAGTGAAGAGAGAGAGAGAGAGAGAGAGAGAGAGAGAGAGAGAGAGAGAGAGAGAGAGAGAGAGAGAGAGAGAGAGAGTCCATGGAAGCAATTAGCTCAAATCCATGTCAACTCTTAATAGATACATTATTTCTTATGCTACAAAGCCACAATATTCAAGCTGTCATATTCTAACTTCACACTCTTTCTTCTTCTTCGTTATCTTCTTATTCTCTCTCTCTCTCTCTCTCAACCAAATTTCTCTCTTCTCTCCATGCAATATCTTATTCTCTTATATTTACTACGAATTCTCATAATAAGTCTCCATGGCTATGAAGATCAATAAGAAGCTCTTTAGCCTCATTCTTTGGCTCTCTCTCTTCGTCTTATTCTTTCACATCGAATGGCTCGGTTTCAGCAACACCATCACTACTTGTTCAAAACCTAATTATCTCATGACTCCCCATCGCACTACTTTGAGCATTAGTAACCGGAAATTGGCCTCGAAATTCGACTTCACGCCGTTTCTCAAGCACCGCCGCAGTCGGCACCACCGCCATGGGCACGACACCGACCCCGGCGGAGGCGGCAAGAACGAGATCGACCCCAAGTATGGTGTTGAGAAGCGCCTTGTCCCAACCGGTCCAAACCCTTTGCACCATTAATACTGAGGTTTTTTTTTTTTTTTTCATTTTGTATTATTCTTGTGATATATATAATTCTTCACCAAAAAAAAAAAAAAAAAAAAGAGGAAGAAAATAACAAAAGGAAAAAAAAAATGTTTAGTGGATTTGTTCATTACTTGTATGGTCCTACACTAATGTTTTAGAATTTAGATGATGATAAATCATGTTCATTTGGAAACAAAAAGAGAATTATTCATATAGATTTCCAATATAAATTTGGATTTATTTGATTGCGCATGTGTATTTATCGTAATCATATGTGAATGAGTTATTTTATGAGGTTCCTTGTTTTACTTTTTACTTATCTATTAATGCGTATGCAACTTGTCATCCTTATGTAATGTGCCCAACGATTTTTATTCTTTAAAGAGAAAATCTCACTGAATCACATGTTATTATTTTATGCTTTATCTCATTTCAAAATTGAAAAAAAAAAAACGAAAAAAAGAAAAACATACAAAATGAGGTATAGATATGACAATTATTTCCCTGATTTGATATGATTTATTATTATTATTATGGTGTGAAAGCAACAAAAGTGACTGTAACGGCACGGCATATTATGGGGAATGGGAAATATGAAAGTAACACTAATCGCATCATTTTATAATGAGGTTGTTAATGATGGGAAACTTTGAAATTAACTTGCATAATCATGTATATATAAGATGATGTAAAAGTCATTACTAGAAAGTTGACTAAAGGGGTAACTATATATATATATATATATATATATATATATTAACTAAATTATTAGCCCAGCTTGTGGGCATCCAAATACTTCCCAGCATTGGATCCTGAAGTGGATTTCTCAAACTTTGACCCTTAGACCATTGGTTTGTCGTTGCATGTCAAGTTAAACCCCCCTTCTTTTTTTTTTCCCTATTTTAGTTAAGGGTAATTGTCTTCCTTGTTTTCAACATAAGGGGTTAGATTAGTTTAGAAAAGTAAGGAAAACGTTTAAAATTTATATATATACACATAAAAAGTCAACACCGTCTTTACCTCCCTTTAGAGTTTCTTTTAGCTGATATAATAATACACAAATTTCAAACCGTATGCCAAGCTTGGGCTTTATGGGGAGTCCAATAATCACCAGCCATTTATCGTGTGAGGTTGTGGAATTATATAGGGTGAGTTGCAAAAATAGGCCAAAATTAAATATTTGTTTTAAATGATAGTCTATGTTTCAAAAAATTAAAAAAATAGCCATGTTACAAATTGTATAACAGAAAAATGTCATACAAAATATAACAGATCTATAAGTATTTGTGTGATATTATTTAACACTTCAAAAAATAATGAGTAAAACTTGAAATGTTACAAAATATCTTACAAATATTTACAAATGTGTTATATTTTGTGTGACACTTTTCTGTTAAATAATTCGTAACATGGCTATTTTTTTAATTTTTTGAAACATGAACTGGACTTTAAAAATAAAATTTTTTTTTGACTATTTCCTACGATTTCCCAATTATATATTATAGTTTATGTGTTGGAAAGTCCAAATTAGTTTTTAAATAAATGTTGGCGTATTGCATATAGTTTTTTTATTTTTATTTTTTATATTTAGTTTTCAGTGTTTTGGTATTGGCTTTGCTTATGGTTGACTTTCTACAGCTTTTTATGGCAATACGCGTACCAGTAGATCATGGAGGATTTTGATCTTTTCATTCCTCAATCATAATCATATACGGATTATTATACACACACACACATGCATTTACTCTTTATATTTTCAGCGCGTGAGAGAGATAGAGATCATGTGGGAGATCTATAAAATAACATGTTCAATTAGAGAAGGGCCTTCACTGATATGTTTTATGAATATATATCCAATGCGGACTTCACTGATATGTTTTACGCGTATATATATATCCAATACGGACTTCACTTAGGGAGAAAATTGCGATTTCTATATATATATAATATGATAAATGCTAGGAATTACAAAATTTACATATGCGGCATGCGATTTGTTAATATGACCGCTAAATCCATTTTTAAGAAAATTATGTATAGCCAATGACATGTTAATAATTCACATGCCACATGTGAATATGAAAAATTTGAGACCGTGTTTTAAAATTTCTAGCATTATTCATATATTATTGGGTGTGCGTATTTATGTATTTGATCTTAACTAATTATATAGTATTGTGCTAGGAAATCACCTTTCAGTTTCGCATATCAATTACAAGCGGTATTTTCTTCGTAGCCATTAACATTTTGGACATCACGGGACACTGGTCTTAATTAATTAGGCGGTTACATGGTGCTTTTATAAAATCATTGGAAATCCGTATTTAATTGGAGGGTAGGTTGTTTTGTTTTGTTTTGTTTATTTTTTTTTTATTTTTTAGAGAGAGCCCCTACGGTATAAAAATTTAAAAATAAAATTAAATTCAGTGGAAGTATTATTATTATTATTATTATTTTAGGTGAGTGGAGTACGTGAGTTTGTGAGAATAGGTGAGTAAGAAGCATGGATGGGCTTGAGGCTTGAAGTAGGTACGCCCAATACAATCAATTGGACTGGTTTGCGTCTGGGAAAATTTGATCTCAGTTATATTTAACATTCAAATTTGTAATCTATACTACTATATATGTGATGTTACTTTTTTCATTATTAAATTATCATATTACCCTATTTTTTCCTCTTGTCTTTCTCACTTGTAAATCAAGAAGAGACAATTCGGTCAAATTCATTACCAAAAAATAGCATGAGCTACAAATTTTTTTTTTTTAAAATGTCATATTTCAAAATAAGTTGTCTAGAAATAATATTTTTCAAAATTTTCGTTTGTGTTTTGTTAACCGATATACCTTCTATTAGGTCCAAAAAAAAAAAAAAAGGACAATTGCAAAATAATGTCATTCTTAGTGGCACTTAATAATTTATCTCAAGTGATGTTCTCTATTTGTTTCCGCTCTATATTTGTAGTGTAAAATTTAGGATATAAATTAAAAGTGCAATACACAATATACATGGGACATATCTACAACATCAAGATAAGCGCGAAACTAACTAATTAATACGCGAAACTAACTAATTAATATTATGCATATGCCATGACATTCATAACGTTCGCAATAATCCTAGCAGAATTCTAATGTAGCAACATTCACCCGTCCCATATCGGGTGATTTAAAACTTATTCTATCATAAGGAAACAATATATAGAAACTAGTCGTCCTATACTGTAACGACCTAAAACTCCAAACGGTGTTTTAGTTCCGAAAAATACGGACAAATTTGAACTTTTTAAATTTAGTTACATAATTAAGCTTTTAATACTAAGCATGAGGTTCACCAATCCTTTCCATAACCAAAATAGATTTAATTTTAACCTTTACAAAGTATTGCGAAATTTAAAGATTTTCTTTACCAACGACTAGCTGGTAGTCCGTCCATGTAAGGTCTTACAGGTCGGTCCCGTATACACTCACTATTCCTGTCATTTTCGTCTCGCCCTTTTTCTTTCGTGACAAGATACCTGTAACACGAGCACACTAGTGGGTTAATAGCCCAGTAAGTACATTAAATAAAGATATTGCTAAGTCTACACACAAGCAACATAATCACCAAAATAGGGCGACATATTATAATAGTCTAACATAAAAATGGACTCGACGATCAAGTCATCGCAGTCTGGAAGATTAGAGTCGCTCTACAGTAAACTCGTCTGCGGAGTAGACTTAGTAATTGGGCGTTAAAGCTCCGAAAGGCACATTACTTGCAAAGGAGCTGTGACACGATACTAGATCAGGCTTGACGACTAATTACTCTCTACTTGAGAGTATAATTCGCCCTTATCAAACAACGCTAATATTCGCAATTCCCAATCCCTCATATACAGTACGTGTGCCCATGATTTACCATCTTAAGGATTCCCTAATCCTATTAAGAACAATATGATGTCTCCCGATAAATCTAACCCCTGACGGGTTATTCCGAAACTCTAATAACTTTAGGCAAGTCTAACCCGTTGTGGGTCGTTATAGAATTTACATGCATCTAGACCCTTTCGTGGGTCATGATAAAACTCACACAGTTCCAGACCTTTTACGGGTCGTTCTAGAACTAATACAATTCTAGACCCTCTACGGGTCGTTCTAGAACTACTATCATTCTGGACCCTCTGCGGGTCATTCTAGAACTTAATACACATCTTGACCCCTTCGCGGGTCATTCCAGAATCTTTTTTGACTAGTGGTCCCGTCGAATCGTTTCAGAATTGATTGTGCAATTATTCCGTCGGGATAATGCTATGGATCTTGGCCCCTCGGACCGTCTCGGTATTCTTTATAATTGTGAGGATTCATCCTCTTTGGGCCTATCTGTCCTTTCTGAAACCTTTTGTGGCCAGTGATCCCGTTGGGTCGTTTTATAATTCGTTGCTGCATTTTATCCCATCGGGCCGATCTGGATCGTCATCGTCAAATCATAAACTGTGAGGAGCGCCGTTATCCGGCCTCGTTTAGGCCCCTTAGGTCATTCCGCAACCTTTTGCACCCAATGGCCTCGTCGGGCCGTTTCGAAACCCATCGCAGCAAATGCCCCGTCGGGCGATCTCGGAACCGATCATGATCGTGGCACACAGCATATGGAGAGGAAGGTCATCTACCAACCTCCTTAAGACCCCTCGGTTCGTTTCGAAACCTCACACAAATAATGGCCACGTCGGGCGATCTCAGAACTGATCATGATCGTGGCACACAGAATATGGAGAGGAAGGTCATCTGCCGACCTCCTCGAGACCCCTCGAGTTGTTCCAAAACCTCACACAGACAATGGCTCTATCGACCGATCGCGGAACCGATCATGATCGTGGCCCCCTTCCAGGCCCTTTAGAACCATACGGTGCTGTTGTAACACTTGGCTTTATATCCGATCGTTCTAGAACTTATGAGTGCCTCCGCACGGGCTGGGCCTTATTTTAGGCCATTCCTTGAGTCTATTTAGGACGCTCATAGTGACGAGGATGAATCGTTCAACTCGACTCTTCGGACTCCTTGAGCCTATCTAGAGCGTTTACAGAAACAAGAAGAAGGAATCATTCGACTCGACTCCTTGGACTCTTTGAGCCTATCTAGAAGATTCATCGCGACGAAGAGGAATCGTTCAACTCGACTCCTCAATCCCCTTGCCTCTCTCTGGAATTTATATCATCCCGCAATAAGATCTCAATTACAAAAGTTAAATAATTTTATGTCTGTAGTATTGTACCCACCAACAGCTAAGTCATACTAACTTTTACATACACAAGCGGACACACGCCCTAAGTTAGAACCTAAACCACGAAAGTTGAGTAGTTTTATGTCTGTGGTCCCATACCCACCGACAACTAAACATATAAATGAACACACGCACCAGTACACATTTAGAAAATACAACAGATCATAAACAAACCTACAGCCCTATACCTGTAGGCTCATTGCACAAACAAGACAAACGTGATCTAAAGCCCGTATTCACAGCCCTAGCGAGAATAGAGATCCACACAGTTTGACAGCCACAATTTTAGAAGCATCGTATGCTTAACATAATCTCAGCACATGCATAGTTAATTCAAGCATGATAAAGTCTACTCATGTCACAGTGAAGATCTACTTACCTGAGGTCCTAAGTCTCTCGCCTTGGTCCTCGCGATCTTTCCTCAATGACGTCCCTCCTTAAAGCTTGATGGTCAACACCTAGGTTTACTAATAATTCGCTAGAAATGAGACTTTAAGAGTGATTGGACCAATTGAAGGGAAGTCTAGACAGTGGAACGACAGACAGTTCGTTGAGAAATCCTTCTAGAGATATTCTCGTCCCGAGTGTCTTCACTCTATCACTACTTGTCAACCCCGACTAACGGTTACGGCATTTGACTAGTTTAGGTGAAAAAATAATTCTTTGATCTAATTGGTTTCCGACTTTGTTTTATTAAGCATCTAAACTTGGAGACGAAAATCCGTCAGAATTTCTCTTATTTTTTGGACATTCCGACCGAAGCCTTCACCTAATTTCAACCCAGCACCGAACTAATTTCGATCACAATCCATAACAACAACCACGTAGAATAATTTTCACAATAATAATCTAATTTGTTAAAAATATAAACACAAGTCAACATCGAGCCGTTAAGGCTCGGATTCCACTTGAGGGCAAAACGTGTTTATGCTAAACTAGAATAAATCATTCACAAGTCTCCGCAATGTTTAGATTGGAAGTCATTGTCAATCGCCCGTTTATACTTTTGGTAAAAAACGGTGAAGGATCGAGCGTCCAAACTTGCTTAATTGGCGTTCCTGCGCAATTCGAAGGAATAAAAGTTGAATCACTTAAAGACGGTCTTGGATTTTAAAGCTTAAGCAATTCAAACTTTGAACTTAATTGAAAAACACGACGCGAAATGCTTGGTCCCGCAACCTGATCCAATAATTCGTTTTATGATCAAAATGGGTATATTTACTAAAATACAATCCAACACGATCAGATAAAAAAAAAGAGCCAGGTGAACCCGGCCCTAAACATAACTGCTTTTCTTTTCTTCTCTTTATATATATATATATATATATTGGAAAAAAAAATCTTCAACCTCATGAAAGAAAACTCCTTTTTTCAAGTTTCTTAACTAAGGGCTTCAAGGGAAGTCGAGTGTCCACTCAAAGATAAAATCTCGTTCTCGACAAATCGGTTAAACCTCAAAACCATTGCACAATAAAGTTTCAAGTGTAGGCACGAGCCCAACCATAAAAAGAGGTTTAACCAAACCCGAATAGCTACATCAATCATTTTAGATTTTCAAGTCGACCCAAGTCCACGAAAATTCACAATGCCAAAGCAATTGAAAAACCAGGTCCAGTGTGATGACAAAACACAACGAGCTTCCAAACTCATATAAAAATGTCAACTCGAACTAGTATATTTGTCAAAAATTTAGTGTCAAGAATCAAATAGAGCTCTAAATTCCCGTACAATTAAACTAAGTAACATCTAAAAACTCTCATAATCACAAACCCGTAAAAATAATATTTTCAACGATAATCTTTTTAATAAACTTCACTAATAACAAGGAACGGGATCAACCAAGGTTTATTTTGTAAATTCGAACAACCACACGATAAATAATTTATGAGCTTAAACTCAAACCGTCTCTAACCAATTCCAACGTGAAGAACCAAATTAACCTGGGATGAAATAGGCAAATACTCAGAATTTATATAACAATATAAATAAATACCCAAACTTTTGAAGTAATTGAGTTTCTAGTCAATTTGTAAATTACTTGCACATGCTTTTGGTAACAAAATGAATTACCACCACTTACCATGTGTAAGTAATTGCATGTTTTGGGTAATTGGTTATATTTTTCAAAAAATTGGGTAATAACTTACATTAAGTTTTGAAAATTGGGTATTCATTATAATTTCTCATTAACCTGTCGAGCGTAAAAAATTTACAAACTTTTACAACGCTGACATACTCGAAATAGATTGAGCTAGGCCACGAAACATTTAGTGACTTCAAACCCGCATAATATGACCCGGTTAGACACCACGAACCTACGCAAAAGGAGTGACACAGCGAGTTCGAGGTTTTACCTTAAATGGCGGCTCGAGCCCTCACTTGACAGTGGAGTAGGTGAGACGACTTCTTCGCATAGAGGACGGTGCACGAATCGAGCCTCGAGGGTGACAGAGAGGGGCGGGGTTGCCGTAGCTACGTAGTGGTGGCTTGAGACGGAGGAGCGGCTGAAGCTCGCGGCGTGACTGGCTCGCCGGAGCTAGAATTGCACGGCGGCACGCGGAGGCTGGGCTGACAGAGGCAGGGCGTCGCACGACGCTGTGCGAGAGGACGAGCGCGGCACGCAGAGGAGCTGAGCCCACGACTGGGGTTGGACTGGCGTGAGGAGAGGCTGGGGGCCATCGGGGTCGCGTGGGGCTGTATGATGGCAGGGCGTCACTCGGCGGAGTCTTGCCGGAGCTAGCTGGGGTGGAAGGACGGCACAGAGGAGTTGGACCCGGTGTGGCTCGCGGTCGGAGGAACAACAAGAGCAAGCGGGGCGAGCGGGGTTTGGGTCGGAGAGGGAGGTGCGACGGGAAGAAGCTCCACGGGAAAGAGGAAGCGTGCAGAGTTGCGCGACGCGATGGGTTTTGCGAGGCAAAACGCGTGCGTGACGGCGCGGCGAGGCGAGCCCATGGCGAGGCCGCGTAGCGGTGGAGGCTTGGTCAGCAGAGAGGCGCGGCGGCTGGGCTTGGTGGCCGGCAGAGGCGATGGAGAGAGATAAAGAGATTCAAGCTGAGAGAGGGAGGAGAAAGAGAAGCTAAAGAAAAATTTGAGGGAGAGAGAAGGGGTTTTGACGGTGAGAAAGGGAAAGAGAGAGAAACCACAGGGGTTAAATGGTCTTTTAAATTGCGGTTCATTGGGCCAAAATAATAAAATAATGGGTATAATTTTCAAAAATTAAGAAATTTGCACATTTTGCTCAAACTGAAAAGTTAGGAATTTTAATGTCAATTTGGAGCCAAAACTAAATTCCTAATATGCCTTAAAATTCGAAACTGCAAAATAATATTATTTGCACTGATATTCAATGCAATAGAGAGTTGGTCAGATTTAACAAAATGAAGATAATTCCTTCTAAATGATATTTATAACCAATTTTACAATTACAAGCAATTTATCTAAAGGAAATAAAGTTTAATTACTTGTAAATGTAGTCATGGTTCAGGCCATTACAATCCTACCACCTTATAGAAGTTTCGTCCTCGAAACTTAAAATAAGTATGGATATTACTATTTCGTCTCAAACTCAATCTTACATGTTGCCCCATCTTCGGTGTGGCTTCACCACAGAACATTGACTATCGGGATGGTCCTATATTTAAACTCCTGATCATTTCGATCTAAAATTTGTAAGGACTTCTCTTCATAGGTAGCTTCAGGCTCGATGTCCAGGACCTCAAAAGGCCATATATACTTCCAAACCACGTGTCTTCATTCATAGGTGTCACTTTCATGAACATGCGGTCACCCACTTTAATCTCTAAGTCAGAACCCCACATGGCTAGTTTGTCTACATTGGGCGATCCTCATGCGGCCCTGATTTCTTCTCGATGGCCGGAGAAGCAAGTTCTACGAGTTCCGACCCCAAAATTTCCCTTTTCAAAATACATACCAATAAAGAGTAGAACGACACTTCCGACCATAGAGAGCCTTATTGTCCCTTGGACGTAAATCTCAACCAACCTGCCTATTGAGCACGTCATTCACATAAGCCGAAAGTACGCCGACTTTCTGAGCCTATTCACAATCACCCAGTAGGCGTCGCAATAAAACCCAAATCTAGTGGTCCTCGTGGGGATTGCCAACTCAGAGGACGTTGTGAGACGGACTTTTAGCTCTTGAAAACTCTCCTTGCACGCCGGAGTCCACGAAAACTTGTCATTCCTTCGCGTGAGGCGAGCCAACAATAGAGCGAGCTTGGAGAACTCCTCTACAAATCAACTACAATGCCCGGCTAAGCCAAATAAAGGACGGTCGTGGGCCGTTTCTCTGAATTCATGGCACCGATCCTTGACGAATTCGCTAAAACTCTTTCTTCAGACACCACGTGACCGAAAATGAGGCTTACCCAAACAAAGCTCACACTTCTTGAGTTTTTCATAGGGCTTTTTCTTGGCTACACTCTGCAAAAAGGTTGTTCATGCTTCTCATGCTCCTCCTTTGTTTTCGAGTAGACGAGAATATCATCGTTAAAGACTATAATGAACTCGTCGATGTAGTCTTCGAGGAAACAATTCGTTAAAGCCGTAATACGATTGGGGTATTGGTGAGCTCGAAGGACATCACCAAGGGCTCACAGTGTCTGTAACTGGTACAGAAGGTGGACTTGGGCTAGAGATAGCCCGATCGCAAGTCTTTACCTCGAGAACTGGTAGGTTAGACCTCTACTAACCCACTTTGTAAGGGATTGCGCAGCTTACATTGTTCTCTTAGCTCAAGGGGTTGTGACTGCTACAATCACCCTCCTTTTTTAAAGTAGAGTACCGAGACTCCCAACGACGAGTGACTGGGTCTTATAAAACCCTTGTTGAACAGCCCTTTTCAGCTGAATTCAACCCATTTAATCCCGTCGACGTCACACAATACGACGCCGTTGATACTAGGCAGTATCAATAAGGTTGAGAGGTAATCCTGGAAGGTCTTCGGAAAGGACATGAATAGAATTCCTTATGATCCTAATACCCTGAGCTTGATGTGTGTCCTCATGGGATAGGTCGCAATAGAAGTGAGGAAGCCCCGATAATCTTGACCTATCACCCTTCGCGCTTTATGAGTAGAGATAACAGTTATGGCTAACCCCATAGATGACCCGTTAAGATCAAAGTTCTCCACTCAGTCAATCGCCGCATGGTATTCGGGTGATCATTCCATGCTAATAATGTCATCAAAATCTCGCATCCAGAGGAAAAAAGGAATCTATAGATGATTCACAGCCATTAGGTACACCCCCAAACTAATAGAAACAACAAAACAACAGATACAACCATCCAAAGATAGTTATCGCAGAGAACAGTAAAGTTTAAATGATTGAATCAACACAAAGCATTATGAAAGGGTAATTTGTATAAATCCAAATTGAAAGTTAGCAAGAAACAAGCAAAGCAAGCTTTCGGGAGGCTTGGATTTCTCCCACAAGAGTTGATCTCTGCAATAATATTTTTTTTTTCAGATGACCAATACGCTTACAGCGTAACCCTTGTATTCCAAATATCCACGTCAATCAATTTAACTAATCACAGTACTTGACATGTATTTCACACCCCAACTACCTATAAGTTCTTCTACACGTCAGCACTTCTACTCCCTCAAAAATAAAGTTTAATTAAGTAGTCATGGTTCATGCCATTACACATACTAACTAGTTCCTTCACTAAACACATTCTGATTCTAACTTGATCTTCTTCTGATCTTTCTTTCTCATTTCTTGTGTCTGGGATCTACGAATGGTACTTCTATTCTGTTTATGCTGGCGCGCCATTGAGGAGTGAGCTAGCTCACCTGACAAAGCATCTCCTGGCCTATATACTCAACTCAGCTTTGAAACGGAATCCGAGTCTTACGAGGAATTCTAAAGTGATTACTCACTTTAGTACCATCGACACCATAAAGTGTTTCTTCATTCTACCTTTTATCTCCCACTCTTTTATATCACGGTGACTTTGTAACTTTTTGATCGTATACTGAGCCTATGTTGTTGACTATTAATCAACAACTCCCAGTCCTTATCATTTCAGGAAACCGAGCTACATGATCACACGTCATAGGAAAAATCGTTCATCTATGGGTTAAATCCAGAGGTATCTCAAACTTAACCCATATTGGGTGATTATGGTTGTTCGGGATGTTACTCCGGAACAACCCCGATGTCCTGCTCATTTTTAAACCTGGCGGTTAGTTACGTCGGCTCTAATGATCCTCTGAAAAACCTCAAACTATCGGTCTGAGGGAATTTATTCGTATTTATGTGGCAACATAATCAAAAGAGGCTCAGGTAATTATAGTTCATTAGTACAATATGAAACTTTGCTAAGTTTTATGAGTCACAGTAGATTGAGAATATATCTTGCCCTAATCAACGATTAGGGATGTGCCTGTGTATTTTACTATCTGGAGAAATATAAAGACATTCTATCAATCATTCAAACACTTGCGATCTTGGTGTCGTAGGTACATCGCAACTTATAGTTCCGTCTTTGTCGTGCGTTTGGTTTCGTCACCTTTACGTCTTACCTAGTTCCGACTCGGATCCAGCTTCCATCTTCGTTGTAAATAAGGTTCATCACTTGTAACACACTTAGTTCTGGCTCGGATCCTAAAGACATTTACATTATTAGAAACTATTTACGGGTATTTGAACCCTAACTTAATTCTTAGGTATCCATAAAATCATTAGGATCTGATTTCATTAATTACGTATTGGATACCTTAAACTACCTTCCTACATCATACCCGGACCTAAAAACTTATTTAAATATTATTTTAAGGTATTTGGCATGTGTAAACATCTTTTGGTGCGGTGAAAATTTGATTCCGGGCGAAGTTGGTCGGATCCGGCACATTTGGGCGCTAGCCACTGCATCTGGTCAGCCTGCGCGCACGCCCGTTTTGCGGCGTACGTGCCAGATGCGACCGCGCACGTGCCTGATGCACTCTGTTCGTTCAGCGTACCGGATGCGCGTCAGGAGGCCTGCGCGTGCCCTGGAAGGCTTTGTACGCACGTCGAAAGTGGATGGCCTCGTGTGCGCCCGTGGGTGCCTGGATGGGGAAGTTGCGCCCAGTGCTGCAAAAATCAGTCCTTCTGGTTTTTGCTTGCTGATTTTTCACTCCAACTTATTTCAAACTACATCAAAACACTTTATAACTTTACAAAACCTTTCATTATGATATGTGTGACTTCAAACACTTTTTGATCAAAATTTTTCTTTTAAATTTTGACCCGGTTGTTTAAACTCTTACAATTTTGTCCAAAACTTCAACATAACTAAACTTTCATTTTCTTGAACCTTTAATCAAACTAACGCCATTCACAAGTCTTAAATATAATATAGATCATAGAGTAAGCTTGGTTTTCTTATGAAATAGTTTATTTTCAATTCTGACCACTTGGGTTCTTTTTGGCTAATTTCAAGCAAAATTCCAACTCTTGCAAATTGACCAAACTTTCACCAAAGCTTGATTCTAGCAAAACCAACTTAACACACATATCATATATGACACGCGAATCATGTTTGAACATTGAAATTCTATAGAAACTTCTTATATCAAAATTTTAGCTTCTTAGCTTAATTTTTCTACTTTTTGAGTACGTATCAACCAAACTTTTACCCAGACTGATTTCTTTGTAATCTAACACTTCTCACAAGTCACAATAAGTCTAAGAACATGTTTTAATCTCTAGATTTCTTGGAAAATTACTCACACAAAATCTAGGTACTCAAGTTCAAAATTTTCAAAGTGTTCAAACTTAAATTCTTCTTTCATACTTTTTCTTGTTTCCATTTTTCTTGTTCTTTTTAATCATTTGTAATCCTTTACTTCATAATATCAAATATGGAGAGAGCTCATAATCACAATTTCATGCAAGGTAACTCTTGAAAATCTATAAGTACTTTAAGAGCAAGACTTTTACCTTTGAAGAAATCTTCGAGTACTCTTCCTTTTTCCTTGTGCCCGATTCTTTGCTCTTATTTTTTCTTATCTTGTATGAATATAAACATACTTATTTTTCTTATCTTAGATGAACATAAACATACTTAAGTTTTGAAGAAAGGAAACACTAAAAGAATACCATGGAATATCCAAATCCATTTAGTGCTTACCTTTGTTCTTTCTTCCTTTTCTTCTTTTTCCTTCTTTGTTTATTTTTCTTCTTTCGTTCTTTATTTCTTTTCTTCTCTCTCTCTTTCTCTAAATCTGATTAGCCAAGAAGGCTTTCAATTTCATTAGGAGCTTTTTTATACTAAGTCAAAACACTTAAACACTTAAACTAGTGCCTTTCCACTTAATCCAAGTTGCTTTGACATTTGTTTTAAGCCTTTTGACACCTAAACATATTCATTGACACCTTGACTCATCCATACTTAAAATCTTGACACCTAACTCAGATTTCTTGCTGTATACACAATGGAATCTGATGGCTTAATTACTCGAACTATTCTATTTGGTTTAAACTCAAAACTTGGTTCAAAATAACCAAGTTATAACTAGATCCATTCTAACCTTGACACCTTAAACTTTTGGAAAACTAAGGCTGTCCTTAAATGGTGACAACTCAAAAGTAATCATTTTCATGCAAAAGTGGACTGTAGAAAAACTATCCTAATTTGCAAAAATGCCCCTTCGGGTGAAAATTTTTTGCATTTTAGTTCTTGTGAGTAATCCAATTCCTATCCGAATTTTATTTTTGAAATCTCTTTATAGAATCCTCTCCTTTATGATAAAAGAAGCCTTTCCAAAATTTGTGAGATTTTTCTGAACTCATTTGTAATTTTTTCTTTATTTTACGGTTAGATACTAATTTCACCGAAATTTCGTCGTAACTAATTCGATATAGATCGTTTGGCCTTGAAATTTTATTTCTAAGCTAATTATATCTATATTAGCCTCTCATTAAATCAGTTTTTGATTTGGTAACTATTTACTTAATTTTTCCACCTTAGGGACCATTTTGTAATTTTTTTGAAAGTTCAAGGGCTCTCGTTGCGAATTCTAAGTTCTTCCTTGTTTGATCCTGAAATCAAACTTGAATCACTTTTAGGCTATAATAATACTTATATAAACCTTAAAATGATCTATCGTTGTTTCCTTCGAATAGCGAAATTTATCGGCTAAGACTCGGTTATTATTTTTCTGAGTTATTTGGTAATTTTAGACTTTATTAACCTAATCCGTTAAATAACTTCTTTATACATATATATACATACGTACACACACACATATATATATATATATATATATATATATATATATACTTAGAGAAATAAGGAGATAATTAGTGACGAAGCCAGAGATTTTCTTTAGGAGGGGTTAGGAACATATTGATATGGGTTTTTGCTATTTTTAATAATTAACTATTTTTTAATAATTAGCTATTTTTTCTTTTCTTGTTATTGATTTCGTGAATATAATATTATTATCTTTAAAGAGATAATTATAGAATTGAACATATTGATGTGGGTTTTTGCTATTTTTTTTTTCTTTTGTAGCTATTAGTTTTACTTTTATTTTTCTTTTCAACGATTTGTTTAAACTTTAAACTATTGTTTATAGACATTGTTTATATAGTGAATTGATATGTCTGTGAAAAGATTGCAAACTACATCTCTATCTACCATTGTAGCCTTGGATTTAATTAAGTAGGGAGAAAAGATAATACATCAACATATGAGAAAAATTAACAGAGAAAATGACAAATTAACTTACTAAGAGAATAAATTGTTAGCAAAAAGGAGGTGATATGGCAGCATTGACAAATAACAAGAAGCAATCTTGGAGAGAAAATCCCCCCAAATTTTGACGATTTTATAGTTATAAGCCGGTTAAAAGAGTACTACAGAGTTTTAAGTTTTATTCGTAGGTGTGTGGTTATTGACGATTTTATAAAGGAGTGCTACAGAGTTTTAATCATAATTGGATTAGTAAAAGAGGTGGGGGCTTGAGCTTTAAAAATCGTAGGTGCTAGGCTTGGGTTAATGTTGTTGGGACTTGGGCTTTATTATTCTTGATATTGTAGAGGAGGCTTGGGCTTTCTTATTATAGAAATTTTAAGAGACATAGGGCCATTTATATGGATGTAATGCAAATAAAAAAAAATGAGTGGGGTCTGAAGCCCCCACTGGCTAATACGTGCCTCCGTGCTTGGAGATAATATGATTGAAGAAGCATTATTTATTCATAACTGCAGATTTCATAATCCATGATGTATTTTCGGGCTTTGGTCTAAAGTTGACCGTCTTAAATTTCGTGGGGACGACTGTATACACTAATAAGCATGCGTTGAGTCACTTGCTAACTTGGTCAAACTCATGTTTTGACTTTTGACTCTTCAAAACAAAACAACGCGAGGGATGCGCTAAGGGTGCCCATAACGTGGGCTCTCTGACGCTCAAGTCAGTAAGCTTGTATTGGTATAAAGTGTAGTAGAGTACTCTGTCAGCAAAGTTTTTCATACCTTGGCCTCTCGAGAAGAGGTGTAGTCATAGAGATATTTGAGAAATTTATCTGGATACTTGGATGCATTAGTGATCTTCTTTTTGATGGAAATTAACTAAATTAATGACGGCTCAAATAATTTTAAATCACTCATAGTGATCAATTCTGTGTCTCTATTTGAATTTGTGTAATTTGTCCATAAATCTCATTAGTTATACGCGTAGTCTATGTGTTGCGATTGGACAAGCACTTGGAGATACGTAAAATGAGTACTAGGCACTTGGCTAGCCATTCGAGGAGGTAGAGAGCGACTACCAGCCTCTTGATGAGCTGAGAGCGGCTGCCAACCATAGATGCAGCCGCTTGGTGAAACTGTGGTGAACAACTTGGACAACTCAGGGTGCTTGCTATTGGGGGTACTTAGGAGACTTTGAGCACTTGGTTCATCTCGGAGGTAGTTAGGAGCGGTCAGTAGTGTGATAATCTGTTTCGTATCAAAGGGTGTAAGATTTATAAGTATGGATTTGGAAATTTATCTTTATGATTTATAAATTACTAGTATTTGTATCAATGAGTGTAATATTTATAAGTACGGATTTTTAAGAGTTATGAATGTTGTAGTTCAAAAGAAAAAGTACAATAATTTTAGTGTAGTTTGATAGAAAAACTACAATAAAATTATTGTGTTTAATAGTTGTAAAAACTACACGTGATTTTGCCAAAAAAAAAAATACAAAACTACATGTAGTTTCTTGAGATATCACACAGTGCTAAAAATAGAAAGGATTTTGGTACAGTTGGCACCATATTCTTAAAAATGGCACAACTAAATGGTGTAATTTGATTTGAAAAGAAGGGAAAGCCCTAGAATCGTGGGACTATTTAAGATTGTTCAACGAATCACAAAAGCGATGCACAAGTTAACCCTTAGCCCCAAACTATCATTGGTTCATAATGTGTTCCACGTGTTCATGCTTAAAAAGTATGTGTTTGACCCATATCATATCCTGTGTCAAAAAATCAATTGAAGTAAATGAAGACCTAACATCGAAGAGAAACCGATTAAGATCTTGGATAGAGAAGACAAAGTGTTAAAAATTAAGATCATACAATTGGTGAAGGTCTTATGGAAGAATCACAAGATAGAAGAAGTCACTTTGGAGCACGAGAATGACATGAGAGCTCGATACCCTGAGTAATTTTAATTTGCAAACATTCTGTAAGAATGAGAGATTGTGATATGCGAGATCCCCAAGTCATGCTAATTTTTGACAAAAATTATTTAAGAAGGGGAGAATGTGATAACTTGATCCCACACTCTCATGATATTTTTAATAAATAAATATTTCTTTTATTATCTTGTGTGTTTATTTGACACTAGGGAATTATCTGATTGAGATTGTAAACTATTTAATTTGACGGTTGATTGTACATGTCCCCATCTCTAAATAAGTCTGTATTTTTTGAAATTACTAGATTTAGAAAATTGAGTCGATACTCGACCCAAATTCTTCCAAGCACTGTACATCGTATTCAAGGCTCTAGAAATCCTTTTTCCACTTCAATTTTTGTCGAAATCCACCGTAAACTATCACCAATAGCATTTGGTTCTTTGAGCATCGCTGCCGCAACGCTTTATCCAGCTTTATCGCGGACTTTCAACCACTGTTAGGCGACTTCCAAGGTACTTCCACGCTCTGATATTGACTACATTTATATGTTTCTTTACTTCTTAATATTTGAACCTATGCGTTTATAGACTTTTAGCTTTTATTGTTTGATTGTACACTAAAACAGGATTGTGACCCCTTTGAGGGCGCTAATTTGATTATTTATGACATTAGGAATTCTAGGGTTTACTCACCTACTAAGGGCTTTTAGGATCCATCATAGAGCGTCTCATTTCTGACTATTTCTCATTCCTTTCATGCCTCTCGTAGTCTTTAGGCATAAGCTAGGATAGCTAAGTCAACTTTAAATTCGTATTCATTTTCCTTTTTTAGAAAAATGTCCACGACGAATGACCACGAGAAAATTAGGTCCAATGGCAATGATGAAGTTACTCTAGTAATCGCTCTCGGGAACAGGGATCACCAAGTGATTAGGGTAGAAGTCACCAAGGAAAACACATCCTGCAAAGATTACAAAATTACAGCTGCAACCTCTAAAGAACAGGAGTATGTGTCTGACAATCGCGACTCTTGGGAGAGTGGCAGAAGGAAGACTCTTTATCTGAGGGAACCAATTCTCACGGCAAAACATGGTAGTTTTCTTTACTTAGAGACCTTAACTTCGACGCTCACTCTCATGTGCCTACTCTTGGTAAAAAAGAGAATCTAACCTTTTCATCTGGTTTGCTTTCACCAAATGTGTGAGCATGAATGATCGAATAGTCTACCAAGGTTTACGATCGCGTTCAATTGGATGATTATACAATACGGCATGAAGTGTCCGGTCCATTTGCTCATCCGCGAGGTGCTGCTGTAATTCAACTCGTAACCAGCGCGGTTGAATCCTAAAGCTTACTGGATGATGGCCTACTACCATATCTTGTGGAAGAAATAAGGTTGGCTTAGTATCACAGCGAAGGAATTTGCGTGCCTATATCGACCGAGGAATTATCCCAATGATCGCAGCCTTTTTACCTTCCACCTTAAATCAAGAGGAAACTTTGACCCCGAGAGCTTACACTCGGGAAATAAACTGCTTCCTCAGGCTTTTAGGGCGTTTTCTCTTTGACATTTGAATGTTTCTTTTGTATGTTTCTCGCCTTTACCACGAAGCCGAAGCTTTCGATAGAGGAAGGGCAAAACAACCATGACATGATTAAAATTTTGACTGAAGAACGCAAGTACACCATGACGTGTTACTACAAACTGTCTCAGTATAAGGTCTTATGAAGATTGTCATGACCTAGCCGCGACAGGGGTTTCTTTTCTCTATACTACTATTAATCTTACTTGAAATGTATAGTACAAATTACTGTATAACATAATGAGATCGAATATATATTTTTATAATGCAGAAGTTTAAATATCTTTCTTAAAGTAAATACATATCGCTAGCATTCT
Source organism: Boehmeria nivea var. tenacissima (assembly GCA_018132145.1). NCBI lineage: Eukaryota > Viridiplantae > Streptophyta > Magnoliopsida > Rosales > Urticaceae > Boehmeria > Boehmeria nivea. The sequence goes on along the minus strand of CM030882.1, from coordinate 4,180,171 downwards.
CTTGAGTCCAGATCATCGGGATCTAGTCTCGTTCTCAAAATATTCAACTAAGTCTTTTAATAATAATCTGAGGAATAAAACATAATATGCCACATGGTCTTTTCTTCTTTGGTGCCACAAACATCGCTCGCCGCCAGAAGCTCTACTTCTACTATTCATTTAATTTAGCTTTTCCCTTGCCTACAACACGAAGGAAAACTAATAAGTTGATAAACTCAGTAAGGGCAAAGCTACTCTATCTTAACGATGCAATGCTACAAGGATTCATATACGCAACAAAACATAATACAAGAGATAGAAAATTTTATCGGCTACGGATGATCAAACCCTAACAATACCTTTATTTTTGAGTCACCATCTCTGAGGTCAAATCTTCTTTCTTTCTTCATCATCCCTATCTCGCAACAGAGGCACTGATAATTCTACTGCTTTCTCTTCGTTCTGTTGTTTGGGATCCATTGATGAAAACCGCTTTTGTCTCAATACTGAGGTGCGCCACCGGGGGAGGGCCAAGTCTCCTGGTATTTAATGATACAGCTCTTTCTTGGAGACAGCGGTTCCATCGATGCACATTTAACTATCATTTTTATATTATGACCCATCTTCGATTTTTTCAAGGGAACGAGATCTGGCAAGAGACGTTAGTTTCTCTAACGATAGGCTTCTCTTGAGTCCCAGGGTTCTGGCCTTTTTTTTTTTTTTTTTTTTCAGGGAACTAAAACCCACAGCATAATTTCTTCGGGCCTTCTAGGTTCAACAAACAATAAGGCTTGGTTGTATTTTAGCCCTAATCCCGCTCAAGCCAAGACCCGGCTTTGATTCACGTACACACCATAGTTTGACTTTCTTAACGTCTTATTCATATTTTACTAAAGGAAAAAAACATTACTTAATTTCTTTCTCTTTCATTTTCTTTCTTTTTTTCTTATTTTCTTCTCTTTTACTTTCTTTCTAAGGCTTGATTTGGCTTTTTACTTCTTTTATTTTCGCATTGTACATATATAATCACATGATACAATTATGGGGAATAACGAGTAAAAGCCTAATAAGCAAGTACACATAAGCACAAACACAAATCTTGGTGTGATAGGTGCATTTAAAGGTAAAATCGATTTCGGTTTTTCGTTTTTTAAACATTTTTCCAACTTTAACCGAATTTTCAATTTTTGAAAATTAACAATTGAAAATCAATTATTTTTTAAGAAAACCGAATTCAACCGAAACCGAATTTTTAGTTTTCGGTTCAAATAAATTCGGTTTCAACCGATTATTTTAAAAAAAACTATTTATTATACATTATTTTACTACCAAATTAATTAAATGAAGTAACTTGGCAAAGTGGTACAGTTGGCTGCCTTAAGTTTCCCCTACGCGCAGGTTTCAGGTTCGAGTCCAGCCACATGCAAATCTAAGTTTCCTTTTGTTAAAAATAAAAAAATTTCCAAACATTTTCTTTGGCTGAAATTCGAACCTTGATAGGGAGCAAGAAGGAAGAGTGAGGCGTGTCAAGAATTTCACCAAACCAACACATCAATTTTAATATTAAATAACACAAATTATATATAATGGTCAAAAAATTCAGTTATAGAATCGGTTATTCGGTGTTTATCTTATACACCAAATAATCGGACCGAATTACATCGATTTTTTCAGTTTTATAACCAAATTTTTGATTTTTTTTAAATCGGGATTTTGGTTACAGTTTTTAAAAATACGACTAATTTTTTTTTCTCGGTTTTTTATTATAATTTTCAGCCCTAGGTGCATTGCCACTTACCTTGAGTAAGTAATAAAACTTCTCCGCTTATTTTGAGCAATACTCCATGCTCCAACCACTTCAATAAAAAGGGATCAAGTCTCGTTAGTTCACTTGCCTCGTTATCCGAGAGCGAAACTAGTTCTTATCTTAAACGTTCAAATGCTCGGGACTTTATACACTATCTTAATACTAAGGCGGGGCTGCCTAGGTTACTTAACCAATGTTTACTTAACCTTACTTGGGTTTGGGACTAATCAGAACCCTAATTGGTATTATCGGTGCGTCTCGGGAGCTCATCGAGCAATCCCGAGAGTCGGTTTCCACTATTCATTATTTACAGTTCAAGAACTAATTTAAATTTCTTATTGGCATTTATAGGTCCAATGTACAATTCTAAGTCCATCTAATTTATCTAAGATCATGAAAATCCATTTACGGTTTACTTTTCAAAAATCATGGTCAACTTGGATCGGGTTTGACTTTTTCGATTTTAAGGATCGAACCTGAGTCTTTGCCAATTCAAATTAAATATCTTTCATATTTAATTTCTAAAACTATTTTCTAAAGTTATAAGGATTGAAAAGTCCATGTTCGTTTAGTTAAAATGCTTATTACCATTCTTATGGTTTTACCAAGCTCTCGGTTGTAGTTTTGCTCGAAAACGTTATTTTAACTTGAATTCTTATCTTTGCTTTTAAAATACCAAGCACACTAGCTGGGTAGTAGCTTCAAGGTCTCTTTTAGGATATATTTAGTCCTTATGCTCAACCTTCATCGAAGCTTTAAGAGCTCGTTTCGTTCCTTCTTTAGAACAACATGTTCTCCTTAACTCGTTTTACGATTTTGTCAAAAACCATCGTTTCAAAACTTAAAATCATTTAACGTCCTTTTACTATTGCCAAATACATTTAGTGTCAGTGGCTTCTAGGTTTTCAAGGAACTTTTAATCCTTATTATAACCTTCATCGAAGCTTTAATAAATCTCTTTTTACTGAAGTTTATTAAAACGAGACGTTTTGTTTACGTCGTTTTCACGGTTTCACTCGGAACCATTGTTTTAGGTCAAAGCCTTTACCGTCTTTTTATTAATATAACTTTTTACTAAATAGACAGTAGCTTCTAGGTATTTAAGTAAATATTTCATCCTCATTTCAACCGTCATCAAAGCATTAAAGATCTATTTACAAGTAACTTTTAACAACGACGTGTTTTCTAGCTTACTCACAGTTTTACTTGGAAAACTCATCGGACTAATTTCTTTTCTTTATTCACCGTTTTAAATCCTTCGAACTCATCAAGGCCAGAGAATAAGTAGATGAATAAAAGGTCCAATTGTTCATTTAGGTTTGCTCAAAAGCCTAGGTTCGGATTTTACAAAGTTTCAAGCTCACGATTTTTTCAAATCTTTTACGGTTAGTCACGACAGTCCATTAGAAACCGTCGTGCTCGAAAAAAAATCCTTTTTAACTATTTATATTCCTTCATAAAAGACAAAACTGGGCAGAGACGAAGGCATGAAATGAGGTAAAATAAGGTAAAAAGAGATCAAGGCTTGGCTGAGACCTACAGACACACACACAAGCACGAGAAATAGCCATGCAAGCTTAAAGAAAATCCGTCTAGCCACATCATGATAGGGTTCGGATTTCCTCTAACTTAAGCAAGCTAAATAGCATTGATTATTACAACATATCAACTTCAAATACATCATAAAGCTTAATCATAACTAAAACTAACTCTAGCTAGCTAGGTTTTTAAGCATAGAGAGGGATATACGTAGAATTCAAAGTTGAACTTTGGGTGGTGTTCCTTCTCTTGTGCTAGGCAGGCCTCTTCTAGGGTTTTTCCTTCTATGGTCAAACCTTGATGATCTTTAGGTGATCTATGGAAGCGAAGAAGAGGATAATAAAGAGTAGAAAGTGAAGAGAAGAAGAAGGAAAAAAAAAACAACTCACGCATGGCTGTAGCAAACCTACCTTTAGTTTCCCTTCAAGCTTAATGGAACAAGCTTTTCAAATAATGGTTATAAATTAATAAGGTGCACATGTTTAAATTATCGCAGCTCACAGAGACTAATTTTTGAAAAGTAAAAAACCATTTGCTCTATAAAGGTATAGATTAGAGCTATAAGACATGGATTTTTCATGTTGAAATTCTACCACATAGAAGGTATGAACCTATTAAGGAAGATGCAATGGGTGGAGGACCTATTGGTAATTGTGATTTTGATTCTCATTACCTCCCTCCAATGATCGAGGATATGCAAGATGACTTTATGTATAATTTGGATGTGTGACTCATTATTAGCGAGTGCAAAAAGACCTATTTATCTTAATTGTGAAAAATTTACAAAGTTATCATCCTTAGTTAGATTATTCAATATAAAAGCAGGTCATGGTATGAGTGACAAAAGTTTTTCAAAGTTTCATACTTTTATTAAGGAGTTGTTACCGAAAAGAAATGGGATACCTACTACTATTTATGAAGCGAAGAAGACTCTAAATACTATAGATGTGAACTATGAAAATATACATGCTTGTCCTAGTAATTGTATTTTATACAATATAGAGTTAGAAGAATTAGTTGTATGCTAGTTTGTAATCAATCGAGATTGATAAAGAAGAATAATAATGAAGAGGATTTGCAACCGATTTCAACAAAAATACTTTAGTATATTTCAATTATTTCTCGACTTGTTCTATTTTTTAGGAATTCAAATCATGCTGAAAGTTTAACTTGGCATGCAAATGAAATAGTTAAAGATCACAAGTTGCGCTATCTTGAAGATTCACCTGCTTGGAAGGTAGTTGATTGTAGGTGGCTAGAGTTTGAGAAGGAGCTCAGGAACCATTGGTTAGGACTCTATGTTGATGATATAAACCCACATAGTTCTATGAGTAATAGATATAGTTGTTTGCTAGTCGTAATTGTCAATTATAACTTACTACCATGGTTATATATGAGAAGAAGATTTATCTTTCTTTTGTTGCTAATATCTGGACCGAGCCAACCTAGAAACAATATTGAGGTATGTTAGAGAATTTATTATTGGTAATTTTTTTGCCAACCATATATAATATTCAGACGATATATTTTCTATATATTTTTTGATTTTCGGGCACAATTCCTGGAGCAGATTTGACTTTTTAAAGATTCGAGCGAGGTGTACCTCAAGATGTATAAAAAGATGTTCATCGTTCCGGAATTTGTGGAAGTAGAGAAATCTCCAAGATTCGAATTGGATATGATCTATTCGAATTTACATAATATCTTTGACCCCATTGAGATCATGTATTGCCAGATAGTTGCCTAAGATTCGCCGAAAATCATGGAGAGGATAGGTGGCATTCAAATAAGAAAGGACATCACATGTATAGATTTTTAGTTTCTCTTTTCCTTCTTCTTCCTCTGGACGTGTGTTTATATAACTCTCTACAAAGGGTTTTCATTTCGTATCTCTGAAATTGTGAGCTTGAGAGTATTATTTGCAGAGAGAGTTTCATTGGTTCTCCATAATATTTTGGGAGAACATCTTTGTGTTCATTTTTTTTATTTTGTGAGTTAAAGAGTGAATTGGTGAAGAAGAGTCTCGGGAGAGGTTACTGTAGAAACGAAGGGATATCGGACACAATGGTAGCTTGTGTTGGCATTTACAGAGGAGGCAGAGGAAAACGACGGCGGAGTTAAGAGGGAGTCCTATTAGTACAAGACTGGGTGTACGCGTCTGTTAGTGAACATCTTTCCATAAACTAGATGATGCCCCACGGATATAGGCAAATTGTCGAATTGTGTTACCAATTATGGTGTCTCTTCACTTTCTTCATTTTATTTACAGTTTTCATGTTTTATCTTTATTTCGTAAACCGTTGCACGAGTGTACCTGCCTGATGTGGTACAATGTGTAGAACACCTGTCAGGTACACCTTCACAGATTAGTTGCTTTTTTAATTAGTATAAGAGCGGGTCACTCTAATTTTTTGAGTGAGTTCCTAGGGCTTACTAAACTATTTATTTTGTTAAGATGGATTCGTTTAAGAAAGCAATGACTGAGAATAAGAACCAAGAGATTGCCTTGAAAGTTGAGATGCAAAGAGCCAAACACATTGATGAAGATGAGGATTTTGTTGAGTTCATTGCCGAGTTGACACATAATCTTGGACAAGTAATTAAGATGTTCAATCGAAGTTCAAATGGTGGTGTTCCACAACGTGTTCTTGGTACTTCACAGAACATTAGGAATTAAAATCCCCTAAGGAAGTACAAGCTAGCAGAACCAAGTTCAGATTTGAGAAACACGAGATTTGAAATACAATGTCGCGAGTATGATGGTTTTGGCCACATCCAATCCGAGTGTACCAACACACTAAAGAAAAACAATAAGCATTTCACAACAAGATGTAGCGATGGTGATTTTGATAGGAGCAGAGAAGATGAAGATCATGTTAGCAATAATGTAGCTCTTACCACTCGTTCTGCTGCAAAAAGGACCAGTTATGAAGATTTCCCATAACATGTCTCACAACAGGTTCCAAAAGATGCTCAACCTGATGATCATGAAGATGTTCCAACAACTGACAGTGATAGTAGTGATGGGGAAGATCTTAATAATGAAGCCATAATTAAATCTTACAAGGTCATGTCTTAAAAGTGGGCGTAGGCTGTCAAGATAAATGAGAAGCCAACAAAGTAGATTGCACAACTCAACATTGAGAAGAATGATCAATTAAAGAAAATTTTATTGCTTGAAGGTGATCTTACTGAAAGTAAGAAGATTTAAGGTGATCTTAACGGAGAGTTGGAACATAATAAGAAATTGGTGAGAATGCTTTACTTGGGTCCTCAAAATTGGATCAAATTCTTACTGTTGGAAAGACAACATATGATCATATGGGTCTTGGCTATAAAAGAGAGAGAGTTATAGCTCAAAGACCGTTTTTGTTCAAGCATCGAAAGTGAAGAAATCCGAGATGATCAAGAGAAAGACTTGAACACATTTTGAGACACACTTTAGAGCATCTTATTGGACGTGAATTCTGATTTGTCATTATTGTGAGCGTGTTGGGCATATCAGACCTTAGTGTTTTAAGCCCACTTTTAAGCCTATGCAGCCAGAGGTCAATGAAGCAAGTCTAGGTAAAGAAGTTGAATTTACACTGTAATATGGCTTACATTTCTTTGAAAGCTTCTTGAAAGATCATAATGAAGAAGAAGATTTTTTCGTGAAAGCATGAAACTGACGTGAGATCTCTGTGGTGAATTTGATTATGATGTTCCAAGAAAAGTTTTTGAGGATGTTCCTGAAGAAGTTCCTAAAGATGTAAGTAGAAATCCTCAAGATGTTGTAGCATCAACTGTTGATACTCCAAGATGTGGTCGGCTTGATATTTCACTACCCATATCGATGCAGGGGGAACAGAATAGTCAAGTAAGAAGGAGACGACAAATGGGAGAATTCCATTGTTTTTAGTATTCCTTTCTATTTTTCTTGGCAAAAAGGAGGAACATATGTTAGTTTGTGGAGCTTCTGAAACTAGTGTTGCAAGTAGGAGTGGTTCTGAAGCTGATCATAGTGCTAATATTATTAATCCGAAGGATGTTCCTGCTCAAGTGCCTGATGTTGTTCTTTATGTTTTCGTTGCACATGCTGATTTTTCAAGCCATATTCGTGATGATGTTCCTACCTGATCTCAAACTAATCCAGATTGAAGATTGCAGTACTTTATTTTCAGTTTTTAGTATTTTAGTTTTAGTCTTTGATCTTTTATTAGCAAAAAGGGGTATTATATGTATTGTGATTTTAGTTTTTGTTGATTAGCTGACTTCGCTATTTTGGGTAGGTTGTGATTGATAAAATATTAACTTTTTTGGGATTTATGTGGGTTTTTCCAATAAATGCCAAATGGGGAGATTGTTAGAGCTTTTTTTATTGGCGTAATATTTTTTGCAAACTATATATGTGTTTTAAAGCTAATATTCGAATGATATATTTTTTTTTATATATTGTCTTTGATTTTCTAACACAATTTTCGGAGCAGATTTTGACTTGTTGAAGATTCTGCGAGGTGTACCTTAAGATGCACCAAAAGATGTTCCTCGCTCTGAATTTTGTAGAGGTAGTGAAATCTCCAAGATTCGAATTGGATATAATTTATTCGAATTTGTAGAATATCTTTAACCTCATGAAGATTGTATATAGCCAGATAGTTGCCCAAGATTTGCCACAAATTATGGAGAGGATAGGTGGCATTCAAATAAGGAAGGACATCACATGTATATATTTTTGTTTATATTTTCCTTCTTATTCCTTTGGGCGTGTGTTTATGTAACTCTCTGTAAGGGGTTTGCATTTTGTATCTCTGAAATTGTGAGCTTGAGAGTATTATTTGCACAGAGAGTTTTATTACTTCTCCATTATATTTTGGGAGAACATCTTTGTGTTCATCTTTTATTTTGTGAGTTAAAAGAGTGGATTGGTGAAGAGGAGTCTCAGGAAAGGCTCTTGTAGAAACGACGGGATCTCGGACACAAGGGGAGCTTATGTTGGCATTCATGGAGGATGGAGCAAAACAACGTCGGAGTTACGAGCGAGTCCTACTAGTACAAGTCCGGGTGTAGGCGTCTGTTACTGAACATCTTTCCATAAACTAGGCGAAGCCCTACATACGTAGGTAAATTTTCAAACCACGTTATCAACTATGGTGTCTCTTTACTTTCTGCATTTTATTTACAATTTGCATGTTTTATCTTTATTTCGTAAACTGTTGCACGATTGTACCCGTCTGATGTGATACATTGTGTAGAACACCAGTTAGGTACACCTTCACATATTAGTTGCTTTTTCAATGTCTATTTCACTTTATTAATCGATGACTATATTTTTTTATGAAAACATGGTGTTAAGGCATATGATTATTTTAGAAGGATTAAATTATGCTTAAGGCTGTATTGCTATGGACAATAAACGATTTTCCCACTTAAGCTAACTTTTCAAGGTGCTCCATCAAAGATTATCTTGGATGTCCAATATGTGAGGAAAGAACTTATTTACGATAGTTGAAGCATGGAAGCAAAATAATATACGATGTTCATATGAGATATTTACCTCTTCAACATCCTTTTAGAAGATGGATTAAAGCATTTAATGGAGAATAAGAGTTTGAGACAGCTCTGCATCCTTTATCAGGCATTGAAGTAGAGCAAAAAGTATTACAAATGTCATTCAAACGCCTTGTAAGGGTTCATGAGGGAAAACAAACAAAGTAGGGGAATCTATAAGAAAAGGTCGAAAAAGGACGCTAATGAAGTCTTTGAACGTAGTTATTGAAAAAAGAAGTCTATATTTTTTGAATTAGAATACTAGAAACATCTACTTGTACTCCATATCTTGATGTGATGCATATTAAGAAGAATGTATGTGAGAGATCTTGAACATTTGAGAAAAATAAAATATGGGCTTGCATCTCGATTGGATCTTAAAGAAATATAACTGCAAATGGATTTAATTCCAAAAGATGTTGGTAACCACACCTATATATCAACGACTTGTTTTACTTTGAAGAAATATGAAAAAGTTTGGTTTTTCAAACTTGTCGATATTAAAGTTCCTGAAGGTTACTCTTCAAACATCTGTAAATATATGTTGATGCATGATCTAAAATTTGAGGCTCGGTTTTTAAAGTAAGTTGTTAAAAACTTGACACATGATGTGCCTGTAAATGCTGTAGAGATGCATCCACGAGGTGAATTTCTGCAAGTGTTCCCACAAGCCAGTGGTTCCGTCATAGTAGGGAGTGGTTGACATCTTGAACCTCTTGAAAAAAGGTGTTGAAATCACTTCAGTTGAGAAGGGACTATTTGTTCTTAGCATGATATCTTCAACGATGCCTCTTCTCAACTTCGTGAGGATATCCATGTCTTAGCACAATTTGTCGTACAAAGAACGTGAGGCATGAGTCTCGTTGGTCGCTGTGCAACCAACAATGATAGCGATGATTGTTCGAGCGCTCTAATTCGCGCACAGAGTAGATCTTGCCGGACCAAATCCTCTAGCTCATCCCGTATTGTTCCCCATCCTGTCAAACACATTATGACTCAATAAGTACTGATTCATGAGTTGATTGGTAGGGGCCTATTGATTAGCAGAGGCTTGTATTAAAATCCCCTAAGGAAGTACAAGCCAGCAGAACCAAGTTCAGATTTGAGAAACACGAGATTTGGAATACAATGTCGCGAGTATGATGGTTTTGGCCACATCCAATCCGAGTGTAGCAACACACTAAAGAAAAACAATAAGCCTTTAACAACAAGATGTAGGGATGATGATTCTGATAGGAGCAGAGAAGATGAAGATCATGTTAGCAACAATGTAGCTCTTAGCACTCGTTCTGCTGCAGAAAAGACCAGTTATGAAGATTTTCCATAACTTGTCTCACAACAGGTTCCCAAAGATGCTCAACCTGATGATCATGAAGATGTTCCAACAACTGACATAGTAGTGATGGGGAAGATCTTACTAATGAAGCCATAATTAAATCTTACAAGGTCATGTATTAAAAGTGGGCGCATGCTGTCAAGATAAATGAGAAGCTAACAAAGTAAATTGCTCAACTCAACATTGAGAAGAATGATCAATTAAAGAAAATTTTATTGGATGAAGGTGATCTTACTGAAAGTAAGAAGATTTAAGGTGATCTTAATGGAGAGCTGGAACATATTAAGAAATTGGTGAGAATGCTTAACTTGGGTCCTCAAAATTGGATCAAATTCTTACTGTTGGGAAGACGACATATGATCATATGGGTCTTGGCTATAAAGGAGAGAGTTCTAGCTCAAAGACCATTTTTGTTCAAGCATCGAAAGTGAAGAAATCCGAGATGATCAAGAGAAAGACTTGAACACATTTAGAGACACACTTTAGAGCATCTTGTTGGACGTGAATTCCGATTTGTCATTATTGTGAGCGTTTTGGGCATATCAGACCTTAGTGTTTTAAGCATTTAACAAATCTGAGGAAAATTGACAAGAAGAAGCTATAGCCTATGCAGCCAGAGGTCAATGAAGCAAGTCTAGGTAAAGAAGTTGAATTTACACTGTAATATGGCTTACATTTCTTTGAAAGCTGCTTGAAAGATCATAATGAAGAAGAAGATTTTTTCGTGAAAGCATGAAACTGACGTGAGATCTCTGTGGTGAATTTGATTATGATGTTCCAAGAAAAGTTTTTAAGGATGTTCCTGAAGAAGTTCCTAAAGATGTAACTAGAAATCCTCAAGATGTTGGAGCATCAACTGTTGATACTCCAAGATGTGGTCGGCTTGATATTTCAACTATCCGTATCGATGCAGGGGGAACATAAGAGTCAAGTAAGAAGGAGACGGCAAATGAGAGAATTCCATTGTTCTTAGTATTCCTTTCCATTTTTCTTGGCAAAAAGGAGGAACATATGTTAGTTTGTGGAGCTTCTGAAACTAGCGTTGCAAGTAGGAGCGGTTCTGAAGCTGGTCATAGTGATAGTATTACTGATCCGAAGGATGTTCCTGCTCAAGTGCTTGATGTTGTTCTTTATATTTCTGTTGCACATGCTGATTTTTCAAGCCATATTCGTGATGATGTTCCTACCCAGTCTCAGACCAATGCAAATTGAAGATTGCAGTACTTTATTTACAGTTTTTAGTATTTTAGTTTTAGTCTTTGATATTTTATTAGCAAAAAGGGGTTGTATATGTATTATGGTTTTAGTTTTTGTTGATTAGCTGACTTCGCTATTTTGGGTAGGTTGTGATTGATAGAATATTAACTTTTTTGGTATTTATGTGGGTTTTTATAATAAATGCCAAATGGGGAGATTGTTAGAGCATTTATTATTGGCATAATATTTTTGGCAAACTATATATGTGTTTTAAAGCTAATATTTGAATGATATATTTTTTTATATATTATCTTTGATTTTCTGGCACAATTTTCGAAGTAGATTTTGACTTGTTGAAGATTCTGCGAGGTGTACCTTAAGATGCACCAGAAGATGTTCATCGCTCTGAATTTTGTAGAGGTAGTGAAATCTCCAAGATTCTAATTGGATATGATTTATTCGAATTTGTAGAATATCTTTGACCTCATGAAGATTGTATATTAACAGATAGTTGCCCAAGATTTGCAACAAGTTATGGAGAGGATAGGTGGCATTGAAATAAGGAAGGACAACACATGTATATATTTTTATTTGTATTTTCATTCTTCTTCCTTTGGGTGTGTGTTTATATAACTCTCTATAAGGGGTTTTCATTTTGTATCTCTAAAATTGTGAGCTTGAGAGTATTATTTGCACATAGAGTTTCATTAGTTCTCCATTGTATTTTGGGAGAACATCTTTGTGTTCATCTTTTATTTTGTGAGTTAAAAGAGTGGATTGGGGAAGAGGAGTCTCAGGAAAGGCTCTTGTAGAAACGAGGGGATCTCGGACACAAGGGGAGCTTATGTTGGCATTTATGGAGGATGGAGGAAAACAACGTCGGAGTTAGGAGGGAGTCCTACTAGTACAAGTCCGGGTGTGGGCGTCTGTTAGTGAACATCTTTTCATAAACTGGGCAAAGCCCTACATACGTAGGCAAATTGTCAAACCGTGTTACCAATTATGGTGTCTCTTTACTTTTTGCATTTTATTTACAATTTGTATGTTTTATCTTTATTTCGTAAACTGTTGCACGATTGTACCCGTCTGATATGATACATTGTGTAAAACACCATTTAGGTACACCTTCACATATTAGTTACTTTTTCAATGTCTATTTCGCTTTATTAATCGATGATCTATATATTTAATGAAAATATGGTGTTAAGGCATATGATTATTTTAGAAGGGTTAAATTATGTTTAAGGCTGTATTGCTATGGACAATAAACGATTTTCCCACTTAAGCTAACTTATCAAGGTGCTCCATCAAAGATTATCTTGGATGTCCAATATGTGAGGAAATAACTTATTTACGATAGTTGAAGCATGGAAGCAAAATAATATACGATGGTCATATGAGATATTTACCTCTTCAACACCCTTTTAGAAGATGGATTAAAGCATTTGATGGAGAACAAGAGTTTGAGACAGCTCTGCGTCCTTTATCAGGCATTGAAGTGGAGCAAAAAGTATTACAAATGTCATTCAAATGCCTTGTAAGGATTCATGAGAGAAAACAAACCAAAAAAGGGAATCTCTAAGAAAAGGTCAAAAAGGAAGCTAATGAAGTCTTTGAACGTAGTTATTGAAAAAAGAAGTATATATTTTTTGAATTAGAATACTAGAAACATCTACTTGTACTCTATATCTTGATGTGATGCATATTAAGAAGAATGTATGTGAGAGATCTTGAACATTTGAGAAAAATAAACTATGGGCTTGCATCTCGATTGGATCTTAAAGAAATTTAACTACAAATGGATTTAATTCCAAAAGATGTTGGTAACCACACCTATATATCAACGACTTGTTTTACTTTGAAGAAATATGAAAAAGTTTGGTTTGTCAAACTTGTCGATATTAAAGTTTCTGAAGGTTACTCTTCAAACATCTGCAACTATATGTCGATGCATGATCTAAAATTTGAGGCTGGGTTTTTCAAGTAAGTTGTTAAAAACTCGACACATGATGTGCCTGTAAATGCTGTAGAGTTGCATCCATGAGGTGAATTTCTGCAAGTGTTCGAACAAGCCAGTGGTCCCGTCATAGTAGGGAATGGTTGGCATCTTGAACCTCTTGAAAAAAGATGTTGAAATCACTTCAGTTGAGAAAGGACTATTTGTTCTTAGCATGATATCTTCAACGATGTCTCTTCTCAACTTCGTGAGGATATCCATGTCTTGGCACAATTTGTCGTACAAAGAATGTGAGGCATGAGTCTCGCTGGTCGCTGTGCTACTAACAATGATAGCGAGGCTTCTTCGAGCGCTCTAATTCGCACACAGAGTAGATCTTGCGGGACCAGATCCTCTAGCTCATCCCGTATTGTTCCCCATCCTGTCAAACACATTATGACTTAATAAGCACTGATTCATGGGTTGATTGGTAGGGGCCTATTGATTAGCAAAGGCTTGTTGATTGTTAGTGTGCCGCTTACATACCTCTAGCTATTACTATCACACTCCTTGCCGTTGTCCTTGGTTGTTTTTCGGACAACAACTTCTCGATTGCGAGTTTGTTGGAGCGTGATACTTTAATACCGATTTAAACACTTGTGGGATTATTTAGGGATCATAAAAATATAAAGATAAAGCTAGAATTTTGGTCAAACTCATGGGTTATCTAGGAATTGTTTGCTTCGAGGGAGTCGTAAGTAATTCAAATAACAAAATTTATATTATTTTAATTTAATTTATTTATTTTAATTCAAATCAATGTTTAATTAGGAGTTTAGTTGTAGCATTTCAATTGAGAATATAAAAGCTAAATTTATTTTTCGAATTAAAAAAATTACTTTTAACTCTGGAAAGAATTATAAAAGAATAAAAGTTAAAAGTATATATATATATATATATATTCAAAAAAAACGTTAATACTACTTATAATAAAATTTTTGAATTTTTATTTGTGGAAAACATGTAGTGAATAACGATTCTAGATGTTAAATTTATTTTTTAGTAGACTGCACAACTTAAAAAAATAAATCTACACTATAAAATCTTATTTTCACTACATTTTTTTTTCACATAAGACACGTCTAATTTGTTTATGTATATTGCTTATCAAAAGAAAAAAAAAGATAATTGAATAAATGACGATTTTCTAAATAATGTTGTAAGAAAATAGCCAACTATATAATAATGTGCATTTACAGTTACATGTATTAGTAGTTAATAACTTAATTTTTTTACGCATTGATCATTTTCTTAAAATAGGGACAAATATACTAATGGCTTGAGGGTAAATATCTCAATTATTTCATTTTAGAATAATTTAATTTTGTAAATTTTAATTTATTATAAATTATTGAGATTTAAAAATATTACATTAGCACTAAAAAAATTAAAAAAAAAAGAAATAAAATACGGAAAATGTTTACCCCGAACAAAGGTGAATAGACCCAAGAAAAATGGGACCCTTTTGATATTTAACCTTAAAGTGTCATTTCATTTTCATGACTAACCCTCAATTCAAAGGCTTTTTATGAGTAACCTTCTACTTTAATGAAACTTTTACAATCTCTCAAATACCCCTCCTATTTTACAAATAAAAATAATAATAAAAAAAATTCAATATATTGAAAAAAAAAAACTCCCCCTCCTCATTCACGTTTTCATGCCCATTACCAAAAAAAAAAAAACAAAACAAAACAAAACCCTAACTCATCTATCTCATCTCTAATTTTTGTCTAAATCACCTAAAAATTTGTATTCAATCTCTTTTATTCTCCTTCATTCATGTGTAACCAGCATATTCAAGTTCAAAGGATTCTTGCAATGGATGAGAGAAAGAAACACAAACCCAAAAGTTGAAGAATCTAAAAGTTGAAAAAATCAAGGTAAAATTAGTAAGTTAATCTCAAATCTTTTATTCTTTACATGAGTTTAATATTTCTAACTTAGGTTTTCATATTTAGGAGTTTCATTTTGAATAAAATGCGAAATGTGTGTGACATTATTGATTTTTAGTTTAAAACTTTCGAAGAAGATGAATTGCTTGGAGAAGAAGATGAACAGTTTTAGCCGACTGGTTCGACTGCCCTGGAGAAATCCAGTCGAGTCGGTCGGACCAGTTGAGCCAGTCTATTATAGTTGACCCAGTCGACCGACAGATCATTTTACATACTTTCTGTATTTTTTTATTAGGTTCATTCGACTATTATAGAGTAGTAGTTGTCAAGTCGATCTTTTTTACTATAGTCTACCTAGTTGGCTCAGTTGACTCGTTTTTTTTTTAAATCATGTTTGTTAGTATTTTAATGTAATATTTTGTGTTCTTATAGGAATATGGCCGAGGCTGTTGTACATTTTCAATATGATGGGGAATGGAAAAAAAAAGATGATGGTTCATATGAATGGTGCTCGATGAATGAAGACTGAAAGAGTACAATATTAGACGATGTGAACAATGTTGATTTCTCTGATCTTGTTGAGAACATACGTAAAAGGCTTCTTGTGAACAAGTCAACGTCCTTGAAATTGAGTTACATGTCTTCGACTTCAAACATCCCGAGACCTAAATATATTTTGGATGATATTGATGTCAAGTGCTATCTTTTGGACCGTCTCGTATCGCAACGTAGAAGCGTGTTGCATATTGAACTTGTTGAACCTAATGAATGTGATGAAGATGAAAGAAATGAAGAGTGCGAAAAGGAAATAGAAGAAGTCCTTCGAGATGACTATTTTGATGTCGATATAGAGGCCCCAAGGATTTATGATGCTGCTTCTTCACAAGGCCAATTTGGTGATATTTTAGATGAGCTTACTTCAGAACATACTTTACATCGAGAGGCAATGGCATCTGCACCAACTCCGGATCCAAAACCTATACAATCAGATATAGATGTTGCTGTTAATCATTGTGAAATACTAGCAACTGATGATTGTTGTACGTCTTACAGCTATGAAGACGGTATGAATATTACAGTTGGACAAGAATTTAATAGCAAAGAGGAGGTGAAAAACTCGGTCATTGATGCTTCGTTGAAAGCTTGTTTTGATTTCAAAATTATGAAGTCAACAAAGACGTTATTCGTGGTGAAATGTGTAGTTGATGATTGCAAATGGAGATTACGAACGGCGGCCATCGGTAAATCTAGTAATTTCTCTGTCTGAACATACAACAATCGGCATTCATGTTCTACTAATTCCGCGGATAGGAGGAATCGACAAGCAACTGCAAGCTTAGTTGCTGATATTTTGAGAAAAGAATTCCCAGGCCGGCTTGATACACCAACTCCAGAGACGATAATGAGTATGATGAAAAATCGTGGGGTGACAATATCATACAACAAAGCTTGGAGGGGGAAACAGATAACGGGAAGTGATATTAGGGGTGCACTAGAGATGAGCTTTGAGCTACTTCCTAGTTACTTGCACACGATCAAAATGTTAAATCCTGGTACAGTAACACATTTAGTGGTAGATGAAGAGCAAAAATTCAAGTACCCTTTTGTGGCACTAGGAGCATGCATTGAGGGGGGACAAGGCAATGAGGAAGGTAATTGCGGTAGATGGGACTTTTTTGAAGACAAAATACAAAGGCACGCTCATTGTTACCACAGCACAAGACGGTAACTACCACCAATATCCTCTTGCGTTGGCCGTTGTTGATTCTGAGAATAATAATTCATGGAATTGGTTTATGACAAAACTTGAGGAGATCATACCTGACGAAGAGGAGTTGGTCATCATTTCAGACAGACATCAAAGTATCATTAAAGCAGTTGGCGAGGTCTACAAGAAGTCACAACATGGATTTTGTACATGGCATCTTTCTCAAAGTATCAAGTCGCGGGTTAACATTAGATCACGCAGTAACGTAGAAATTGTAGTGGAAAGAGAAAAAATAAGGCCCATTTTCCTGTTGTAAAGAAGTTCATGGATGTTGCTGCGTCATACACATTACCTGAGTTTAACCGACTTTACGATGACTTGAAGGCAAGGTATCCAAAAGCGACCGAATATCTTGAAAACAATGTTGTAGTAGAAAAATGGGCTAGATGTTATTTTTCAGGTTCTCGCTACAACATCTTAACTACTAATGGCGCTGAGTGCATCAATGGTGTATTGAGGAAAGCAAGAATGTATCCTTTGGTACGTTTAATAGATGCAGTTGTGGAAAAGATTTCTGAATGGTTTAACAAGCATCGAAAGGAATCGTGTCTCGGGTCTTCCTCCCAGCTCTTAACTCCAATGGTTGAGAAAGAATTGCATTCTAGATACAAACAATCAACATTCTATACGGTTCGAGAGCTAAACATGAGTACACTTGAGTACCATGTAACAGGGACAGATGGTAGTTTTCTTGTTGATTTGGAAAAGAAGACTTGCACGTGCAAAGTATTTGACATCAACAAGATCCCTTGTATACATGCTCTAGCAGCATTCCCTGATGGTCCAAACAATATGCATAGTTTATGCTTGAAATACTACTTAAAGGAATTATGGTCGTTGGCTTACGTTCAAACTATATACCCCGTTCCAGGAGTATCTGATTGGATCATACCTGATGATGTACGAGTTATAAAGGTCTCTCCTCCAGATTTCACAAGAAAGCGAGGAAGGGTTCAACAAACAAGATTTCCTTCAGTTAACGAGCATCAAAAGCGGAAAACTAGCTCAAAAAAGTCGTTGTCTTAAGTGTATTTGTTTAATTGGTATTTATTTCACTTTGTTATGTTTTTATTAATTGTTAAGTCCTATGGATATTACTTGGTTGTTTACTTTTTCAATGAACTCCTAAAATTAGAATTATAACTCGATAAAAAAAAATATTAAGTTTCTTATTGAAGTCCATTTATTGAACAATATATGGCCTATTCCCTATTAGTTATACTTAATTCTTAAAAAATAGTTTTAATACACAATACAATTTAAGGTATTATACCTTAAATGAGAATAAAAGTTTTACTTATTAAAATTTATCTGTAGTACTCAATATTTTAAATATGTACTAACTTAAAAGAAAAAAAAAAAGAATTGCTAGGGACAACTGACTCGACTGGGTGTCCAGTTGACCAGTCAACTGGAGTAGTCTACCAGTAGAACTACTTGGACGTGTACAACTGGAGACGAGTCATCCCAGTCGGCTGGTCTAGTCTTGGACGACTGGCTAGTGGTTATACCAGTTGGTGCGGTCGAATGAGGTAAGTCATAGGTAATATTTAGTTGATTAATGTTTTTTAACTTTTTTAACACACTATGATCATCATATATTAGTTCATTTTATTAAGTAAAATTAATTATAAAAGTGATTGTCATGATCTGATAATAACAAATTAGTAATCTTGGTGAAGAAAATGAGCTCTAGAAGTTTTATATTTGTATATTTCAAATCACAATTTAATAAACAGATTAATTATATTAAGTTATTATCTATTAGTGCACGTAAACTAATTCGAGAAAATTAATAATAAAATTGATTATTTAAAATTATAATTATAACTAAAAAAAATTATTAAATTTCTTATTGAAGTTCATTTATTGAACAATATATGGTCTATTCTCTATTAGTTATATTTAATTCTTACAAAATAGTTTTAATACTGGATACAATTTAAGGTATAAAACTTTACATGAGAAAAAAAATCTTACTTACTAAAAATGATATGTAGTACTCAATATTTTAAATATGTACTAACTTAAAAAAAAAAAGAATTACTTGGGACAACTGACTCGACTGGGTGTCCAGTTGACCGGTCGACTGGACTAGTCTACCAGTAGAACTAGTTGGACGTGGACAACTAGAGACGAGTCGTCCCAGTCGGCTGGTCTAGTCTTGGACGACTGGCTAGTGGTTATACCAGTTGGCGCGGTCGAATGAGGTTAAGTCATAGATAATACTTAGTTGATTAATGATTTTTAATTTTTTTTAAATACTATGGTCATTATATATTAGTTCATTTTATTAAGTAAAATTAATTATAAAAGTGATTGTCATGATCTGATAATAACAAATTAGTAAACAAATAACTTGCTCAATTGGTGAAGAAAATGAGCTCTAGAAGTTTCATATTTGTTTATTTCAAATCACAATTTAATATACAGATTAACTATATTAAGTTATTATCAATTAGTGCACGTGAACTAATTCGAGAAAATTAATAATAAAATTGATTATTTAAAATTAGAATTATAACTCAAAAGAAATTATTAAGTTTCTTATTGAACAATATATAGTCCATTCCCTATTAGTTATACTTAATTCTTACAAAATAGTTTTAATACTTGATACAATTTAAGGTATAATACTTTACATAAGAAAACAAAAAGTCTTACTTACTAAAATTTATATGTAGTACTCAATATTTTAAATATGTACTAACTGTAAAAAAAAAAGAAAAAAAAACCTCCGCGTTATAATATCCATCATCCTCTTGTAACATGCAAGGTTCTAGAAGGAGAATTATAATATTCATTGAAAGAACTCCGCATCTCAAGAGGTAAACGCATAGGGTCATAGCACTTTATTGTGCCTTTTTCAAACTGCACTTTCTTTTTATGAGGATCAGTATATGGTTCTTTCTTATATT